>JAQISU010000076.1:18490000-18905000 GCA_029339505.1 Unio delphinus | reverse complement strand
GTACAAATGAACTGCATGGACAATATCACGTAGAAAGATGTCTTCATATGTTTTAAATAAAGATCCTATTCTGCTCATTAAGTAAGTAAAATTGAAAACGTAACAGTGTAAAATGAGTATAAATGTAACATCGTCACTTTACTTTATGATGTTACAAACTTAACTAAAAAAAGCTGGTCAATATTTCAAAGTTTGAAAAATTGTAGTTAGTTTTGGTTCTTCTAATAATAATGATGCACATTCTAGAGGTCATCTGGTCATAGAATGAATGTATGCGTTGGTCTGTTTCCTATCGTCCGTTTGTCCGTCTGACTGTTATCACAAGTTTATTGTCGCTACTCCTCCTAACGTACACAAATTTTATACAGATGTTCATCCCAATGTCGAGACTATCCTAACTAAAAAAAGGTGCTGTTCTCATACGTACAATATGGCCGCCACAGCAGTTGGTACTGAAACAAAATGGTACGTGAGGTCTCACTGGATATTTTTTTTTTGGCAATTTTTCGTCCGACGATGACCTATTGCAGAAAAATCAATAATATTAATTACAGATACAAATACAAAATAACTAATGATTTTTGTTGAAAGGATGTGTGTAAGATTCTGACAGAGTTAATTCCTTATGCAACTAGTGGCTTTTATATTAAACCAACACTGCCACCAACCCCTCTTTTTTACATTTATTTTTTACAGGAGCGACCTATTTTGAATATTTTATTGTGATAAGACAGCTAAAAGAATCAGTGTGTGCCTTATGCATGAATAAAGTTCACTATTACTGTAACAAATTAGCATACTTTTCATCAACCCTGAACCATCTAGAATTTTAGAAATTTACCTCTGTAGCAGACACATGTAAATACGCAAGCCAAGCTGGCTCCTCATTTGAAGCCCAAGTTACGCATTTGATCTCCATTGCTAGTCAAACTGTGACAGAGTCACCAACAAGTCAAACCATTTCCAAGCCTAACTCAAAGTAATTCTAAACCACATTACAGATTTAGCTTATGTGTGAATTGAAAAATGCTAGGATTGTGATAATTAGGCTCATGCCTTCTACCTTAAACATTAGGTAGGTGGCAAAATACGAAACTATCCAGTGAGATCTGAAATGTCATCTAGCATAGCCACGGCCACAATGGCCGCCATCTTTAAAAAACTTCGTATTGTTAATCCTTCAGGTTCAAAAGTCATATATATGCGACGATTTCACCTAAAGGCTAATTATGATATCTAGTTGGTCCTGAATGAAAATAGTGCCGATTTGACCTCAACTATGACCGTAATTGCAGTCATATTTAACATATTTTTCTCATTAACCGCTCCTAAATAAAGAATCAGATCGATATGGGATTTTCAGCAGAAGACTTCGTAAAGTGTATAATTGGTATGGAAAGAAAATGATACAGATTTGATATTCAATATGGTCTCCATGAGTTTATGCGCATATCTATATAGGCTTTTCTCCGCAAGACTTTGTGTGGTATCTAGTTGGTCTTGTATGAAAATGGTACCACACAGACGTCCAATAATACGGTCATCATAATTAACATATTGGAAATCTGAACTTTCCTGAATGGACGGTCATTGGATCTTTCACCAAAATTCCCCTAATGGTATCTACTTTGTCCTGATGAAAATAGTGTATTACTTTTTGCCCAATATGGCTGCACAGCGGCTACACTGGAAATCGTATCTCCCAAGAAAATTGGAGATGGTTTCAGCAATCACTAGTAGTTACAAAGCTGTCTTCTCTTTATTTCATGTAAAGTCTATCCGTTCTAGGGACACTTGTGATTTTTGTAATGAAATATGCAAAAAAGTACGAGAATTTCGAGGTAAGTGGCTTGAGTAATGCACTCAGAAAATGAGATTGAATGGCCACGTGCTCACTGTTGTAAGTGCTATTAACAGGATTCAGTTCACAGTTATCGTTCCTGCATACTTTCTACAGTTGCTCTTCATCTCAGGACTTAAAAAAAAATATACAGAAATCAAACGTATATTCTTTGACCGACTAACATTTAAGTTCTTGTCACAGATTATCGGGCATTTCGGAGACACTAAAACTGAGAACTGGGTCACAGCTGTTACTTTTCGGACATTACCAGTACCTGATTGCTCAATGTGCACTGCAGCCAATTCAAGCAGACCATCACATCGTAATCCCCATATTTTAAAGAATAAGCAATTTCGTTTCGATCAGTAACAAGAGTGCCTACATCTAAGCCAAAGATCAAGACCTAAAATAGAGAAAACATTACTCAAAAAAAAATATACGATATTAAATTTTTGAGTACTGGCCAGGAGGAAATGATTGTGACGATTATTGTCAGGTCATATATAAAAAGGGATCACTGAAAGGTGCTATAATTACATTGAAAATCCTTGTGTATTATTAGCACTATTCAAATGATTACAATTTTTATTGTTCCTTAGCAGATATGACACATTAATATTTTAGTACGTTTACCAATATCATACTCCCATCCTGACAAGAAACAAATGTTTCAGATAAAAATTGCGCTAAACATTACTTCCGCTATTTGTTTTTCAACAGAGACAATATATATATATATATATATATATATATATATATATATATATATATATATATATATATATATATATATATATATATATATATATATACACACACACACAAATAAATTGTCTAAACGTTAAAAGCACAACTGTTGTTTTACAGTACAGAGTTTATTAAATAACTTTATTTTGAAGTTTGCTAAAATATTAAAACTTAAGAGATGACTGCTATTTCTATATTGAATGTTTTGAATTGTACAGTTGAACACAAAATTTGTGTTGTGGACATAATGTTTTTTTTTTTTTTTTAAGGCTGAATAGTGGGGAAAGAAATTTCCTTAACCATGATATTAAAAGTGTGCCTTGGATAATCACTTACATTTGATCCATATTATGCCCTTTCTCTCTCTCTCTCTCTCTCTCTCTCTCTCTCTCTCTCTCTCTCTCTCTCTCTCTTATATATATATATATATATATATATATATATATATATATATATATATATATATATATATATATATATATATATATATATATATATATATATATATATATATATATATATATTTCTGTGCTTCTTTACCTTCAAATGAGGTTAAATTGACTGTGGGGTAAATATTCATATTTCCATCTATTTTATAAACGCAAATACTATAGTATAATTATTACATAATCACTGCTGGATTGCCAATTAGGCAGAGCAAGCACCGGCCTATTTTAGGCACCCCGCGTGTCAAGGGGTCACAATAATATTGATAGGAGATAATTTGCGATTGGTGGGTTGGCAAGATTTCGACTGCCTAAGAGCCTCCATAGGGTTTAATTCGGCACTGAGCATAATTAAAACCTAGCTGTTAATTAGCATGATAATTGATCTAGCAGTTCGCGCTGGAAGATGCTTGATTTTTCTAAATAGAAGACCATTTCAACTCATCATTTGAAAATTTACATTGAGTTCTACATTATGCAAAAACGAAAAGATTCAGAAAAATAAGTGTAATTTCCTTCAATTTCCGAAGTTCGATTCGGTTTGTACGATTTAATGAACACTTTTCCAATAAAATGATTTCCGATTTGTCCGAAGTACATACATGTATTGAATTGTAACAAGTCCTTAGTTGTTGCTTGAAAATAAGGTATGGATGTGGATTTGCTAGTATGCCCGGAGCTGTTTTAACTGCAAGTATGCAAGGAATATAGTTGCTTAAAACACATAAAAGAGGCTATTTTAAATTTAAACCGAATAGTTTGCTGCAACATTGTGTGGATTATTCCTACAACTTTTATTTTGTTTAATTTCCATCACAGGTACCAGTTCGTATTGTCAGACTTTCAGACATTGTCCATTTCTATATATACGTAAAGGTTGTTTTGTATTTGATTATATTGTTTCCCCAAATCCAACACAATGGCAAACTGACCCAATCAACATAAATGTCGACAGAGTTTTGACATATCCATTTCAGCATTTGACAATAAATTGTGCAAACAAGATCGACTCTTGTTTTCAATCAACGAACACGACGTATTCACTAAGATTAATCTTTAGGTCATCAATGATTGGTTTTGTCTTGATACACTACTTATTAGCAAAAGCCTTACGTAACATGTCGTCATTTTGGTTTGATAATTTCATTTACTATCGCTTATTTTTACTTTTATAATGGTCGAACATTCAACACATATCTAGCCTGTGCATTTAAAGCTAAAGTGTTTAAACGAAATCATCCAATACTTTTTAATATCAAATCGGGTTTGACTGGGTCCAATATGTGTACAGTAGATAGACACCAATGGAAAAAAAACAAACATAAACACAATTTTCTTTATACTGAAAAGAGTTGTTTTTGTTACCTTTCTTGTCATTTAAGAAAACATGGCGTTTTTCTTATTAAAAGTGTAGAAAGTAATCAACGCTGGAAAATCATCGCGGAACTATGCGGTCATTGATGTTTCACTGAAAACCAATTGTTACATGTTTCTTTGGTTGCCAAAACATTCTCGCGCCATCTGTAAAGCGGGTCAGACTGACCTTCACAGATTGGCTTGATGTGCAGTTTGAACCCTTGTTCACCTTGGGGGACACATTGGGGTGGTTGAGTCCAGCTGATTCTTGAGCAGTGCAGGAGCAGGGCTTCGATAAGCATCTTACTAATTCCAGAAATCAATACAATCGAGATGAGAATAAGCGGTAAGTTGTCCACACTGATCCCAAATGATCGTGGTTTCTGGACTATTTTCTGCCTCTTTTGGGTTTTTCATAAACCAGATAGCATTAATAGAACGATCTATATCTAACGGACTCATAGAATAATATATGTTGATAGTGGTTATATTGTTAGTTGTTGGAAATAAGCAAATCCATCATCATTTCCTACACGGTTTCATTACAGACGTCATTGCCTCCTTTTGTGAAACCTCACATTTCCCTGGAAGCTTTTCATAATATATTCTGCAGCTCATGTTTTCTTAAGAAGCGTGCGAATGAACAGTATGATAGGAATTCATACAGAGATGAAGACATGCATTCATTTCGCTTTTTGTTCTGTATAAGTTCTGAAATTCTTGCAAATTGTCGAATTCAGTGGCATATGTAGACGTGGATAGTTCGCCTTCTATTCAGAATATCACCCCATAATTATGTATGCACCATGTTTTTCACCGGAGGCTTCCAGAGTTGGCCAGGAACTGGAACATGAGTACTTTTAACCTATCCTCCATCCATTTCGTAAATCAAGGTAGGTATTGTGCTTCTATCTTTTGCTATTTCGTATTTTAAACAATGGAAAGTCACTATTGCCCAAAATCTATTAGCTGTCTCTACATATGTATATAATTTTTACATAGAAATAAGGTTTTAAAAAAATGAACATTTCAGATATCTTCGGTTCTTGTCGTCCTTCGTCCTACTAATATGCTAGATATTTGAACCAATTAGTCTTTTGTTAAGTTATATGTCCTATCTAGCACAAATATGTAAACCACATTTTTTATGTAGCCAAATACAATTTGTGTATCGTCAAAAAAATATACATACATTTATAAACGTTATACATCATAGGTCGATTGTTACTGTGAATCCATTCATCTAGCTATATTATCACTTAGAATTTTTTGCATTTATTTGGGGTGAAAATCCCATTCTTGATTGAAATTACAAATTGGAACTAAGAATCTAAGAACATTTTCTTGTATATTCAAAATTAAATATACATCATTTACAAATGTTAGCCTTTGGGTATCATCACACTGTGTAACGAAAACATAACAAATTTTAAGAGAGGATATCATGGTAACCATTTTGAAGATAAATATTTTTCAGGAAACAAATGTTTATTTTGTGCTGACAATTTTAATAAAGATATATTTAAAAAATATGTATCCCAGAATAAGTTCTAGAACTCTTTCCCGCACGCTTTTTAAAAATCCATAGTTATGCATGTGAAATATACATGAATCTCTTTTGAGCTATTTCTAGCATGTGCATGAAATACTACTTATCGAGTACGCGGAATTTGTTTTATAATCGAGAACGCGTAATATATTCAGTTATCGTGTACGCGTAATTCATTTAATTAGTGAGTACTCGGAGTCCTTAAATACGATTCAAGTTCAACATATACTTTAATATCGTCATCAGACTTAACGTGTGGTTGTATAGTCCTCTCTATCTCTCTTAACCATGTGAACAATTTAACATTTATTTACACAATCCTTCATATCGCACCTAAAAATGTGAACAAATTTAACACTGACATTGGATGCACAATCTCTATATCGCACCTAAAAATGTCAACAACTTAACATTTGTTTACACCGTCCTGTGTATCTTACCGAACCAGGTGAACAAAACATTTAAAAGAACCCATTTAACACATGCCTCTATTTCACCTAATCATGTGAACATATTTACAAACAAAATAAATCTATGAAATCGACGTGGAGAATAACTGTTTGTCCTTAATATTTTCTGGCCTTTGTTCTAACTCTCAAGATGGTTTTATTTCCAACAAAATCAATGCATATGTTGAAGACCTTTCTGAACGCATTCATGGATAATTGGCATTTGTTTTATGTAAAACCTTTGCTAGAAAGTTTAAAATATGTGGTACAAGTGCACGATAAAATTAAATACAGATGCACGAACAAGAAGTATTACATTTATTATTTTGGTATTTAAATAATAGTTAAGTGTTACATATTGTTAAGTTGACGTAAGTGAAGCTGTGACATGGAAAATATCTATAAACATATCCTACTGTACATTATTTGTATTAATTATTTCGTGTCCTTTCCCCCCTACATAAATGATTCGATGTATGATTCATAGAGTTCTTTCAAAACAATTATACATCCTCCAACAAGTTATGCATCCATCTCCCCTCAAAGATACCTAAAATGACATTATTTTATACTTTCTTCAAACCTTCAGTAGAGCATGTAATATTTGTTTTATAATTCTGCAAAATTCATCCTTGTATATATGTATTTATTTGAAAGTGGTTTACACTGAGCACTAACATATACTGGTTTAAAGTAGATAGAAAATATAGAAATCAGTTCTGGATCAACTTAAATTAATTTTGCAATTCCACAGACCATGCAACAGAGACCGTAGACCTGTGACATGTTATGACTGATATTAGCAACAATTTATTTTTTATATCAAAGCATCTATAATTTTATAATTGTATATACCAAAAAGAATGCCTCTGTACAATCTATATTGTATATTGTAAAGAGGCATTCTAATGTACGGTTCATGCATATATTTTCTGCTTTTAGATTTGTCAAATTTCAAGTATAGTACATAAAGAGCTATTATTTTTCAGTACATAGTTTTTAATTAGTTAAATAATGAATATATTTTTGTGATCATTGTATTATTTTATTTTTGAAAATAATTATTGATTTATAAAGCAGTTAAAAGTATATGCTTATGTGTTGTTGTTTTTTTTGGTGATAAATTTAATTGCTGTGGAATATATAAGTATAAATGTGTTAATTTTGATAGATTTGTCATCTGTTCATGATATATCCTTCCATAATGTCGTTGATTATTAGAATATATTTATTATGAAAAGAGACCAACAAATAGAAGACTTAATTCTCTTAATGGTTTCTCAAAGTGTTTGAAAATATAGTTTTCCACCACCTAAAATTCAATCAACAGAACATTTACGTCTAGAAATAAACTAAGTTGCTTTTGGTAACGAAATAAGAGAACCATTTTGTTGTTCATAAGTTCTTAAATCAGTGAAATACAAATAAAGTCTCATAACTTACAATTATAACCAACCTGATGCCGAATGTGTGATGCTGACGTGTACACTGTTATAACAAATACAAATTTATTTTATTTCGGTTTTCAATATTTGACTTGATTGCAATTTATTATTAGGACCAGTCCTTCTAGCTTGTAACATTGTGTTAGATGATATTTTGTCTCAAAAAGAGAAAGTCCACCATATACATCAGAAAAGATGAACTCGTCGCGTTGGACCAGGCTGTCTTTTTCTTCATTTTTATTCTGATGGGGTAGAGGAAAAGATAATTTCAACTAAAGAAACTAATTATATCACTACTTTGAGTGAAATCAGTTTAAGGTGTGATTTTATACTATACTATTTTAGCACTTTTCTTTAGCAAGCACTTTCCTTTTGGAGGTAATTCAATTTATTTTAAATGAGCGTGTTGGGTCAAAGGTCATGCTGTCTCTGGGTGTGTTATTTAGATAAATTAATGAAAGCCTAAGGATATTTCTAGCGCAAATACGCAATGCAGTGAATGGAATAACGTCTAGTTTTTGTTCCAGTGAGGTCTTTTCGAGGTCAAAACGACAGGCCAGACTCACTGAAGCATGCGTACTACCCGTGGTGCCCATTTCAACTTGTGTAACTTCTTGATTTGTAAACGTGCCTTCTTTACACAAGCAAAGACAAAAGCGAACCAGGCAAAAGTTAAAATGCTGGGAAAGAACTAGTTGGAAACAATATAGATGTGAAGATAAAATATGAAATACAATATGGACAAAATCAAAATCAAAATGAAGTTCCAGTACACTTCTAAGGCCGAAACGTTAATTAAACTTTTTATACATTTGTTATAATTTGTTTCTTATCTGATTAATGAACGATGAATCATTTTCAAATTTTAAGTTTTTATTAATGTAAGTAAAATTGTCATGTAGATTTGAAATAAATTAATTTATCATTAAGGTAACATTCCCGCCTTAAACTTGTGCGAATTATTGTTATGAGAAAAAAAAGAAGGAAAAAATATATTTGGAAGTTAATAAATATGAGTTTAAAAAAAATACTTTCACGGTATAATATCTGAAAATAATCATACATACATACATACATACATACATACATACATACATACATACATACATACATACATACATACATACATACGAAGATGATCAAGTACCTATCTTCCTAATTCATATGTTAGTATGCTAGGTGATCTATCTAATCTTTCCCTGTAGAAAATGACCTAGGAAGATTTACTGGTATGGCGTTGATTTTGTTGTCTCTATAATACGTACGTGCTGGTTTATTAACACATATTGACGTTTGTATGTAATAATATTGCTTCAGATTTTGTTCAGAAAAAGCTACGCTAATTGTAATTTTCGAAAGTTTAACCTTAAGAAATAAATAAATGTTATATGTCTTTGAAAGTGAGTATTTGTTGTATAGCATCATGACCGAAGAATAACATTAAAGTATATCACAAGAATACTTTCTGATATATCTGCTTTACAGACGGTCTTAGTAATTATACAATTGAACTTGACTTGGACGTGCATGATGAATTGTTTACACTTGGGGGAACTAACTTAGAGAACACTAAGTATATCAAATTGCCTTTAGTGGACAGAATGACGGTTTCTTGCTTTTGTGATAAATATTTTTTTTTTTTAAATTAAGGAATGCCATCGTTTCTTACAAGATTGTTTCCTTCAAGATGACGCCATAAAATTGTTTTATAATAAGTTAATTAATCTATGATTCGGTATAACATAGTGCTACTAATTTTTCCTGTATCATTCTATACACACAAGAAAAAGACAATGCAACCATGACAGGTATTTCGGGTCACATAAACATTGGGTTTGACAAAGTATGTTGTCGGGAAAATGCGAAACACACAACTTGGTACTGCCAACCATGTAGCAGGTAAACGTTAATTTGCCTTGTGCAGGTAAAGCGTTTTGAGTTCTGCATAATTTAAGCTTCAGTGTATAGTTATCTCAACAGGAGATAGAAAGTTTAATTCATTTAAAAAGCTATGAAAAACGTATTTCTTTAAATAT
Organism: Unio delphinus; assembly: GCA_029339505.1. Lineage (NCBI taxonomy): Eukaryota > Metazoa > Mollusca > Bivalvia > Unionida > Unionidae > Unio > Unio delphinus. The sequence goes on along the minus strand of JAQISU010000076.1, from coordinate 18,895,129 downwards.
TTAAACCAAAAGCCTTCTTTGGTAACATTCACAGCTTTTGTATTTAGCTTTACTGAGTTCGGGTTTCTCGTATATTTACTAGCTTACAGTGCTTCAAGAAAATAAAGAAAGAGAAGATATACAATTCTTGCTATGAGCTTTCAGGCGAAGAAAACGATCGGTCAATTAATTCTGCTACAAAGAAAAAAGCTTCCACACTGTTTATTCTTTCTAACGTTTGTCTTATGCGAGTATCTTGCAAAATATCAGAAACAATTAAATGGAACCTTTGCTTCCTAACAAAACTTGTACATCAATTTTCAAATCTCAATCTCATGTTTTCTATCTAAATATTATTTTCATTCTTCATTCCGCCTTCTTAGCTTTTGACACGGTTTATTAAATATTACTTTTTCTCTTTTACGCTGTCGATGTTGGAATATAAATATATATATATATATATATATATATATATATATATATATATATATATATATATATATATATATATATATATATATATATATATATATATATCTGTGTGTGTGTGTGTGTGTGTGTATGTATGTATGTATGTATGTATGTATGTATGTATGTATGGTCATTTTGTTTAAAACGGTTCGTATCAACGTTTATGAATGAACACTGCAAAAAAGCAACAAAGTTTGAATTACAAAATGCAACTTTTTGGAAACATTTGGTTTTGTAGAGCAGCTCTCCGAGAGTTGATTCAAATACAAGAATACTATTTTACACAACATATTGAAGTCGTTAGCGTCTTTGATCTTTCTGACAACTGTGGCAGTAGATATCAATAATACCTTTCTTGTCATACAATTTTATTTCCTAGAAATTATATGAGAAAATTGTAGAGATACAATTAGCACATTTAAATTATATATAAATCTGAACCTAATAGTACAGAGGTTAATCATTAGCAACTATTGATACCCCTTGGAACCATGAACTTTTTTTGGAAGCACTATCTATTCTTTTTAAAGATATTCGAATAATAGCAATACTGTACTCATATTGGGGGAAAATCTATCACGTTTTTCTAGTGTTGCACTTGCTACCGTTTTGTCAAGTAGCTGGTGGCAAAGAAATGCTAGTTAATCATTAGAACATCCATTGGCTGCCAATTTAAATTTTGAAGCGTTTTCATTGGATGTTTTATGCCGGTCAATGAACCTATGGGTGGTACCCATTGTAGCTTAACTTCTCCACTATATCAGATATCGAGGTTCCCGATGGGACATTATGGGGAAACAACATCTGATTCTCTTAAAAAGTTATTCATTCAGTTGTAGTCGATTGATTTTGACCAAATTCTATGTCAGCAGTGTTTGCAAAAGGAGGGGAAAAGTTCATAGAACAATCGCAAAGTATGGAGACGGCTCTGACCAGTCTTTCTTTGTTCAGTAATTTTCCTTGCTGTCATTTTGATTCCTAAAGTCACTAAAATAAAGAAATTTCACATTACTGAGATTTTAGAATTTGAAGCAGAAGATATAAAATATAGCTTTTCTGAAATCGCTGGAGTATCCTGGTCTATTAAAAAAATTAAAAGTTGTTTTAAGTATAATTGAATACGTCAGGAAATAAAACCACTTAATGCATGATATTCGTTGTTTAAATTGTGATAAATTGTGCTGCCCAATAAACGGATAGTCTTATATAGACATAAATCAATATAGACAAATATCTCAATATAGACAAACAAACATGTATTGAAAAGACCTTTTTCACATTTCTTCCCGCTTCATCATCTATCATGACATATTTTGACCTATCTGTGTAAAGGTGCTGTCGTTGCTACCAAAATTGAGAAGTATTAGTTGGTTGATATTTTTAAAGATAAAACTAGAATGCCCCATATAACTGCTTTTTAAAAAAAGCTTTCGTACATTGTAGAGTACAATGTGCCCCAAGATATTTATATGTTATTATAATGATCTCTAATCTCGAGTTGGACAAATAATGTGTTATTCTCTGAATAAAATCAACTTTGTATCAAATATGTGGAGTAATTTCAAACTTTTTTTCTCCCACCAGTTGATAAATTGTTTTAGCTATTCACCAAGAAAATTGTTTTAGCTATTCACCAAGAGTTAAAGAGGTGGAAAAGTAGCGACAGCAATAAAACAGGGTCTGCTTACTATACCCTTGGTACAATTATACATCTCTACCCTAGACATCACGGTTTACTCCGCAGTAAACATGTTTCGCTAATTTCATTGAATGAATAGCCGTGTCAAAAGTCATGTGTGAAAGTGGATTTGACCTGTTTTTAAGGGGCGCCGGAAGCTTGTGCTCACAAGGGGTTCTTTTAGGGAGATTTATCTAAATTATACATCTTATTGTAATACTTGCCTTTATAAGTTAAATAAGCATGATTTGAAGAACCAAACTTACATAATAATATCAATGAAAAATACATTCAAGATAAAAAAAAATTTAAAATGGTAGCAAAAGTTGAAATTATTTTTTCACTTTGATTTCTAGAGTTCTGTGTATAGGTTTGATGTCAGATGGCTGCATCTTATTCTTTGTCAGAACTACGTGTTATATATCAATACCATGTTAGAAAACATATGTCTTCAGATTATCTCCCTTTTGTGAACATGGTGTGATGGATGCCGGGACGGAGATAAAGTGTATATCCATGCATTCACCTAAGGTGGCCCTGTGCCCTCTTTAGTTCAGACGTCTATGTGTAGGTCAGTCTTGAAAGGTACTAAATGTTTACCGAGTCGTATGGTATCCCAACTTAACACCACGCCAAAAGGAAACAAGTACTATAAATGGTGCACCGTGCTTATGCATGAAAGGACGATACATATTCGGCATTAGCAACTTGTCAACTGCCCAGCTCATTGTCCTAAACTCTCGAACATCATATCGGACCTACCTGCAGCCAGATGACCTCGTACCAACTGTCAAAATACTACGACAGCTCTCATGTTCAGAGTAAAGGGTTCCTGGACATGTGCTCCGTAGCGGGGTCAACAGTTATGGCGCAGTACATTCACACGTAAGGAAGTTTTGTGTTGTGCGCACATAGATTTTTGATGGAATAAGTACGATTCAAGTGTTTTATAAAAACAAACTAGAAAAAACTGTGCGCGTGTCCGAAGGTGGAAGACATTTACGTTATGTGAGTCTGGATTCAGGTGGACTGAGAGGAGGTTTTGTACATTTCCCTTGCGGAATTTGAACAATTCAATGCGTCCACACGATGGAAAAGCATGGAGGTGAATTAGATATTTATATTATAATTTCACTTTTGACGTGGTCATAAGATAAACTCTGAACCAATCAGATTAGATACCAGATATTTAATGTAAATGTAAAAACATATACAATTTTGGTTGATTATCAGCCTTAATATTATTCCGTTTCGATGACATTCCTCAATTGTGTCGATTAGCACTTAATACAAATTTAAAAAAGCGCAGGGTCATTCGATCAATTATTATTGAATCCGAACTCTGTCTGCCAGGACAATAAGAGTTCCCACCATTTATTCATTTGTTTTCAGTGTGTACCTTTGTTAGCATTATTGCGTGCATTTATGTGTTAATCAGCAGAAAATCAATATGAACTAATTCTTTTCTTTTTATCTAACCAGGTATATATATTTAATTTATAACGTGAGAATTCAAGTAGAATAATTGAGTATAATTATTTAAATCTATAATTTGAAGAAAAATAATCAGTTAGCCAAGCAAGGGTAAATTATTTTTTTAAAATAATTGGTTGGACTCATATAAGGTTATGTCGATTTAAACAGATGAATCCCCCCAAAAATAATCACATCTACTTACTTATCTCCCTACAGTTATCTACGTCCATGAACATATATACTTGAGCATATTTTAAGTCCAAAATGCCTGCCATATCTGAATATCTGCATTATTTTGCATTTTTATTCCGTTGGGACAATTAATTCTTTATATTTTGCCATATTTCGTTAATATACACGTTCAATAACACTTTTGAGTCTTGACTCGTGAGAAAATATTTATTCTTTTGGTAAGCGTATAGTCTTAACTTTAGTAAGTGATACATGCAATTAATTCCTGTATCATTTGATAAATAGCAGTATATTTAGGAAAATAAATCGGTTGACCTTTATGGGCCTCCCATTAACTGATGTCAGTGACCCACAGCGGTAAGGTATGCATATATTGGAACATTTGTGGTCAGATGGTGTCGGGTTGGTTTTTCAGTAAAATTGACATGCCGTTCAACAAAGGTTTACAAACTCAAAGGAGAGGCAAGGAGCCCATCCCCGCTACCAATTCATTGTGGTAGAAAGGTCAAGATTTCCTTGCTATGCTCCCTTCTCTCGTTGATGACTCGACACATCACGATGGTAAAGTAAATAATACAACTCGAGCAACTTACAGAAACAAATATCTGATTTTAGCACAGCTAGTTTAAAAAATCTTTATTGGATTTGCTTGCTGAAAAAATAACTATTCCTTTTTCTTGTGAAAGCATTTGCAAATGCTGCCAGGAGTTTGCATTTTAACTCTGGTTTCTGGCAAAATATGTTGTGCACAGTTTAAAAGAAGGTTGTCTATTTAAAAGTCTAGATGTATTAATATCAAAGATGAGGTCAAAAGAAAATACTTTCGTGTAACTTTTATAAAGTTACTACTTTTTGATGAAATATAATATAAAAACAACATTATGGATGAACTCAAATCTAAAAGCAGTATTATGGATGAAATATAATATAAAATAGGATTGTAGATGAAATATATCAATCAGTATTATGGATGAAATATAATACAAAATAGGATTGTAGATGAAATATATCAATCAGTATTATGGATGAAATATAATATTAAATCAATATAATGGAAGAATTATTTAATAAAATAGTATTGTAGTTGAAATATATCAATCAGTATTATGAAAGAAATATAATATAAAATAGTATTGTAGTTGAAATATATCAATCAGTATTATGGATGAAATATAATATAAAATCAGTATAATGGAAGAATTATATAATAAAATAGTATTGTAGTTGAAATATATCAATCAGTATTATGAAAGAAATATAATATAAAATAGTATTGTAGTTGAAATATATCAATCAGTATTATGGATGAAATATAATATAAAATCAGTATAATGGAAGAATTATATAATAAAATAGTATTGTAGTTGAAATATATCAATCAGTATTATGAAAGAAATATAATATAAAATAGTATTGTAGATGAAATATATCAATCAGTATTATGAAAGAAATATAATATAAAAATAGTATTGTATATCAATTATGGATGAAATATAATAAAAAAACAGTAATGTAGATGAAATATATGAATCAGTATAATAGATGAAATATAATATAAAAGTAGTATTATGGATAAAATATATAAATCAATATTATGGATGAAATATTATATATAAAGTATTGTGCATAAAATATATAAATCAGTATTATGGATGAAATATATTTAAAAAAGTATTATGGATAAAGTATATAAATCAGTATTATGGATGAAATATAATATAAAAATAGTATTATGTATGAAATGTAATATAAAAATAGTATTATGGATGTAATATATAAATCAGTATTATGGTTAAAATATAATATAAAAATATTACTTGGAGCAAAATAAAAATGTTGGCAAAATATGCGTCTTATAAATAAAACTGCTGCAATTGTGTTAGCATCTTTATATATTTAAGCTCTCATTTCATTATATTTAATGTTGTCCAATATTATGTTTTGAAATAGATTGTTTTCCATTTTTCTTTTGTTGTTCTTGTTAAGCTGCTTAATTTTGATCTTGTATTTTCTTTACAAACCAATATAGCTATCTATCATTTTGAGGAAGAAACATTATGGACAATTATATTAAAGGAAATAGATCACGATAAACTGGTTCAGTGGTAAAATAAAAAATAAAACCAATATATTGCTGAACTTGAAATCATTAAAATTAGTTGCTTTACTTTGGCTCCGCACGTTTTTACAGTTCTGTTATATATGTTCCACCTGACTTGGGTTAATTATACTTTGCAGATCTGTTAATTAATCTTTGTCGAAAGTCTCACCTCGTACATGAATCCAATAGCAATAATCCGATAGGAGAATATAACAAATGTAGTTGTCAAAATCAGTTATGGTGGTTATTAAATGATCTTTATTAATTGATAAAGATTTTAAATACTGTTAAAATTATACGTGTTATTTGTTACTATGTATTTGTTTAACAAGCAGATTGGCTGGATCGATTTTAAATAGAATGCTTTCAAAAGGTTGTTTTTCAAGATCTTTTTCTTATTTATGCATATCTATTAGGTTTTATCCATATTTGTTTTAGGAATGATTACATTTTTTAAAACAATTTGTGAACGTTTCTATTATTAAAAAGAAATCCTTTTTTGTGGTAGGGTGGGGTGGGGTGTATAAGAATACAGGGCTGAAGAACATATATTATCAAACGTTATGGTGCAGCTAATGATTCTTGTTTAAAAAGTTACATTAGAAAACATTTTTTTTCTTGTTTTCCCTTGTTCTCATACAAACATGTGTTGTATGCGACAAGGTATGATATATAAGACCTCAGTTAACCAATTCGGTCCCAGAATTGTGGAAATAACTGAAGACGAAAATATCTGTTTGACATGCCTTACATTGAATATAGGACACGATCTATGCCGAAAAAATGTATATAATCTGGACAAAAGGTAAAATACAAAATCATTTTGCAAGAAAAGTATTTAAGTATACAGAGTAAGTGAGAATGAGCAAAACGATTGTGTGTGATAAAGATTGAAAGAAGTCGCCACCTTTAAAACCAATTAATATATATATATATATATATATATATATATATATATATATATATATATCTATATATATATATATATATATATATATATATATATATATATCTATATATATATATAATATAGTTGGCTGGTGGAGTGGGGCGGCGTTAATTAGATTGATTTAATTTATTTTATAGCCATTTAAACTTTTCAATATTTACTACTATATTGTGCACACGGCACTATGACTATTTTGGGTAGCAAAGTTTTAGAAGTCATTTTTTTTAATTAAAAATTTACATTTTTATTCAGATTGATTATTGTAGGCCTCTAAAGTCTTGAAAAATAGTTGAAAAATCTTCAGGTGAAAGAAAAGACAGCTAAGACAATATCCATCCGTTATGGCAGGTGTAACGTGTAAACTAGGCTGTACATTGTGTATTTCTGTCTTACCTCATTCTTTACCAGAATAGTTTCTCGACCAGATTCCTCAGAGAAACATTGATTCATTCCGATTCCATGGATACCGTTTCATGTACATCCAATATCCATGAGGGAAATTAAGGTAGCGACCACAACCGTTTTTCCACCTACATGTAGCTTGACCGTTGCATGACCTCAGTTTAGTCTTCTTTTCTCAAGACAATTGGGTCAGTGAACTTTGTAGACTCGGTCTCTAAATGAAAACTATTTATAAGTGTCAGATGAAACATCCGTTTCCGTTTTTCTGTGTAATGTCTATCGTGAACTACAAATATAAATTTTCTAGTTAAATGAAGTCGTCTTTCTTTATCAGAAGCTTTCAAGAATATATTATTTGAAATATAAATAAGATTTTTAATATATATATATATATATATATATATATATATATATATATATATATATATATATATATATATATATATATATATAGTGTGTGTGTGTGTGTTCATTTGCAGCAAAGAGAAATGGTAATTTCATATACCAGATGGAGATGGAAGATTTTTTATGTATGTGTATTAAGGAATTGGAATTGAAAGATTAAGTTTATGCGAACGCACTAATATTGAAACGCACAATGTGTTTCACTGTGGAAAGCTCAAAGCTTTTTCTAAAACCAACGTTTGGAACTTGAAAAACATGAATATTTTAATATTTTTGAAGCCTATCTCTCTGTTCAGTAGGGAGAATTTTGCAGGAGTCTTTTCAGGGTAATGATATTTTGAATTTTATAATTATAATTCAACGTTCATAATAAAACAAAAGTTTGTAAAAATTACAGAATAGTTTGATTGCTCTATTTATATGGACTGGAAGAGAATAAGATAGTTTTTGCATGCTGTATTTATGTGGACTGGAGGTGAATAGTAGATTAAATGATATGTACTACAAGAAACTAATATAGTCTTTGACTGCGCTCTTTCTATGGACTGGAAGAGAATAAGACAGTCTTTGCGTGCTCTCCTACTTTTTGACTGGAAAAGAATAGGATAGTCTTGGATTGGTCCGATTGGTCTATTTCTATCGGCTGGAAGAGAATAGGATAATATTTGTTTCATATCCTTCTATGGTCTGTCTCTGATTGATATCCTTTTTGGTCTGGAAGACAATACCATATTCTTTAATTGCTCTCCTTCTATGTACCGGCAGAGGATAAGATGGTCTTTTTTTGTAGCTTAATACTTGAAGATATATTTGGCATTTTATAATCCATAATTTGGATATATTACCATTGTATCATTTTATAAATATCATTGCAATATGGCGTCTTTTTATATATAACTATAACAGAGATGTAATTCCATGAATCTTTGACATTGATCTTGCCCGATTGATATTTAGTGCAACTATTTTTGTCTGTGCATCTCTGTTCCTGTATTAAATCTGCTGTTAGGATTATTACGTCTGTTTTTTCTACATAAATGTGTCTTAAAAAAAATCATCTTACAATCAATTCTTCTGAAATTCTGAACTACATTGCCCGACATATTTCCTTGTATATATTATAAATTTACGATCCTATTGATGAAATTCGTTACAATTGTTGAATAGGTTCCTTAACTCTCAGCCATACAAAACAAAAGATTTGACTTTATTTGACAATTAGTCTCCTCAAATCTCACGCAGAATGTTGCATGAGAAGTAATTAAGATATCTGACGGATAACTGTTGACACAGCACATATTTGACTGTTGATATAATATATATATATATATATATATATATATATATATATATATATATATATATATATATATATATATATATATATATATATATATATATATATATTAATGTATTGGTAAGGTATATAGATGCTTGTTAATAAGGTACACAAGTTACTTTAATGTATATGTCTTTTGATAAGGTCTAAAGATCACACACACACACACACATACATACATACATACATACATACATACATATATATGTATATATATATATATATATATATATATATATATATATATATATATATATATATATATATATATATATATATAAACGCTATATCAATGTAATTACACTACAGATGAGTAAAACTCATTTTCTTACTTAAGGTATAAGGGAATGTGAGTTTGGATTTTAATTATACTATGATGTGTTACATTTGTTTTAAAAGAGGGGTCAGTTTGTTGTGTTACCCAACATTATGAAACTTTATTTTTGCATCACATACATACTGACAATTTGTTGAGCTCAAGCATCGTGCCTCGTATTTCTGGTTTTTGTTCCATATATATATATATATATATATATATATATATATATATATATATATATATATATATATATATATATATATATATATATATATATAGTATCTCAAAATATCGTGATGAATCTGAATATTGTCCTTATTGCCAAATAATTCAGATCTGGGATTACTGATGTTAATTAATTTTACTGTCGGTAAATTCATGCTGATCTTTAAATAATCGTAATAATTTTACTCGTATGTTTTAATGCAATTGCTGACGCAATTACCTGTTTTTGTCACTCACATTTAAGGAAAACGTACTAATCACTTAAACGTTAAGTACGATACGAAACCAGAGATATAGCATTTAACTACCTTTACATCAGAGGACTAATTGTTTATTGACGTATATTTTCCATGACATACCTTTACATCAAAGGATTATTTATAGATTGACGTATATTGTCCTTGACATACCATTACATCAAAGGACTATTTGTATATTGACGTATATTGTCATTTTCATACCTTTACATCAAATGACTATTTGTATATTGACGTATATTGTCATTTTCATACTTTTACATCAAATGACTATTTGTATATTGACGTATATTGTCATTTTCATACCTTTACATCAAAGGACTATTTGTATATTGACGTATGTTGTCATTTTCATACCTTTACATCAAAGGACTATTTGTATATTGACGTATATTGTCATTTTCATACCTTTACATCAAAGGACTATTTGTATATTGACGTATATTGTCATTTTCATACCTTTACATCAAAGGACTATTTGTATATTGACGTATATTGTCCTTGACATACCTTTACATCGAAGGACTATTTGTATATTGACGTATATTGTCCTTGACATACCTTTACATCGAAGGACTATTTGTATATTGACGTATATTGACATTTTCATACCTTTACATCAAAGGACTATTTGTATATTGACGTATATTGTCCTTGACATACCTTTACATCAAACGACTATTTGTATCTAGACGAATATGTTCCTTTGTACAGTTAACTACTCGTTGTTTCGGAGTAATAACAATAATGTACTTTATTATATTATCATGAAGGATTTCTTTTTAAAAATTAAAATATTGACCACGTTCTCCTCAAAATGCTTGCAATTAAAGTGATTGGTGAAACACCGCAGCCGTTGCGTGTGATGTATAATTTAGAATACGTAACAAATCTGCTAATTTCAACGATGACACGATGATACACATATGTTATGGTTTTGATGTAAGAGAAGTACTATGATTTCCATATTTAAAAATTTACTTTTGTATTAATTATCCTTAATTATGAAGACATTTAATTGTAGCTGTGATTTTTAATGTAAAAGGTAACGGTAGTTTGATCGACTATAGCTGAAAATAATTTATCCTTCGTCGGAATGTGTTATCTGAAAAAGCGTATGCTGCAATGATTGAAGTGCAGCTATAGTCATATGAATTCAAAATTTCCCGTTTGTATTTGTATTTAAATTTTGCTTGTAATAATGTAAATACAGTTTTTTTTACAAATATGTTTTGGAAAGATTTTGTATCTCACGTAAAATTGTTCGTGTATGGTAAATCTTACCGATGAAATTGTATCGTAATAAATGATTGATTACGTCCAAAATATTTGAACTTCTTGTAATAAATTTCATATTATGTATTCATTCAAATATATGTTGTCCTTAGACTTGATTCTAACTTACGCTATGTGGCAGGTTCAAAAATTGGGTAAAATGGTATCTGTTATCTGCGGAAAATATTTTTTTTTACAAATGATAGCGGATGAAGAGAGCTATTACAAATGACAGCTGACGAAAGCACCTTTTACAAATGACAGCTGACGAAGTCACCTATTACAAAGGAGAGCTGATAAAATTACTACCAATATTAAAATTTAAACAATTTCTGAGTATAATTAATTAATCACATGTACCTCAAGATAAGCATATTCCGTTATTCGATGGGTAAAACAAATTGCAAATAAAAAACAAATTGTAAATTGTGAAAGATTGAAGATTGGAAAACTTAGAATCAAAAGTCATTATGAAAAACTTATCTGGAATTAAAACATTAATGCAATAACAATTTAGGGATATAAATGGATTTTTGCACACTGGTATCATTTCGTTCTGACAAATTTGACTTGTACTGTGCTATCTACATTTGTATGTGTTTTATGATGGTTATTCATATTCCTTTATGTATACCTTTGAAATAATAATTATTCGGATTGCTTTTGTCCAATTTGAAATGAAACTATAATTTTTTAAACGTGACACCTTTCATTCACTTTGTTTGTGCTCGAATAATGTAAAGGTATTCAAATATATTCAAATTACATACTGGTATAATTGTTGAATTGTCATAGGGTAGACCTCTCTGGAAATTATTTTGTTTCAGTTTTGTAAGAAGCCCAAAATATATTTATTGCTTCGTATTCGACTTTTGCAAAAGTCCTCTGTCAAGCTTAATTTTCTAAATCTTGATATAACTCATATAGCCATGTGTTTTTTTTTAAATACTAAACTCCTTTATCGATATTTTGACATTAAACTCTTATATCGATAGTTTCACATTAAAAACCTATATCCATATTTTGACCAAGTCCAAAATATCGATAAAGCAGTTCAATTTCATCGTATGGATATAGGAATATGTCTAAATATGGATATGGAAGTTTAATTCCAAAATATGGGTATTGTAGTTTAATGTCAAAATATCGAGATAGGTGTTTACAATTTTATATGTTACAATTTAAGTATAATGAATCAAAATCTGATTAAAATCATATTCCCTCTGTCCTATGTGAAGATCGGACGACGACTACTTACGGTCATGTTCTGGTGACCTTTGAATTAACCACTGGAAAATGCATCTTTTATAAATCTGAGTGAATAAAATCATTCGGTACACAATCAAGTTCCTCGTCCACGCCGTTCATTCTCCAAACGGCAAGAGACAAATAGTTCATGGCATACGTCTTTCGAATGAGTTAACTGTATGCCGACAAACTCTAAATCTGCGCATGAATGCGTTTTGAAATATCTGCTTTCTTTACCTGTACAATTTTGAGAACTTTAATGACGTATATTCCGGTGAGAATAAAGTATATCGTTGACGTACAAAAACAAAATATGCTAGCATTTGTGTGAACAAAGATTCCAGTCTTGCCTTGCGTATTAAGTTATTGTATTCCAGTCTTCACATTGTAATAGTTACATTATGCAGTTTTGAATTATTAATTTTCCATTGTATAAAAATAAAAACACATATGCCCAGTAAATGCAAAAATTTTGTTATCCAGATTTACTCAAGTGTAATTTATTTCCAGGTGGCGGACGACGGCGAGGAAGATGTAAGTGGTTTAACGTAGCGAAAGGGTGGGGTTTCATTACACCAGATGATGGAACACAAGATGTTTTTGTTCATCAGGTAAGTAAGAGCACGAATGTAGAGAACTGTTTCTTATATCTACATCACCATCTTGGTGTAATTCGAATCTTTTGTTATCAAGGAAGACAGATGTTTGCAACAGAACATACAATAATTTAAGAAAATGAAAAACAGTCGGAGGGGCATATTGAAATGGAAATAAAGCTGATATAATACGGACAGGCTAATGATAAAATACAGCTGATACACGGACAGGCTCATGATAAAACACAGCTGATACACGGACAGGCTTATGATAAAATACAGCCGATATACGGACAGGCTCATGATAAAATACAGCTGATATACGGACAGGTTCATGGTAAAATAGAGCCGATATACGGTCAAGTTCATGATAAAATACAGCTGATATACGGTCAGGCTCAGAAAATACAGCTGATATTCGGACAGGCACAGTATAATTACTAACACCGAAAAGCCTTTCCCCAAAACATTTCGTATGCGAAATATGCGATACCTATCTTATTTTATAGGAATTTAAATTACCGTCTGAAAAATTAAACTTCTATTTAAAAAGAAAAGTATCTATATCCCTTGGGTATTTTCAGATTTATTATTTATTATTCATCAAACATTTAGAATTGTTACATAGGGAGCCACAGTTGTTAAGTGTGTAGTGTGCCGGACTCACGACCGCGAGGGCGTGGGTTTTAAACCTACCATTGGATCAGCCAAGGTCAACAGCCATATTGTTTCATTGGGCAAGGCACTTTACTCAAGTTACTTCGGCAAAATGACCTTTAATAGTGTTGCTGTGCAGTAAAGCACCAAATAGAAATGAAACTGTTTCCAATGATCATTTCAGAACGCCGTTAACACATTAGCCCCTGGAGGTTGTTGGCTGTTTTCGCATGAAAATGCGAGTAGAAAACACATTTTGGTGACTTATTTCTGCATAAATCGACTTCCAAGCAATTTTCCATAAGCTCAATGCCTAGTTGTGCAACAACAAATGTTTCCATTGGTTAGTTTGCTGGCGCATGTGCAGAAAGTGAAAAGTTGAAAGAAGAAAAGCGGATCCATATTTTTCGCCTGGATAAGACTCTATTCAAAATATCCACTTTATCCTACTTTTTGCACAGGTTCACCTGTCTGTGTCTACTTCAGACCGGTCCGCCTTAGATCCGAGGCCTTAGAGTCTAAAATCTGGACACAAAATCGGATTCCGACCATGGGCGAATTTTGGGGTGGAAAAAAAAAAACGGGTCCAGCTATGAAAATGAGTTGTGATGCGAAATTCTTTAAAGCTAGTGTAGTACTCCCGTTTTACCTATCTTCAACAATGCCATATGCACATTTAAAGATGTGTGTGTGTGTGTGTGTGTGTGTGTGTGTGTGTGTGTGTGTGTGTGAGAGAGAGAGAGAGAGAGAGAGAGAGAGAGAGAGAGAGAGAGAGAGAGAGAGAGAGAGAGAGAGAGAGAGAGATTTGGATTGGAGAGTGGCAGTTTATAGTGATATCTAGCACTGGGGCATCAATGCAGCAGACATGTAGCATGATGACCCACCCCTTCGCATTATACTGACACCTGGCCAACCAGTCGTAACACTAACTTCTTAATGACTCAACCGGGGATGGAACCCACGACCTACCGCATCCGAGTAAGATGTAGCCACTAGGGGACCGGAGTGATCATTTTTTTTTTAAATTTGTTTTACAATAGGTATGAAAAAACTGAAAACAAGGAAGCTTGTTTAATTGAAAATGCGATGTGACTGAATGCATTAATATTACATTTAAAATGCTTCAACATCTCAGTTTTAAAATAATACGGATAGAAAAAGAACCGGATTGACGCATAATGTCACTTCTTTCCGATCAAAAATAAATGAACTTGAGATAAATACGTTTTTATGCTAGAACGTGAACTAGTCGATTTTCTAAATGAAATACGTTTTATCAATGATAACATCTAGACCAAGAAATTGGCCCCCCCTCCCCTCAATTTTACCAGTGGCTTGGACTATAGATAAACATCGCAACCTTTTCGCAGGAATACCAGGTACAAATCCCACAATATATATATATATATATATATATATATATATATATATATATATATATATATATATATATATATATATATATATATATATATATATATATATATATATATATATATGTGTGTGTGTGTGTGTGTGTGTGTGTGTGTGTGTAGGGGTAGTTTTGTTTAAAACTTTTTATCAATGTTCTTTTTGTTTGTGTTGTTTTTATATTACATATATAGGCAAAACAAAACAGAACATAAGCGGTAAACAACTGATATTATCGCACGGGAGACCGTGAGAAATCTACTACTAGAGTCTGATTTACAAATTGATAGACGATGCGTTTGAACATAAAATAATTTGAACATAAAATAAGGAATTTTACTTGTTCCCAATTAATAACGGATATAGTTAACACAGTGAGTGAAAACCTAACGAAAAACTTACTCGATGAGTTATGTTATTCACTCGATACTTGCAAGTATTCTATACAGGAGGAAACCTGTCGATATAGAAATAAAAATGTTTGAATATACATGTACACGTCTTTTTGGTTGTCAGAATGCTTAGTTGAATAATTTTTCAAAAGTGTTCCGAGTTTTCATTCTTGAGAAGTTTCTCTGCAATTTAAGAAAGGCATAAAACAACTGGAAAGGTAATGCGCATATAGAAATATCACAGCTATTACCTGTGAAGAAAATATACACGTTTTCAATCAAATTATCAGGTTACATCGTCAAACTGTTAAATGAAAATAGACGCCACAAAAAATAATGCATATAAAATCAGGATGTATGACAACTTACAGCTGTATTTTATCAAACGAAATATTATTATAATACAAGTTTTAAGGGCAAGGAAACAATGTAAACGTCATGCAAGCCGTAATAAATCCACATTATGTTTCTCGCTCTTTGGTAAAATATCTAAGTTCTTTACACAATAATCTGTTACCAGAATGCCTTTATTTTTATTCTAGAATTTCAATGGTGACACCACTCTAATACTACTACCACCACTACTACAACTACTACTACTATTAACTACATATTATACTACTACTACTACTACTACTACTACTACTACTAATAATAATAATAATAATAATAATACAAAAAACAACCATAATATCAACAGAAATAACAGTAAGAACTAGAACTTGTTGCTGTAGATCCAGATGCTGATTATGACAAATGGACGCGTTACACTAAATAAAATACCAACTGAGTTTAGGTTGTAAGCCTTATGGCTGAATGGCTGCTCAAACAGTGCTAACAAATTACTGTGCAATGTATATGTTTTGCTTTTCTTTACTTCAGTTAAACAGAGAGAATAAGTTACAAGTGCCTAAATTCTAAAAGACGCTTAGTTATTTTCCTGCCATAAAATTCTGAAAATAATTCGTAGAAGCGATGTAAATTAAATTAGAATTGCATGTCGATTTGACGTGATATAAAATAGTAACATTTATAATAAATTTGAACTATAACAGCACAACTGTTGACTTATTTTTAATCTGCTTTTGATACACTGATTTTTTTTTCGCTTCGATGAAGAAAGTGGCTTACATACTTAAAAATATATAACCTCTTAGTAGAATATTAATTTGGGGTACAATATACCATCCTACTACAACATTAAATTTGGAGTATACCTTCTTACCAGAATATTATTTTGGATTACACTGTACAAGATAGAATATTAATCTGAAGTACTGTCCATATACCCTCATACAGCAATATACATTTGGAGTACTGGACATAATAACCTCCTTCCAGAAATGTATTTTTGGAATACTATACATTATGACCTTCTACTAGGATATTAATTTGAAGTATTACAAAGTATACCCTCGTACCGCAATATACATTGGGAGTACTGTACACTATACTTTCTTGCCAAATGATTAATTTGGAGTACTGTTCATTATAATCTCCTAGGATATTAATTTGAAGTACTACACATTATACCTTCTAACCACGATATACATAGGGGAGTACTGTACACTATACACTCTTGCTAAAATTTTAATTTGGAGTACTGTACGTTATACACTCTTGCCAAAATATTAATTGGGAGTACAGTACATTATTCCATTTTTTCAGAATATTAATATTTAGACAAATATGATTAGTTTTCGGTTTTGAAGTAATCGTTACATCACAATTTCTTCATCTAATGTCCGTAATAATAATAATAATAATAATAATAATAATAATAATAATAATAATAATAATAAAAATAATAATGTCTTTATATTCAAAAGATGATATATTTAGCATTAATGCTTATAAAAGTTTACTTAAAGAGTTTACCGAAACAACGTGTAAGGTATAGGAGATCGATGCTATTAATTTAAAAATGGCAGAGGATAATATGTGTGAACGTTAAAATTGGAATACAAATCTGATTACAAAATTAAAGGTGAGTTAAAATCTACACATTTGACAAATACTTGAATTTTCAGTAAGAACTTGGATTTGTAATCTCAGTGAAAAAAATATTATTCCAAAGTATTGGACTTGATACAACTAAATAAGAAATCTAAATCAGGGCGAAATCGTTGAATTGAATAATACTTTTTGGATAATTAATGAACGTAGGTCAAGACTAAATATTAGCTACTTGGTTGTGTTTGTTGTAGGGTTTAACGCCATTTTTCAGCACACGATAGGCTATACATGGCGGCCAGTAATAATGGTGGAGGAAGAACCCGGGAAAACCCCAGAAAGAACCACCGACCCACGAGAAGCTACTGGCAAGCTTTCTCACATATCCACATTGACCGAATCTGAGACTCAAACCCACGTAGAGGTGAGATGGCAATTATCCGTAACGGAGAGCGCTTTAGGCCACTCGGGCCCCCTTAGCTGCTTGGTGAGACAAAATATTCACATTCGAGGTCATTGGCCGTTTTGTACACCATGCAACCTTTTTGCATTGTAACCCCTCCACAGAAATGGTAACCGATACAACATCAAAAACATTCAGAAGATGGTTTCAAAACAGCGCAGAAATTTTCGGGCAGCCTTTTTTTGCGGTTTAGTATTCTTATCCGAATGATTGGTATTGTATTTTCATCAAACGGTACACCCATGTGTAAAATGTAGCTGTTATAATATAGTTTTAAAGCATTTTCAAAAACTTTTTTTTCAAGAAGCTTAAAAATCGGATTCCATTTACTCATCGCCTTTCTTGCTTGATCATATCTTCGATAGATTCTTGCGCATCAGAAGATAACCAGTGTTTGGAATCAGCATATATACACCAGACTTGAAACCGTTACTTGTCTGCTTATATTTACATGTGACAAGTGAGGAAAGACAAGCGAATTTTCAAGACATATACCCATCCGAACGAGTAAAGCCAATGATCAAATAAAAAGGAACAACAAAATATTTTTTCGGTAACAGTGGCGTCGTTTGTACAGAATTTTTTCTCGGCGGACATTACGTATCGACATGAATTGTATTGTTTCGTTGCAGATTGCAGTTTATAATAATCTCTTTTGAGATTTGACATATCACATGCCATGATGTTATTTACCATTATTTAGTTATACATAAGCACCTGATTATTAAGCAGCGGAGGGTGCGAGGTTAAAGATTTGTTGTTGTTGTTGTAGGGTTTAACGCCATTTTTCTGCACGCAATAGGCTATACATGGCGGCCAGTATTAATGGTGCCGGAAGAACCCGGTAAAATCCCCGGAAAGAACCTTCGACCCACGAGAAGCTACTGGCGCGTGCTCAAAGATAAAGTAAAGACAGAAGTGATAGGACAGTCAGAAGTGTAATGATATGAAAGCCAGAAATAAATAAGAGTGTCAGTGTACGTTTTCCACACTTCATAGTCAGACCAATCCGGCTTCTGTAGCGATGATGAGATATGGAACCTCAATCGGCATAGTCCTGAGAATCACTGACTCTTAATTGTAGCAGGCTAGTTCATTTGAATCCGAGGCGGCGTTAGGAGTACGCATGGCTTAGGGCCGACCGTGACCGCGTGGGGCCAGATCAAAGGTATATCAATTGGTATTGACAAAAACTCGTAAGGACCACATTAGGAATGAAGTGCGTGGCGCCCTCAAGCGCATTTCATGATTTGAATTGATATTAGAAAGCTCTTGCTTGTGAGATACCAAGCCAGGAGCTTCTGCAAGTATTGATGGTAATTCCCTAATGTGCAAGAAAAGAAGCTGAACTTGAAACAATTTGTCGATGCTGAATTTAATTGGAACTTTTTCTTGTGGTTTTCCCTAATTTGCCTATCTGTCAGGGTTAGGTATTTGTCCGTTGGTATGTGCCCTAGGTTTATCTCAGTCTTGTACAACATGGTCAGCTGGCCTTGGTTCGCCTGGATTCGAGTGAATCCTATTGGAGATGATTCACTATTAAACTGACATTGCTAGTGTTACGATATTTATTTGCGGTGAATCTTGCAGCACTCTTCTGAGCCATCTCTATCTTATTTATTTAGACATTAGTACTCCATAATTTATAGTATTTAGCACAGAAGTATTTCGAATACGTACAATCTGATTAAGATCATATCGCCACAGTCCTACTTTGAGGTCTGATGGACCTTGATTTCACCAATCAAATCACAACTTTCAAGTTTATGAAAGTGACGCTCGTCATTCGGAACATAATAGTATTTTGGAACTCTCTCTAACACAAATTTGCAATGCTTTATCGATAAGATACTAAACATATGTGGACTGGAAAATCATAAGGTCACTAAAACATGAACTTTGATGGGCATCTGTCAGACCTACACGTAGGACTGTGCAGATATGATTTTAATCAGACCGAACGGATGTTCTAAACAATATCGACTATTGTTTGCGAAGTAGCTATTTATAGCCAAAAGGTGATTTTCGTATCCATTCTTCTAAAGATATCATCAATGGATGTCAATTATTATCGTCTGAGCAGCAGACATATCGTACATCAGGAAGTTTATCCGTGATGTTAGGGAGAAAAAAGAAACAAAAGAAGAAAAAATGCCTTTAAAAAAACAACCGTTTAAAATCAATTTGCAGAAGAAGTAGAACCGTCTTTCAAAACGGAATAAAAACTGTCAGTTATGCATGGCTTGGAAAATGGATAAACTTTAGTAGGATGACGATTCCATATTATTTTTACAAGATTGTCACACACACACACACACACACACACACACACACACATACATATATATATATATATATATATATATATATATATATATATATATATATATATATATATATGTATATATATATATGTATATATATATATATATATATATATATATATATATATATATATATATATATATATATATATATATATATATATATATATATATGTATATATATATATATATATATATATATATATATATATATATATATATATATATATATATATATATGTATATATATATATATATATATATATATATATATATATATATGTATATATATATATATATATATATATATATATATATATATATATTAAAGGTAAACCATTTATTTATTTATACGGATGTTTATATGAAATATATGGTAATTATCAATATCAGGCAGAAGCTCGTATTTAATCTTGGGTTTAGAAAAATAATTGAAAATTGAGGATAAGGAGTTTGATTTTGAAGAATATCTGCGCATATTAATCAGGAAGTCTTGACTTAAGGTGATCTTACATCTCATTGGCTTCTTTAGTGAACATTGTAGACGCAATATTTCCAATCAAATTTGGTCTGCTATGTCTATTTAATTTGTATTGTGCAATTATGATCGTTGTCTAACACCAAAGAGTAAATATGTGCTCCTTCCTGACTAGTGGCTAGCAAATATCCCCCCCCCCCCATTACGTCTCAGGTATAGGATTTGCTGCACATATGCCTGAGGTAGATTTTGCGGTCACGGCTTTTGTACATGGCGCATGTAAATAATTTTGAACGGGACATTTAAATTGACTTCTTTCATTCTATTCTTTCTTTCACACACCTTCATGAGCAAGGCATTTTACATGCCTAAGCAATATTAGCTTTCAAAGTGTTGCAGTGCCTTAAAACATTTCAGAACTCCCAAAAGCATGTCCATTTGAGGAGTGAAACATGAGAGATTTAAAGAATGATCAACGTAAAAGTTTACCTACCTGGAGCATATATCACCCAGTATATCACAAAGAACGCTAATTGGACCATGCATTACTTGTGAGAACCGTGTTTGTACCCGTTCGAAAGGTTGTGTAAAATAATAATTTCAAAATGCTTTAAAAAAATTTAAACAGGAAACCTATCGCATCTACAAGTATTTTACAGACTGAACCGACATTTTAATGGACGTTATACAACGTAAACAGGATATGAAAACCAAGAAAATCTCAATCACTCGCATGTGCGCTTTTGATCCTTATTGATATCGTTTGTTTACTAAAATAGCGGAAAGTAATACAATATTACATAATGGGCCAGATGCACATGGTGGTTTTGAATTTGGGTGTTTGGTAGTGATTGTTTCGACTCGGTGGTCTTAACTAAATAACAGAAACATTTATTTAAAAATATCAAATAATTTAATTTAAAAACGAAAACTTAGGGAGGAACTTAATTTTGTGAATTAAATGCCAAATGGTCATAAAAGTTAAGACAAGTTCAAAAAGTATACAATATTTCAAATCAATTCCAAGCCTTAGATGTGCTAATATACCAATGATCTTGAATGTGCCAACGTTCTGTCTTATTGTGTCATAATGATATAATCCGAAATGTCTTTGCGTGAATTCTTAATAATCTCAATATAGCTTTTTAATCCAAAAGTCAATGTCATTTTTTAAATACAGGGAATACGTTAAATAAGTTCTCAAAATATAGCTGATCACAACAACAATTCAATTGACAAGGACTGGTGTTATGATAGGGATTAATAATTTTCATAAAACCCCAATAAACAATAACATGGCCATGATTTTGGTCATTTTACCACCAAATTTGTGAACACATTCGTTTCTAAGAAGCGTTATTAGGTCACAGGACTGGTCTTGAACTCCAAGCTCAAGTAAACATCTCACAAACAAGATTGAAACACGATAGTAGTATGTTACACATTTAACCTCTGTCCTCAATCAGGGATAAAGGTCATACGTAACATTAATAATAATTTGATACAACCAGCCAGTTGTTGATTAGCGTACCGAGTGTTAGCAAATAAAATAACAGCAAAAGCTAAATCGAGAAAATCGGAATTTTACATTTGCTTTATTACCTAATTTATAATCTAGCGGGAATAATCTGAAGTAACAAGGAAAGAAAGACTTAATGTATTTTCAAATTAGACCACTTTTACCTTCTCGTCTCGTTTGTTGTCGGAAATATATTTCGTACTGCATACAGTGCTCAGGCCACATTCATTTTCTGCTGACGTAAATGTTCACATTTGAAAAAATAAAACTTCCTCAATCAACGTCTCGCACCTAGTAGACACGAGATAATTATGGCCGTTGGAATCAATCCAGTTCTTGTTAGTACACATGCAGAATGCGTAGACATACATCACTGAGTAAAGAAAACTATTCCACACTAATAAAACAATGATAAAAGTCCCAGAAAATATTCCACGCAAATGCAACACTGATAAATGGCTCAGAACATATTCCACGCTAATAGAACACTGACAAAGGGCTCAGAAAATATTCCCCGCTAATACAACACTGATAAATTACTCGGAACATATTCTACGCTAATAGAACACTGAAAAAGTCTCAGAAAATTGTCCATGCTTATATTTCTGCTAAGTATTATGCAGTGTCAAGTGTCACTGTCACCCCCATTCACCTTTTAAACCACCTCGCCCATACTTTCGTAGACTGCAACCCTGTTCAATTATCGAATAGTCGTCCGAGTCCAATAATTTGCCTATTCCTTCCGTAATTTTGATTGAATGATGGTCTTTGATCGATACAACTCCAACATTTTGCACGGTTCTGCTTCACCATCGGAAAATAGTAACGACGGTATGCTTATAATGGAAGGTAACTTTATAATCTACAACTGTTATATTATCGGTTGCACGATTTTTTTTTTTTTTGTCCAGAAGAAAAAGACCAATCATGACGGTTTATTTTATTTAGCAAGTAATTATTGCAATTTACAGCGATTTCTGAAAAATTAAGATTGAGATTTGTGCCGTAAGGTCAAGCGAGCATTTTGTAGTGTCTTTGTATCAAGGCTTTTCAAGTTTTGTCAAACGATAACTCTGCAATGAATATACTAGTATTTAAAACAACATCTTTTCAGCCTAGATACTAAGCATTAGATAACTGACGCTGAACTGCAGTCAGATGCAGATAAAGATCAAAAGACAGATAAACCGTGAAGCAATGCATTTCATGTCATATGCAGTCAATACTATTGGTAGAAGTTTGAAGAAAAACATCCTACTGACCAAGACATTGTCCAACTGTTCTAACATTTGACCGTGTGGCATGTCAGATGGACAGATGTGAATAAACGTCAGGCTGCCGAGACTAATAAACTTCACGCAGCTTTCATATAGTGTTATTTTTTATTTTTTTAAAAAACACTTTATACTAAATTGTTTTCAAATATCCTCAGTAATGAAAATTAAAAGTGTACTTAATTTACATCCAGATACACACGTAAAGCTCGACTAGACTTACACACTTAACATCAAACCATGCCTGTAAATCTAGATTACACTTACACAGTTGACACCCGACCACATATGTAAATCTCGATTACACTTACTTGACATCCAACCATACCTGTAAATCTAGATTACACTTACACAGTTGACACCCGACCACATATGTAAATCTCGATTACACTTACTTGACATCCAACCATACCTGTAAATATCGATTTCACTTACACAGTGGACACCCAACAATACCTGTAAATATCGATTACACTTCTCGTGGGTCAGTGGTTCTTTCTGGGGTTTTCCCGGGTTCTTCCTCAACCATTTAAACTGACCGCCATGTATAGCCTATCGTGTGCTGAAAAATGGCGTTAAACCCTACAACAACAACACTTACACAGTTGACACCCAACCACACCTGTAAATCTAGATTACACTTACACAGTCGACACCCAACTATATCAGTAAATCTCCTTTAGATTTACA
This sequence comes from Unio delphinus, assembly GCA_029339505.1. Classification (NCBI taxonomy): domain Eukaryota; kingdom Metazoa; phylum Mollusca; class Bivalvia; order Unionida; family Unionidae; genus Unio; species Unio delphinus. Next base: position 18,871,057 of record JAQISU010000076.1, on the reverse strand, counting down.
CAGTCGACACCCAACTATATAGTAAATCTCGATTAGATTTACACAGTTGACACCCAACCATACCTGTAAAATATCGATTACACCTACACACTTGACATACAAGCTACACCTGTAAATCTCGATTACGCTTACTCGGATGATTGAACAAAGTATTTAACGAAAATATGAAATGAAGACAGTCGTTCAGTGCGTTTAAAATACAAATCTTTCAATGCATTCATTATTCAGTCGTCCACCTGAGTCGATTTGAAGCAAAAGTCCTTTGTTTAGATACAAATTTCATAGTCGATTTGGGATACAATTTATAGCAGGATTATAAATAAATGGTGCAGAAAAAAAATACTTCATAAATTTTTAATGCCAATAATCATAAACTGGTTTAAAGACATAAATGCCATTGACAAATAGCTGATACAGTGAATAATGTTCACTCATTTAACTTAGCCATTTCTTTATCAATTTTCTGTTTACGTTACCTATGTTGAAGGACATATAATACATACAAATATGTCTGCCTTCGAAATTACAACCTGTTAAACCCATTTTCAGGATTATGCTAACGGAACGAATAGGATGGAGATTATAGAGATGTATACATATTTTAGCATTTTCAGGATTACCCTAATGGGACGAATATGATGGAAAGCATAAAGGTGTATACATATTTTAGCATTTTCAGGATTACGCTAATGGGACGAATATGATGGAAAGCATAGAGGTGTCTACATATTTTAGCATTTTCAGGATTGCGTTAATGGGATGAATAGGATGGAAAGCATAGTGGTGTATACATATTTTAGCATTTTCAGGGTCCGGATGCGTACATATATAGGCAGCTCTTCAAGTATATTTCAACGGGTTTAACTGGATTTGAATTTACCAGTCATTATCAGATTCACTGATTACAGAACTACGTCATTTGAGTCAAGAGGTCTTAATTAGCTTAATCTCTTTAAGTCGAAGTTTTTCTGGCTTTGTAACCTTTACGTTTTTCAATATTTTCTATACCGAAATCGTGCTTTTTTCACATGGAGATATACATTTCTTCCTCTCTTTGTATATATATAGTTTCTCACATTATGTAAATATCTTGGGCGATACCACACACCCTCTGTCTGTATCGGTCTGTCTGTCTCACTCACACACATGCACACACACACACACTCACTCGCTCGCTCGCTCACTCACTCACATCTTGTTTCTTTGTTGCTTCACAGCACCAACTTCTTGTTTATTTTTTCTATATTATAGACAACGCATACGATGACTTTATCAATGTACATTTCTACATCAAAATGTTTCCATCGTGATCATCATTTTAATGTAAACTTAGTTTCCTTTCGTTTGGATTATCCTTTTGATTTGTTTCTTTGCTGTAGACATTTTTGCTTTTGCGAGTGAAAGAGTGTGTGTGTGTTGTGTGTGTGTGTGGGGGGGGGGGGGGGGGGGGGCGCGTGCAATATTTCATCTAGTATTTTTTTTTTTGTGACATCCTGAATCACTTTGAGACAAATTACAAGTTTATTTCATATCAATATCATATAATATAAACTTATATAAAGACAGAATGACATATACTACTTCAGCATTGCTAACTTCAGATATTAATTGAAATAAATGTTTGTATACAAATAATTTTGATAGTACTTTATACACACAACTAACAAACAACGATTTGTTAATTAATTTAACTATTCTATCTACATTTTTATTAGTATGAAATACAAAAGTTGAATAATATGCAACCGATTAATTTAAAATATTTTGCAACAGTATCACGAACTTGAATTGGTTGTTTCTCTAAAGTTCCTCCATCTTTTTCTTATATCCTATTATTCTTTATATTTCTTTTATATGTTAATATGGGAGAGTTGTTCGGTTATATGGTACAGCTGATGAAAGAAGTGCTATGTAGTGTGATATTAATCTAAATAAGAGTTGAAAATGGTATGTAAATACTACATATTTTCACGTCTGAAATCTCGTGCATGAGACTGGAAACCTTCACTGAATTTACTACAGATACAGCTTGCTGAATGAGCTTATGAAATAAATGTGTTTTTTTAATTATTAAAATATGAAATTTTTAGTTATTCTTAAAAAGTGGAAGTGAAAACGTCGCTTACTAATTTTCAGATTATTATTATTATTATTATTATTATTAGTAGTAGTAGTAGTAGTAGTAGTATATTAGTATTGTTGTTCTTATTATTAATAATGTAACAATGAGTTGCTGACTTGATGGACGAACTAAATACTATTCTACCCATATAAAGTTGACATGATTTAAAATGGAATATGATTAGTGTTATCCCCTTATAAGTTCATGTATTTACAATAACTTGCAATACGTTCAAGTTAAAATCACTGAATTCATGGAATCTGCAATACGTACAAGTTAATATCACTGACATCCTGTGATTTGTAATACGTACACTACCGCTGAATTCCTGGAATTTGTAATGCGAACATACCTCTGAATTCTTGGAAGTTGCAATACAGTTAATAGCACAGGTTTCCTGGAGTTTTGCAATATACAGAAAAGTTAATATAACTGACTTCCCGGAATATGCAATACGTACACTACCCCTGAATTCCTGTAATTTGCAATACAGTTAATATCACAGGATTCCTGAAATTTTGCAATACACAGATTAGTTAATATCACTGAATTCCTGGAAATTGCAATACATACACGCTAATATCGCCAAATTCAAGGACAAAAATAAAATAACTGAATTATTGCCACAGGGAAGCTATGAATTGGCATACAAGAGTAACGTTTTAACAAAGTGTCAACAAGATCGTTAGCAGGGAATATTTTGGTGACTTTAACCAAAAGTTTTCATCCAAAACGTCCGAAGTCACGGTTCATACAGGTCCCGCTGAACCTTGAAAGTGAGCGATTTAAAAGAATGAAAATTTAAAGCTTGAAGTTATTGAAGAAGGTGTAATGTCACTTGTATACTTTTTTAAACGGTTGCAGCAATCATTTCTTTAAATTAACAAAACATTAAAAAGGTCGTCGTCATTTGGTTTGAAAGATGAACCTAAGGTTAAAAAAATTGGTCGTAGAACCATTAAATAAAAGTAAATTAGTATAATGAATTTAGTAAAACAAAATACCTCTGGAACCATTCCTTTGCCTTTCTGCTGAATGATGTCAACAGCTAGTAAAATACATCAACACATATTTTCAAAGCTAAAACACGTGTGATGGTTTCAGTGTGGATGAGTCAGTGAATAAAGGTTAATAATTAATAAATTTCTTAGCATTATAAACTAGACTTGTAGATTCATATTTTATTTCTTTCGTTGCTGCTTTTTATGCTATTTTTCATATTAACTTTTCCATTTCGTTCGTTGGCAAATATATTTACTCAAATAGGCATTTTGATTTGAAATTAATCTTAACAGGCAACCTTAGAGATAATAACAAAAAGTACACGATTAAGACTGCATGTATCATTATTGAAATGGAATAAATTGCGGTTTCCCGTATGCATTGCGAAATTATTCTGCAATATGTCTGGTATATCTTGAAAGGTTTACTTCTATGGATTGCTAGTCATAAAATGCATATACTGACATCAGCTATATAAATAATTTCTTTTTTTATTCTTTCATTTTTGCATTGATACAGTCTTAAATGACCCAGGTCCAGACATTATAGAGCTCAGTCATCTGGACATTGCTCGAGTGTCTAAACTGTTGTCTGTTAGGTAATAAATGAAACATTAAATGTTTTCATACATTTAGTTCCCATCATAGTTCTACTGATTTGCGATGAAATAATTGCATTACACATACAGCGGAAACAACAATGTAAATTTGCTTTCCTTTTTTGAACATCATTCCTTTTCTCCTGAGGAAATTCAAGGACAACAGTACAGATTTTAATAATATGTATGTGCTATATTTAAATTAGAATATTGGAATTCATTCTAATATCAACTTTGGAACAACTTGTGACGGACGTGTTCTAGAGTAAATTTTGTTATATAAATACGAAACATTTTCTTAAAAAGCCAGATTATTTATTCATCGGTGTGCGCAAATGTCATGATGTAAAAAAAGAATGGCTGCCTTTAGTCGCAAGTGTGCGCGTGCACGCGCGTATGTATGTATGTATGTATGTATGTATGTACGTACGTACGTACGTACGTTCATACACTGTACATTTTTCGGTAAGTCTTTATGGGTGGTCTATGTGCATGTTTAAATATGAGTCGAAATCGACTTGAGCGTGATATATATGCAAATTTTTGGATTATGAAACGTATTGTAATCTTGCAGTAAATATGCAGAGGTCATTTGAAACTTTCTGAAATATAATGTTATAGTATTTTTGTTTTGTTTTTATAAACATGGCAAGAAATTTGCCGCCTATTGATAGACAACATAATGTTCAATACAACGATGTGCAACACGCCGGAAACCTGCGGATTTGTGCTTGTGACGTAAGATAGGTAAATGACAGTGATGTAAAAATGTCGATGAGTGGGTACTATTCTGGTACAAAACAAGACCATACGGTAAAGTCCGGGTACTCTTAGAGTACTCTCCTCCTGATCTTAATCCGGCTTTGATAAAGTTTACGGTGTCATATTCTGCAATTTTGAGAGTTTCATCGTTTTGAAGACGGTCGTGAATCCGTGGAAGATTGGACACGTTAACTTTCAAAGAGTTGCACTGCCGTAAAACACAGAAAACCAATTTAGATTTAACGAAGAAAACAAACCAGAATTCAGCTACACTTGTACTTTTTCATGAATATGAATCTCGCAATATAATAATATCCTAAATAGATATCTATATTTATGAATACGAAAAATCGTTGTATAGATGGAACATCGTTGTACCGGTAAGACCAGTGGGAAAAAGGTAGACCTCAAAATGCAACGCAGAATATAAATTATTTACTTAGTTGTGTTTAAGAAAGAGGGCTAAATCTCGAAAGCACAACGTCAAAATAATTACAGCTTCTTAGATTTTACGTTAATCAAATATTATGTTTAAAAATATTTTCTTGGATAGTTTTATGTTATTCGAGACGAAAAGAAATCAGCAAGAGCAAAATGAGAAATGCGGTTTTGCGTTCTGTCCGCAAGGCTTTAAGCTTTGCATATCTTTTTAAATACTTCGTTTGTCCTTCAAACCTTTGTGAAAGGAATGGCTAAACTACGTTTATAAATGGATGATCATTGCATGGCTCTAAGGACGAATGCACACGCAGAGGTGCATACGAATATTTACATATAGGTGGATGGATTGCAGGTATAACAAAAAAGTGTTTCTGTTGCAGAAAGAAACTTTTGCAATGAGCGGATCAAATTTGTAAACCAAACACACCATGAGCGTAATAATGAATTAGCACTCGAGAACCTTGTAAAAGGTACCAGAAATCCCCCCCCCCCCCGTTTGTAATTTACTCCCTAGAGTGCCCCACATTTCCGCTGGAATGAGGTCAACTATGATAATGCGCGAGATTAGGTTGTTTACATGTGAAGAGGATGCGGTGGGGAAAATAAAATTGTCCTCGTTTTCAACCACGTTTTAATCTCATTGGTGTTGGACTTTTTTTTAATATCGTGCTTATTTAGAATACAACAATGCGGTGTAGAATACAATAATGCATACCACAATGATGATGTTGATAATAATAATAATAATAATAATAATAATAATAATAATAATAATAATAATAATAATCGTAATCATAATCAAACTATTTATAATAACAATAATAATAACCAATAAGTATTAGTAGTGTGGTAGTATGTTGTTGTGTTAATTATATTTAAGGGGGGGGGGGGGGCAGACAAGGCGAATTGTAAATGTGATTGTTGCTGTTTTCATTCATTTGAATATTTGAATTTATCACTCCTTATTAGACTTTCCTAGAAAAAACGAAAAACCCATGAAGAAATAAATCAACAAACACTGTGCAGGTTATGAAAAAAAAACAATGTATGTATGTTTTATATGTGAGATCATTCACTTTTGGTATATAGTTGATCACCATCGATATACTGTTGGTCATACTTGCTACTCCAGAGCTCTACAGTGATCACATACATTCAGTATACAGTTGGTCATACTTGCTACTCCAGATCTCTACAGTGATCACATACTTTCAGTATACTGTTGGTCATACTTGCTACTCCAGATCTCTACAGTGATCACATACTTTTAGTATACTGTTGGTCATACTTGCTACTCCAGAGCTCTACAGTGATCACATACTTTCAGTATACAGTTGGTCATACTTGCTAATCCAGATCTCTACAGTGATCACATACTTTCAGTATACTGTTGGTCATACTTGCTACTCGATATTTATACAGTGATCACATACATTCAGCATACTGTTGGTAATGCATACTACTCCGGATCTCTATAGCGATCACATACCTTCAATATGCAGTACTGTTGGCCATGCATACTACTCCGGATCTCTATAGTGATCACATACTTTCAGTATACTGTTGGTCATACTATTACTTGAAACACAAGATCATGAGTAATCACAACCCTTCAGTACAATGGAGATCATACTGCCGATCTATAGAGTAAATAATGTTGGTCATGCATGGTACTCTATTCAGGATCCTGTTACTTCGTTTTACTACTCCATATCACTAAAGTGATCACGCGCTTTGAGAATACTCAAAAGTTATGATAACAATATGAAATAATGTTTACAAATGTGGTTTTTATATAAAATTGATATAACCATCTCAAGGGAAAGAACATTAAAGTCAAACAATGTTGTTAACATTTGTTTTCTTGCCGTAACCATTGCAAGTAAACGTTAATTATACTGTTAAGAACTGTAAGCATTGGTATATACTATTTGCAATAAAACACAAAACTGTATAGACCATGTTCTACCGATTTAATACCGCTTTTTATAACCTCAAGCGACATTTTAATCATAAAATACATAATTACTGTTTTTACTAAACAGATCCTTGTAAAGAATACTGGAAATCTTATTTAAATATAAACTTTCACATATGTACGGAAACTTGAAAGGAAACTTTCATATATGAACAGAAAACGTTCATATTTGAATGGAAAATATAGCCTCGGGTCATTAAAAAAATATTTATTATAATTTTTAAAAAATGAATACAGCAGATTTTAAACGAATAATAAAAAACGAATAATAAATGGATGAACTTTTGCTGATCTTTCTTACTGGCGTAAGCGAAATTAATTTTTCAAACTATTTACGTTCTTTTAATTCATTCTTAAATCTCATGATGTTCTCTGAGGTGGCCATTTTTTAAATGGTAGATTTGACTTAATAGATTTTTAGGCTATCAATAAGTGTCTGTACATATATTTTAATATTTCCCCGTTACACATTAGTTTGACTTGTGGGTTTTTTCTCCATCTTGACAAATTTATACCATTTTAATCTGGAACAATATTATTGTAATTGCTTAGTATCCAATAATGCTATCTTAAATTACTGTTGTGCCGTTCCTTGAGGACAGCGCCAAGCAAATAAATAAAATTCCGAATTTAAACTCCTTTTCTCTTTCAAAGATTTAAACATTCTGATACAACCAAATGTCTTCTTCCAGTAGCTGTTAGTTTGTGTCATACATCAGGCGATTTCGCAATGGTCATCCACCTGCAAGAGGGTTTCACTTTAATCTTTTAACATATCACTCAGTTACCTTACACGCACATAAAACAAAGCGAATAAATACAAAATAACCCGTTAAGCTCTAACATGGGTTATGTTGGCCTTTATATGTCGTGTTCAATAAATAAATATATATATATATATATATATATATATATATATATATATATATATATATATATATATATATATATATATATATATATATATATATATATATATATATATATATATATATATATATATAATTCCCTCAATTTTAAATCAGTGTCCTTTGTTAACATGTCATATGTTCTGTATTCTCTTGTCGAATTTTCTTCTGACAACCACTTCCGTCGTATTTGACCACTGCGGCCTCGTTTTTTAACCATCACCAAGGTCAGTGGCGGTCAACGGCATAACATTCTGCAAAATAAACCATTTCTGTGAAGTCTTCCACTGGACGAGTAAAGCGATCAATATTGGAGAAAAAGTAAACGTCTCAATGCATCTGAGGTACCTAGTGGGGTGTCATCAAGACACACTCGGAAGACTGAAATTCATTCGGGACATCGCTCGGCCATTTCCGTCAGATCATTAAATACTATCGGATGTAGTTGTAGAAGTAGACATCTATTTGATGTGTTTGATGATTGGTTTATGGCGGAGCGTGCAACATATATTACGACAGCAAAGACCGAGAATCTTTCGATTGTGAATTTGTCTCCTTGCGCCGCAATATTAATCTGTGTGAACGAATGATGTTAAAATATAGTTTTCGAAGTGACGAAAAAGGCCGACGACGTTTCAATTGATACAAATGTCTTGATCAAAGAAACTTTACAGTCTGGCACCTAATTTCTTAAACACTAAACACAATCTTTTCCTCTTGCAAATAGATGATGAACCACAATAAGAGGTGAGTATATGCGCGTAATGTGTAGTCTTTGGATGACTTCTTAGGTCAGTCAGCTGATACGACAAGACATTAAAAGTTTATCACTTTGTTTGTTGAAGCTTTCATACATTTCCAACATTTATTTGAATTTTTTTTAGAACCTTTCCTAATTGTTCTGGTGTTATTCACTTTTCACAAGAAAAGCGACAACTGCTTTAAAATAACGAGCTGTTGAATGACGCCAAGAACATAAAGTTTCAAATAAGACTATATCTGGTTTATATTACTCAACAATACTTTGATGGTTTTTCGAATAAATAAAAAAAAACAAATAAAACAACAACAACAACAACAACAAAAACAAAAAAACAACAACAACAATCAAACAAACAAACAAAAACAACAGAAAGGAACTTAGACTGAGATCAGCTGCATTAATTGCATTTATTAGGTTTGGTCACAATTCCAGAAAGTTGTGCTAAAACCGATTGGCATAAAGTACCCGATTTAACTGACAAAAAGCCATATATGTGAGTAGGCCAGATTCTCTGATTATATTTTAAAAATAAACCATTTGATTCACTTTATCAGATTAATACAATTATTTACCACATATGTTCCAAGTTGAAATATAGCCGTTGTTTTACTTGCTATGCAGAAACATGTCAATTTGTTATAAATAAAATGCGTAAATCTTACTTTAAAAAATTACATAGCTCTGCGTACATTTCTTACTTTATATGCTCAATAGTATTATATACATAATTGATAATTTAAATACTTACATGTTCCTTAAATAAATATAGCTCTAAGCAATATCCATACAGTTACTGACCTACTGATGAACATCCAAGTAAATAAATACATTCAATTATTTTAAAGCATCATCTTCATTCTGTACAATTTTGTTTCATAAAATATGTATTTACCACCATTTCCGAAATTTGCTTCAAGGATATAGTTCACAAAACATAATATAGAACACACACGCACGCGCACGCACATTATATACATGTAAAACTATTTTGTTTTCTAAACAATCATACAGTACATGCAAAGCTAGCACAGATTTGAAAGTGTCGTACCTGGAAAAGTAAAATTCATTTTGTTATATTTTAAGCCAGTGAACCACTCAGTTGGTACATAATGCTTAGTTTGTATTTTGTTCTTGACTTGCGTCTTCAAACTGTCAAGATACTGATTTCATAGTTTATTAACAGCTAATTTGCATTGGCTGATGTAATTAGACTGTTTCTTTAATTAATGTTTGAAGTAATCAGCATTGCACATGCATGTCAGTGATTATTACTATGGTTACTGTCTTCTTTCCTTTCTTTATTTCATAATAACAGCCCACATTATTTTTATACCCTGAAACATATTTAAAAATAAAATAATTGAACACATGCTCTTCGAATAAAAAATATCTACTTTTGCAATGATATTATTGCCTTATTTTTAATACTTACATCATTGAATTTTGTACGGTTGTTGAAACATGAAAAAGTCTTTAATTTAATTTCGCCCATGAGAGAAAAATAAAATCAAAAGGACACCATTTTTCAAGCAATGCAAAATATCAACATTAGCCCACATTTTCTACCTACTGCAAACGATTGGCTTTGTTTTTCCAATTCCCTTTTTACAATTTTGTCAATTTTTTTTATGTTGTTCTTCTTTTACAACTAATATCAGGCATTCTTCAAAGTTCAAATGTTGATCGGAGTCTTTTGAGGTGTATTTAAACTTCGTTTATATTCATTTGGTGATGGAGATTGTCAGTTTCTTAAAAAATGGTACATGCTGTTGCCCATAAAATATTACTTATTTTTGGAGAAAAAGTCCATAGGAGAATATCTACAGCGTACACTTTCAACTAGAATAGGTCGTATCACATACATTTGCCTTAAATTAGTTTTCCAACGAAAAATGAACTGAAACCTTTAATTCATATGTATGAAATAGTTCATTTTATGAGCGTGTTAAAATTTGAAAGTTTTTGATTGTGTTGCGTTATGGTAAGATTGTTGTGTTTGTTATGCTGTATGACCTTGGAAAAGACAGTTGTTCAACCTTTTGCATTTCATCGTGTCACTGCGGTATTTCTTTCCACATTAGATGGCCATATCTGGGAAGCTTGTATCAGTCGTATTGATTTCCTCGCACTTTTGTATTTGACAGTAAAAATCGATTTGATGTGGAACTCTTATTTTCTCTAGGACATAAGTTCTCCTACCACATTACCTTTATGTAAGCATAGGTTGGTGCTTTAGCGTAGAGCGTGTTTGTGTTCTTATCTGTCAGTGAATTAATTACTTCAATACTCACTAACGATGCGTTACTCTCTGTCTGTCTGTCTGTCTGTCTGTCTCTCTCTCTCTCTCTCTCTCTCTCTCTCTCTCTCTCTCTCTCTCTCTCTCTCTCAATCAGTCTGTCTCTCTAAATCAGTCTGTCTCTCTATCTATTCAATATTAATCATAATGGTGCATTACCAAGTTTTGGATCAGGGTGTAAAAAATCTTGCTATGTGTTCTGCAGATTATCAATTTGTTTTCATTTATAAAACGTTACATTTAAAAATTCTTCTGATAACCATTTTTATGCTGACAGCCTGACATGTCCATTAATACATACATACATACATACATACATACATACATACATACATACATACATACATACATACATACATACATACATACTTACATACATACATACATACATACATACATACATACATACATACATACATACATACATACATACATACATACATACATACATTATATATCAGCCAATTCTTGTTCAGTCATCTCTCTCTCTCTCTCTCTCTCTCTCTCTCTCTCTCTCTCTCTCTCTCTCTCTCTCTCTCTCTATCTATCTATCATCTATCCGCACACACACACGCGCGCACACACACAAGCGTGAAAATGTTTCAACAGTACCTTTCATAACCATATACCTTCCAGGTAACCTGACGTTTCAAATTCAATAGAGATCATTACTTGTGTGGTAAAAAAGTGTTTGTATGTTGATGACTGTCAGTGTCACCAGGCTAGTTTACGGTTCTTTGAATAACCAAAGACAAATAAAGAAATATGAAAGTGTCATACTTAGAAAAATAAAATTCATTTTGTTATAATTTAAGCCAGTGAACCTCTCAGTTGGTACATAATGCTTGGTTTGCGTTTTGTTCATGTCTTGCGTATGAAAATACTTAAAACTGTCAATATACTGATTTCATAGTTTATTAAGAGCTAATTTGTATTGGCTGATATAATTAGACTGTTACTTTAATTAATGTTGGAAGTAATCAGAATTGCGCACGCATGTCAGTGACTTCTATGGTTACTGTTTTCTTTCCTTTCCTTATTTTTATAATAACAGCTCTTTTACAACTAATGTCAGTCATTCTTCAAAACTCATATGTTGATCGGAGTCTTTTGAGGTGAATTTTAGCTTCGTTTGTATATATGTAGCGATGGAGATCGCTAGGGTTTCTTAAAAAATATTCATACTTATTAACAAAGGATTAAATTTCTAAAGTGTTTAGGGGATTCTTATGTTTTTGAATTTTTTAACTTGTTTACACCATTGTATGTACGTTCGTATAGATTAAACGTTTGTCACTTTTGTTGGTTTATGCTATTTTCGCTTGCCAAGGTTCCGATATGCTAACATATCTACCCCTTGACGACAAGCCACCGCATCCAACCAAAAATAAGTTGTTCACATTTTGAACACTACCTTCATGATCGAGACTGACGGTGCACACCATAGAATGGACTCATAAATAAGCTATTTTCCACTGGATACACCTGTAACAGTTTCTCTCTGGCACTTAGTCATGCGTTCAATATTAACTTACATAGCATCCTTTTGAAGTCAATTACCTCAACCATATTTGGCGTATGTACAGTGCACCGCCATTACACGCTATTTAGTTGGCCTTACATACTAAGGGAGGAAACTCGTGAAATCCAATTGATTGTCCAAGTGTAAAAGCAAATATCGTTGAGCCTCTGTGTCAGTTAGCAATCATCATATTATACAGTCTGTGTGACAGCGACAATAATCACCTGAGCATGCTTAGCCTATGTGACAGGGTTAGCAATCACCTGAGCATGTTTAGTATATCACTGTATGAATATGTTGCATGTAAACTTTCTTCAGCATTTTTGAAACAATTTTTCTTCAACAAAAATGGTACATAGTTTCCATATAGTAGAATGATATAATATTTTAAAAATATAAAAAAGTATTTAACAAAACTTAAACAATATATAAATTCCAGAAATCGATGTGTTCATTTTCTTGAGCAGGTATATATATATATATATATATATATATATATATATATATATATATATATATATATATATATATATATATATATATATATAGAGAGAGAGAGAGAGAGAGAGAGAGAGAGAGAGAGAGAGAGAGAGAGAGAGAGAGAGAGAGAGAGAGAGACTGGTGTTCAAAATAGCACACTTGGAAACCTATATTTTTTCGGGCCTTAGAGACAACGGAGATGTTGGATGACTTAACATAAAACTCATTTTGTGAACTATACCCTGTCTTACCACAATGAATTATGCAGCACACTGGGGTTTAATATTTTTACTTGGATAGTAAAGGCCATACATTCGAAAACAAGCGACCAGCAGATATTATTGTGGGAGGACAAATTGTCCATACAGTTTCTAAATATAGATCAAAATCACCAATGCTCGTTTCTCTTGCTGCAGGTATTATTTTTTTAATGGGAGGGAACAACCAATCAAACGTTGCTATGCATTCTGGGAGATCTTACATTTTTTACATTTAAGCAAATTAAGCTTTTTATTTAGTACTTTATTCATTTTATTGTTCGAAATAAACAATCATCATTGGGGAAAATGCCGTCTATGAGTATTCACTCCAATTTAATTGGGCAATTTTTTTTCTGCGAGCCTTATGTATAATACTAACAATTCCTTTCTTGAAAATTCAACGGACATTTCTTTCTTCTTTAGCGATTTCGTTAAATTAATAAAGAAAAATATACTCCTTTTCAAGTTTTTTGCGTTTTAGGAAGCATTTAGTTGGAGAAAGTACCTGCTGTGGAAATTATCAAAACAATCCAAATTCTCCACAAGGTTTTGCTGAATGATTTAATGTATTTTTTATTTTTTTTTTCGCCTAGAAATCTGGCCCAGACTTTGATTTCTTTCAAAATAAACATCTTCCCCAGCATGGGATCGTCAATATAAATCGAAGTGTTTTAGTTGATTTTTCAAGTGCATTTCTAGGAATTATTGGGCAATAAGGATAATATTTTAATTGAACAATCAATTTAAGTGGATACGCTTTCGATTTAATTGTGACATAAATGAGAAATTAATGGACGCACTTATATTCATTAATTCAGCTTACAAATAAGTTATACATATTATCTGCTTAAGGGTGAACTACAAAATATTATTGGTGACATATTTTTTCCTATCTTTGTCATGCCTTCACTGTCACATACAAATATATTCATATTGCATTCGTTTGTTTTTTTCAGTCGGTGATATATAAGTCAGGTTTTAGAAGTCTGGCAGATAATGAAGAGGTGGAATTTGAGAGTATACCCTCTGATAAGGGTATTGAGGCAACCTTTGTGTGTGGACCCGGGGGAGCAGAATGTCGGGGCAGTGACAGGCGACCGATGTCCCGCAAAAAATTCAGAAAAATTAGGTTAGCTCTCTCTCTCTCTCTCTCTCTCTCTCTCTCTCTCTCTCTCTCTCTCTCTCTCTCTCTCTCTCTCTCTCTCTCTCTCTCTCTCTCTCTCTCTCTATATATATATATATATATATATATATATATATATATATATATATATATATATATATATATATATATATATATATATAATATATGTATAGTATGTACGCTGTATCAATGATATACCACGAGATGTATAAAGTTTTCATTAAAAGGAAACGAGGCTTGCCCGAGTTTCCTTTTAATGAAAAATTTATACAACGAGTGGTATATCAATGATACAGCGTACATACTATACATATATTTTATTTATATCACATACAAATACAAATATTTGCAAGTTGGAGTTACGATGAGCTCCTGATATATTGCCCGAGTAAATGACCTCCTCACAACCAAGTGGCTGTCTGCTACAAAATCTAGTTCTACGATTTTTCTTGTTATTCACAATCACATATTCAAATTGATAAGTTGATTGTTTTCTTTTTCATTTTCTTTTTTTATTCACATTTATTAAATCAATATCAGACACACGCATTATTTAAACATAAAATATGTTGTTGTGTTGTTTTTTTTAATGAAGAAAGTAGTGCACTGCAAACACGGTGATCTTATTATAGACTATGCATGTACTGTCTGTCATTGACCTACTGTCGTATGGAAATTCGCGTGGAATATAAACGAATTGGAATCACGAACCAACAAGAGGTAATTAAAATATTTTAATATATTGACAGTTCAACTAAGTCATCATTTTGATTGAATTAGCGATTATACAGACTAAACATCTCTCTCTCTCACTCTCTCTCTCTCTCTCTCTCTCTCTCTCTCTCTCTCTCTCTCTCTCTCTCTCTCTCTCTCTCTCTCTCTCTCTCTTTCTTGACTAACATTGCCATCATTCATAGGTCCAGAGACATCGTCGTATGACACAAGCAAAAATCCACAACGCTTGCATTTTCGTGTATTTTAGCTCCAGAGGGGAGGGGCTAGCGACCATTTGGACAGTTTTATATTTAATTATTAATACTAGATTAAAACGGGTTTCAGAAAAAGGCTTAAAACACAATACAGTATGTGCGCATCGTAACCGACAAATTTAACATGTAGCCTTTGTAGGCCTTGTGTGTCGTCTGACGATTGCAACTATGTATCATTGATAATATGAATACTATAGATAAATCCCAAGGAAAGCGTAAGCATAGGTTTACGAGGAAACAGAGTACTTTGGGTTACTTTGTACAAGTTCAGCTTTAATGTTTTCGTCCAGCGCAATATATTTCTCTCTCACTCCAGATTTGTGCTTATTTTGCATGAGAGGGGGAGAGGAAAAAGACAGGATTCCGATGAAATTGTGTACCATTTTAATATTTAGAAAACATTTTAATATTTAAAAAACAGGGACTATTAATATTTGTGTCGTTAATTTCATGTCATTTATGATTAATGAATGAGTAGAAATTCTTCATAGAGCTATAGGCCTACGGTAGAAAGAATGTTTATATATTCGTATTATTGCGCTATGGGCGGATCACTATTTGATATACCAATAGTATTGGTATATAGATTTGCTTTATACCAACACTTTAAATGCCATGTTATTTTTAACGTATGTGGTGTATATATATATATATATATATATATATATATATATATATATATATATATATATATATATATATATATATATATATATATTGAATAAGGTAGATTCATACTGGTCTCAAGGTAAGTGAATGTTAGCTATAAATTACATTTGCCTCTTAATGATTTTTCATATATATATATATATATATATATATATATATATATATATATATATATATATATATATATATATGTGTGTGTGTGTGTGTGTGTGTGTGTGTGTGTGTTATCTTAAATTATTTATTGCCTTTTTCGTATGCATATTAGCATTTCTTCGAATCCAGTAGAGATTATGTATTTGGATTATAAATAAGTCTCTTCTCGTGATAAACAATGTAGAATAAAGTAGGTTTTTAAAAACATTCTCATACTCATTGCTTAAAATGTTATAGTTTCGTTTAATCTGAAGAACTAGAACTATTTCGAAGATGCGTAGCAATTTGACAATTAAAATTTATAGTAAATAATAAAGAATGAATTTACCCTTTATTATCTCTAGATCCTTGTTCACAAATAATAAGATGGAATCAAATTTATGTGTCGAAGATTTGACTGTGTATGAGAAGCCCTGTCATCGATGTGTCCCGAAAGAATGTGAAACATATTAGCAGAAATAGGGGGCTGTTTAGGGTCGATGGGACAATACGTTACAGATCCCCCACCCCACCCCGGACACGTTAGGGCTTATATACTGACATGTGAAAGTTGGGTTGTTGTATAAGGACAGTATGAATGGAACAGGTGTGGTGACGTCACGGTATTACAGATTGATAACAATGTTGCAACATATGTAGGAACAGGTGTGCTGACATCACAGTACTGAAATGTTGCAACAATTGTAGGAACATGTGTGGTGACATCCCGGTACTGAAAATTCGTAACAATGTTGCCACAATTGTAGGAACACGTGTGGTGACGTCACAGTACTGAAGATTGGGAACAATATTACAATAAATGTAGGAACATGTTGTGGTGACGTTACTGAAGATTGGTAGAAATGTTGCAGCAATTGTAAGAGCAGGTGTTGTGACATCCAGGTACTGAAGATTGGTAATAATGTTGCAACAATTGTAGGAACGGGTGTGGTGACGTCACGTTACTGACGATGGGTAACAATCTTGCAGCAAATGTAGGAACAGGTGTGCACCGGGGTACGTCAATCGGGACTAAAGAGTGGGTCATAGACATAGACTTATATAACACATACAACATACAATATACAGTCACAAACAATTATACAAACGACTACAACTATTTTACGCAAGAAAGCATATTATTTCGATTCATATGAGTGGCCCTGAAAATGGCCTTTAGGTTCTTCTGTTTTCTCCAGTTCTTCCACCATTTCCTGACTTTCTCAATAATTCCTTTCTTTGTTCCGTCTCTGACATCCAGTCAGGATGTTCCATGGATCTAAATTTCTCATTGTCCTTCATTCAGTTTTATTTAGTTTTTCAAACCCTTGTTTTCTTTCTGTTGCCTTGATGTTTCTCTCCTATGTCCCGGTATCTTTAATCTTTTTCACCTCTACTTCCAGCATCTTTCTCATCCTTTCTTCTAGTCTTCTTTAGCTTGTCTAGTACCAACTTCGCAAATGACCACTCTGTCCAAAACAATGTGTCTTCTAGAAAGTACCTGACTTTGATGACATTATCAAATGTCTCCTTGGAGCTTCCCACTCTCACGTATATTGGTAAAATAAATCTTCTTAATTTCTTCCCTTCCTCATTCTGTCAAACCTTCTAGCATATCTCTCATTAAATTCAAACTGGTTACAAAATCTAGGGTGCCTTGATACTTCAATTCTTTCTCTAGCCTTTCCACGACATAAGAATACATCCATCGTCCAAAACCAACTGTGTTTCAAATTAATTAACAAATCGATTGTCATCTTCTTAAACTATTCAATGTTGAATGTCGCGAATGACTCGCGCTTGACGTTATATGTATCAAGAATGGGCGTGAAGGAAAACATCCATTACAATAACTTCACATATTATCTTCTATCCACACAAGGAGAAGAAGAAAAACACTATTATAGACTATCCACAAAACCAGACTATACCATCCACACACGTGAAGGAAAAAAAACAAAAATCAAAATTCAAATTATCAACACAGATGTGAAGACCAAAAACAAACCATATATAAACTCTCAACACAGAGGTGAAGAGGAAACGCAAACAACAAATATACTCTCAATAAAGAGGTGAGGAGGAAAACCAAACCTCAAAATATACCACAGACGAGAGGGAAAACAAACTCCAATAACTACTATCCTCACAAACATTACGTGAACGCATAAAAGAATACGCTCTACTATTCACATACGCACACGCGCGCGCGCACACACACACACACACACACACACACACACATTAGAAAAAGAGCGAGTGTTTATAATTATACTGCTCAACACTCACACAAATTGGCAACTTTAATTGTTTCTTTTCTAGAGATTTGGTTAGCCAAGAGAAGGGCTGTTTGTTTGTTTGTTTGGACTCAAGACTGATGAGCGTTTCCCTTTATATGTGTCAAGCAGCTCATCTGTTTTTTTTTTTGTGCGCTTTTCTTTTTATGTTGATGTTGACAAGTCTTGATACCACTGCTCCCTTACTTTTCCTGTGTCCGTTTGGCTTTTTTTGGGAGCAATGTTTTTCTTGGGAATAGCTTTGGAGGCATTGTAATATCATTTTAAGAGAAACGAATGATGCCATCTCCTGGAGAACCTCTATATTCAGGTTTCAAAATGATTTGTATTTTGGTTTGACAGTCGAACTCGAGGATAGGCCAGTTGCGCCAATACTACTTTGTTTCTCTCAAAAAGGCGTTTGGTTTGATGAGGAATGTGAATTGTGCCTTGCAGCATTTGACGTGCTGTCACCGTAAACCATCGTAAGACTTCTTTAAGACTGGCTTCTAAGACGCGAGCACGTATTTGTGAATCTTTTCACGACTGATGCCGTACAAGGTACGAATCAGTTTGAAGGGAATATGAGACTGAAGGGACACCATGTTGACGCTGTGTGAGACAGACCCAGAGTAGCCGAGGGTTGAATAGATTTTTTTTATTGTTGTTATGTTACAGACCCTCCGACGTGGCATCAGTGGTGAAACAGATGCATACGATACCGCGAATAATCGCGGGTGGTAGGTTTTAAATACACGAATAAATAGACGAATGGGGTTTGAGTGGCATTTTCGTACGCACTAATCATTCAAGGCCTTCCTAACTGTTTGGCTTAGACTTGCACTTGCGAGTTATCTCTAGAACCTTTAAATAACACCACGTAATGAGCATTTAATCTATTGGTGGGATGAGCTTTACTTTGTTGAAACAAATTTTGAATGATGTAAATGACACTGGCACTGCGACGAAGCCCTTTGCGCATAAACCACATATGAAATTCTTCTTCGTTTTCTCCACCATGTCGTCGGAAATTACCAGATGGGTTTGACTCTAGGGTCAGACATGATACGTCATCTTCGCTAGGACTGCATTCCAAACACGATGGAATTGCCTTTAGTTTCTTCCAAGAGGCTGTACGCCGATTTCCATTGTAACACCCCATCCCCCTTTGAGGTGAGCGATCGATCAAATGATATTTATTTTCCATCAAACGTTTAACAAATTCGATTTTGCTTGAACCGCTAGGTCCGGCAATTAACATGTTAAAGGGATGGTGAAGATAAAGGCCTAGCAGGATCTAAGTGTTCGCCGATGATTTTGAAAATGGAGGAAGAGGGAGCGGAAATAACAGAAGTAGCCATTTTGTAGGGAATATCGCTTTTGAGACGAAAACAGAAAATACAAAGAGTATTATTACCTTTATTCAGGACACGTTTATTGCAAGCTAAAATGAGACAATATGAAATACAAAATTACATACAAGCCAAATGGATAAATACAGCAATATATACACATTACAACATTCAGAGTGGAATATAAACAAGTATCTGTACAACATGTTTTTAATAACAAAGATATCTTATGGACAACAGAGGATAATGTTCTTAAATCCTAAATAAAGTCGCTGCATTGGGTACAGTCACACAGGTGTTCCCCCAGAATGGTATATCGGGAATGTCCATGAAAGGCCTGTCATGAAGGGAGTAGTTGCCCTTGGTGACGTGTTCTTCTTTTGACACTGTGCTTAACATAGGTTCGAAAGTTACGTTTTTCACTGGACGTTTGAAATTAGGATCACAACTCTTGAGCATAAGGGACCACATGTTTTGTCCAAGCCTCAAAACCCCAACGTTTCCAGTCACGCACATATTTCCAGTGAGTATGCAAGTAACAAGCTACACACACATTGTCGTACACATCTTAAGTACCTGTAAGTTGACGAATCTCTTTTCCCGTTGAGCTCGAGAAGTATCCAGATAAAAATGCAAGGCTTTTAACGGAATGGGTCTCTCGTGCTCGTTCAAAGGGTCCACGTTTATGTTTTATTTGGTGGTAAGAACTGTTCCTAAGTGTCTACAAGGAATCGGCTGGTAAACGAAATCCCAGAAAGCACGTCACTAAGACAAAACACCACAAGTTGACCTCAATTCAATGAACACAGTCTCGCAATAAGTGTTGGTATTCCTCCACCGTTAGGATACTCTCATTGCTTTCTCTCATTGGAATCTGTTGTTTCACAAGTGATAAAGGTGGTGACATGGTAGTCCATTTGTATACCCTCTTTTTGGAAGCATTAAATTATGTTATGTACAGAGATAATCGTATTCCAGTAGCGAATCAAAATGGTTCAGTCACTAACATACACATCACACACACACTTCGTTCAGAAGTTTCCTCTTTATCTAAGTTTACATTGTGTAAAAGATTTTGATAATCCTCCATCTCTTCTGGAACATGTTGCAGTATGTGTATCTCGTAGTAACATAAAGTCATTAACATACAGGTCCTCTCACCAACGTTCAGTTGAACAACGCCTGACCACTGGAACACTTTCATCTGAATCAGTTCTCTTATTGCATTCAGGTACCAGAAATTTAAACACCAGTGATGCAACGGATGAAATTTCTCTTTGAACTTGACTTGAATTTTGATTAACTCTCGGTAAATGCGTTCTCTCAGCTCCACAGGCAAACAACAAATGTTCTCTTGTAAAGTATCCATGATCATGTCAGCCAGTCTTTATACCAAACCACTTATGAATATCCCTTAGTTTTATTTAAAATCTTTTCCTACAGCGAAAGTGATGGACGTAGTGAGTACTTTCTGACTGCAGTCATTCACGGAAACAGTCGAGAATGGTAATACAATCTTCTGATGTAAACGGTCTAAAGCGGTATATTAGGAAGAATGCACACTTGATCCAGAGAAATCCTGCGCTTTGGTTGACTTTTGTCAAGTTCCTCTTGTGCATTTCTCGACACAAGCGTTCTTCAGGCACCAATTGAGATTTTGCTCATGCAAGTCCATGCTTGACTTCATTGTATATCATCTCTTGCAATTCGGTTGGTAATCCTTAAATGTTATTTTGTAAATGGAGTTTAAATACTTGTATCGGTGTTGTCCAACATTTGACTCCTAGCGAAGCTTTTTTCCTAAACGACATGGTATGTCACTTCAATGAATTTGGTCCCATAAAGGTAGGTAGTGACAATTCGGAGGCCATCGATCACGATGAAGGTAAGCGGAGTATGTCTGTTCCCACGGGTAAAGTGACACACCACAACTGAAACACTTGACTTTATCCCCTTCGCCCAATTAGAAAAATCTGACTCTGGTTAATTCTTCGAGGGTAGGTTTGGAATCACGGTTTAAGTCACAGTATTTAGGCAAACGCACAAGGAACGAATATTAGTCTTTCACATGTACATTTAAATGAGGGTACGATGAAATCCGCAGGAGTTTAATTAGGGTTGCATGACATCCGTAGGGTGGATGACGCATACATCATGCAGAGGTTGACATCTAATAAAGTGTCCACGTAGTTACATGTGGCATCGCTTTCGCATCCATCAGGTTGACAGATCGTTGAGGTCACAGCGTTCGACATCCCTGCAATCGCAACGGTAAGGTACTGCATCGCAGTCCACTTGAGTATCCCCGAACTTGAATGATGTCTTTTTACAAGTATTCATCTTTCTTGTTTGGTCTTTGTAGTTACAATGAAGTCTCAGTCATGGACGCTGTCCCTTTTTATATTACTCGTAAGTAGCTTTCACATCGTTTCTTTTTTATGCCTAGTTTTAAAAGTCTTTCTTTTGTTCCTTATGGACAGTGGCTCTATCTCCTCTAAGGTACTGTACTACCTCTAGCCTAGTGTGATGGGTGGAAAGGTCGTTGAAAGGAAAAGACAGTAGGTCCATTCGCAACTTCCGACCGTAACTGAAACACTGTACTTCGTATCCCAATCCAGTCTCAGGTCGTCCCAAGTAGGCAAACCATGTTCTAGCTAAAGCATTAGCAGTAGGTAATCCTTCCCGATCCGTTGATCATTTGTCAAACGTTTCCAATCGACGGGCACAATCACAATATTCAGGTCAGGAGACAGGAAATCGGTATGGTTTGAATTTGGAGTCTTCATCGGGTCTGTCACACGATTCATGTCGTGTCGAATTCATCCTTCTTGTTGGTAACTATCCTCTTGGGACCAGTTATTTTTACCGGCATGTCTTTATGGTACAGTAAAGTGGTTGGGAAGCCGAACTCTCTTCTGGTACACGATTTGATACACTTTATCCAAAGGTCGACCGACGAATTGGTGTGTGGGTAAACGTACAATCTTGTGCGGTTCGTAGGTAGTGTTTTTAAAGCTTTCAACCTGTCCAGATCGCAAGGCTTCTTTCAATACACCAAAGTTCACCACTCGACTGGTGCGATAATCGAAAATCAATCCTTTCACTTTACACTCCGTTTTCATTTCATATTGTTTGTCTCGGTATTCGTAGATGTATGTTTTGGGACCGCCACTACCTAAACTTGTGCCAGTTTAACCCACCGACAATTTAACATCGCTTTGGCAGACGATCGCCTTCCTTCGTTTATCTCCACGTGGTCTAAAGTGATGCTTTCCTGCTCCCATTATTTCTCTTTGAATTTCAGTTAGTCTTCTGGAATGAGACACCAGGAATGATAGCCGCTGGATTCTTGTTTCAGTTTTAAAAAGGCATCCATCAGTCTGCGAAAACGTCTTTCTGAGTCTCGTTGCCTTTGTGGTATTTTCCTGTCTTAAGAAACTGGTACATTTCGTAAGCTTCTAACACTTGGTATCCCAGGTCCAGAGCTTTAAACAATTCCACGCTGACCCATGTTCCCGTTAAGGCGTGTTCTTCCTGGGTGTGCTGACAATGTTGGTTCTGCACGTTTTGGCACCAGTAGAAACGAAGCATAATGGTGAGATAAAATGAGATAGTACAAGTCCGTGGGAGTCAAAACCAAATAAATCCGTCGTATTGTCAAATGTTGTCCAGGTCAGTGTTTTCAGTCGTCAATTCAGGTGACCTGCGGTAAAGCGATCACATTTGCACACGTAAGGATACAACGAACACACGTCCAAGTATTTATTTCTTCATTTTCCTTGTCGGCGTGGTACAGCAAACAGGTGGCATTCATTCGTCCTCTATACAAACTGTTCATCGGATTCAGTGGGTCCACCTGGTTGTAACTTTCCACGATGCGTTTAAAGCCAGGATCGGTTTTCAAACCGTGATCTTACTCTTGTACCCACATTTCCACCACTTCGTATCCATGCTTTTCTAACTTCAGGTGCCGCTTACAAGTAGCCGCGTACAAATATTACATAGTTCGTTGCAAAAATTAATTTTTAGTGTCACGTTGAGGGTAGCAGAGAGGACATCTGTGAAATAAGCTCTCTTCGTATTGGAAGTAAGACTCCGTATTGTCATTGAATTGTGTAACGCGTGTTAAGATTGGTGAAAAAACTCAATACATTTCGATCCGCTCTTCCACTATAAATAACCACAGTTCACTGTATTCCCTTCACCTATTCTCATCACAAGATGTGGACAAACGTAGAATCGTCTATTCTCGTATCGTCAATGCTGTTCCGCAATGACTTATCTATCTATGTGACATTAACATGGAAAATTATCAGGATCAATGATACGAACGTTTTTAAAAGAAGAATTTATGCGGAAAGACAAGGCTGTCTGAAGCGAGAGCTCCTATACGGTCCAGAAGTCAGAAGAAGTTTGAGGAAGAGAAGAACTAAATTACTAAACGATGCCGGTTCTGTTAATCAAATGATGTTAACATAATAGCCATCTGCCCTTTTCAAGGCTACTTATATGCCTCGAAAAGATTTGCTTTCTTGTCAAAAATTGTTTAGTAGTTTGTATAATTTTTTTGTGAATTGTTTATGTCCCACTCTATAGTCACGATTGAGGTCAGACCGGTACCTGTTCCTATAATTGTTGCAAAATTCTCATCATCTTCAGTACCGTGACGTCACCACACTATTTCATTCCTATTCTCCCTATACAACCCTATGACGCTATACAGACCCTATATTCCCCATGTTCAATTCCCATTGATTCTAAACAGCCCCAGGGTGATTTTAAAACATTGACCCTAAACATCCCCCTATTAATACTCATATTTGTTTAAACTGTTTTCACATTCTTTTCTTCCTAGTTACAATAAAAGCAATTCTTACTTTGTATTTGTACATAAATTTCTGTCATATAATTTTAAACTTAATCAAAATAATGATGCTGTCTGCAATAATATTTTATCATCATCGTGCAATTTATGAAGTTTAAAAACAGTTTGTATGCCTAGTTTGATTATCTCCCCTCAATACAAAGCGACTCATTTCTAATAAAAGTAAAGTACAGATAAAATCTATAAGAGATATCAACAATGTACATCACCATCACAAAAAAAACCAATTTTTGAGGCACATTTTTTTTTCTGAAAATAATCCTACAGTACATAAGTATCATGAAAACTATTTGCACGATGGGAAGGAAAAAAAGATTATATAAAAACTGGTCAAAATTGAAATGCACCTTTAAAGTTGCTTTGTAAACTGTTCCACGCACATAATCCCTGGTTTACAAAACTATTTATGGTGCAAAAATTACCCCAAAGCCTGGAGAGAACATATAACTTTAGACGTCACAAACTTCCTAGGTATCTAAATGAATTTAATAGGATAAAAAACAAACCCACATAAGTAGTTTAACTACCGAGAAGAGATTACATTCTAACGACTATGGCGTCATAGGTGGAAAGACGACAAATACTCAAATAGAGCCAAACAGCATGTTCACCCATGCATACAAACATGGGGTGGGGTGATACCATATTTGAGCGAGAACAACTTCTGTCAAATCACAACAGCGAGAAGTCATCATAAAATACATAATTCGTGTAAATATCATGAATATTAACATAAATGTAATGGTCTAACTATATACTACAAAACTCGTTTGATATTGTAAATTGGACATATATTTATTATTATTATTATTATTATTATTATTATTATTATTATTAATATTATTATTATTATTATTATTATTATTATTATTATTATTATTATTATTATTATTATTATTATTCAGTCATCAATTTTTAAACTTTGTCTTTATGAATCCTGAAAAATATTAAGTTAAGATCTTCAAAAGACCATGATAATAATACTAATGCTAATTATTATTATTATTATTATTATTATTATTATTATTATTATTATTATTTTGAAGAATCAAACAATCTTACATGTATATTCATTTTAACAAAAATATTATATTAAAACTGCATATGCAAATGTACAAATAAAATTGCATCTTTGTACATGGGTTGGCATGCATAATAAATTCTTTAACCAGTTTCCTTTAATACATGAACCGAACTGTAACTGGTAAATTGCAGTCGAAAACGCCTGTATTACGGAGTTTATGAAATCTAATTAATTTGCGCGTTCCACTTGCTGACATGAAGATATTTCCTGCATGCTTTTGATGCGCTCCACCTTTAATTACTATATCATATTCTATGCCATTTGATGCAGTAATAAGAAATGAACACGGTGATCGCCATGATTACTCAGAAAGAAAATGTGTAAAATAATGTGTATCGCTAGCCTTTAAATGACTTAAAACGCAAAACCTATGCTTTAAAGTTCGTTTTTCAAGAAAATTACGTGAGTGATATATTCATACTTCCCTTTACCCTCATTTGCGCTTGAGAGACCCCAAAGTTTCAATTTGACCCCTACTTTTGATACCAAAGTTAGTTATTTTGTAAAACTCAGTCTTACTCCAGTTTTGACACCAAGGAGATATTTTGCTCTCAGTTTTGCACCTTTAGGGGATTCACTGACACTTTATTATTCCGTCTTTGCCTTTGCATCGTCGTCATGGATGAATTCACAAAGGTAGCTACATTATATTTTTAAAGTATTAATACTTTAACGTCATCTCTTTAGCATTTACGTCATCGTTGAAATGGCGAGATATCAACAACATCGTTACATCTTGATACGACACTTGAAAAACAAACAAGACTGACAAAATTAATAAACTAAACAAAAAAATTGGACAGAAATGCACTCAACACAGGTACTGTACATTATGTCTCGAAATTGTGGTATCTATAAAATGTATAAAATACAGCTTAAAACAAATTATGTATTTTTTTAATTTGATCCGGTATATATTATTTACGGTTAGGTTATGAAATTGTATTCGTGTATTATTAGTGTTATCAAGTATATTGTTTACACTTTTTTATTACTGGAAAATATTTAGTGACATCTTTTAAGGTCATATTGTAGCGTGCAGATAAAATCAAGTTCCATTTTTTTCCCTTCTCATAATTATTCATGATCGGCTAAAGTTTCTAATTAAGCAGTTAGCTAGCTGCTTTTTAACTTTTTCATAGTCTGAGATCTTCTGTTCTTGTTTGCTATGTTCTGTCATTTTCTTTCCTATTTCATTTTTCGCCTGACCTATACATAAGGTGTGCAGATTTCACACATCACAATACATAATCACAGTTTTAGAAGAGTCCATGTCCAGTTTGACTTTAAATATCCTACCACGTTCAAATTTACTTGAGTTTTCATCGATTATATCGCAACGTGTTTTGCATCAACTCGTAACACATATGCTTAATCGGGCCTCTATACCGCTTCGTTGGCCTAGTGGTTAGAGCGTCCGCCACAGAAGCGGGAGGTCGTGGGTTCCACCCCCGGCCGAGTCATACCAAAGACTTATAAAAATGGTACTAACAGCTGCCTCGCTTGACGCTCAGCATTAAGAGGCTAGTGTTATAACTTGTCGAACTAGTTTCAGGATAATGTGACTGTGTGGGACATATGATTTGTGTCTGCGACATGATGCCCCAGTGCTATACATCACTAAAAACTGCCTCACTGCAGACATCGTAGCCATATGACTGAACAATTGTTAAAGCTACGTTAAAAGTCCTAATCAAACAAACAAAATAATCGGGCCTCTCTTTCAAAGAAATTTAATTAGACCTGGTACACATTTGTTTTAAGGTTTGGGTTTGTCTCTTACTAATAATTATCTCCCTTTGTTCTTAAATATTTCTCATTTTATCACCACGACGAAGTCATTGTGCTCTTGTTCGTACCGTTGGGAAAATGTTAGTATTCTGTGGGTTATAAGTTGTATTTAATGCAGTGGCGGAGCAAGAAATTCTGGTCTTGAGGAGGTTGCATGGGCGGTTGCTGTGTCGTTGAATTACTGTTGATGTTTTCAATGTTATTGTT
Source organism: Unio delphinus (assembly GCA_029339505.1). Taxonomy (NCBI): domain Eukaryota; kingdom Metazoa; phylum Mollusca; class Bivalvia; order Unionida; family Unionidae; genus Unio; species Unio delphinus. The sequence goes on along the minus strand of JAQISU010000076.1, from coordinate 18,843,396 downwards.
CAGTCATTTTCCATTTCGCTTTCATTATTTCTTGTTTGATAGTTTCCTTTGGGTAGTTTTCCCAGCGAAAATATTTTTCTCTTCAACTATGTGTTTGATTTCCATGAAACTGGTGTTTTGCGTTCAAGCACCAGTTTTAGGGAATAAATTATTTTTTTTAAAATCATGATTGAATTGCGAATCGATACTTTCACATTTTTTTGTTTAACCAAATATTTCAATGCTTCTATTTCAAAGTCATGTGGAATGTTAGTGTTACATTTACTATATCAAATGGAGGATTTGTTGATCCCTCCTTCATGGTGTTTGGTAATTGGTTAGAAAAATCAATATTATCCTTTAAAACTTGAAACCTCTTTGCAGTCTTTTTAATATAATATAAAGCAAATGAATTGATCTTTGTATGGAACCATGATGCCTACTGAAATACAGTGAGATTTTAAATATTCCGGTTGGTTTTATGTTTCAATTTCCGATCCTTGCTAAATAATTTATTTTCTGATGGTATTGCTTTCATGGATTTTGGGGAGGATTAACGTAACATATATAAAGTTAAAATCCGTTAAATGATCGTTTTATTTCTCATATAGACAATTTCTGTAATTTTCAGTCATGTGGTTTTATTAGTCTTCACTTGACCTCATTCTTCTCTGTTTATTCGTTGTAGAATTCCTCGGCATGAAGAATTTCTTATATTTTCTTTCGGTAACAATAGCTGGTCATAATTATAACATCATCGCCTTTAACTACTTCTTTTCATAGCAATTGGTTTTACGTCCAACAAACTCTCTGTCATTTGTAACAATTTCTTTCGATTCGTTTTGATTGTTTTGTGTTAGTTATACTTGTAAAGTTTGAATATGAATAACATTTTCTAAGATTACAAACTCTTTAGAAACTGCTTTATTATATAAATAAGAATTCCAGTGCATATGTTCATATAGCTGAATGTTTAATTCCGCTTGCATGCGAACTTCCGTGCACATGTAATCTTCGTTTCAACCTTGCACCGTCATGTTTATGGTATGAGCGCATGGTCAACTGGTTTAGCGTGTTTGGGTAAGAAAGTTAGGCAATAGATGCTATTGGTCAAAGAAAACGTGGTAATAGCGCGTTAAGTATACTTATTCTATCTTGCAGATGTTATAATTGTGGTGACTTTGGGAACCACATCGCTGCGAAATGCCCATACGGACCTTTACCTAAACGATGTCACCACTGCAAGTCAGCCGATCATCTTATTGCAGACTGTCCAATGAAAGACAGCATTAGAAAACCAAGAAATGGAGAAGGCGGCTTGTTTGGCTCTGATGAAGGTGGCGGTGGCGGAGCCCTTGGTAATGGAGCTGTGAGACCAGTGTGACCATCTTGAAGGCAGTATTTGCAACACTACAAAATCCTACAAAGATGCTTTTCAAATGTGAACAGAAATGCTTGATCTCCAATTTTTACCAATTGTTATCATTTTTTAAAAAATAATGAAATGTTCCATTTAGGTAGAAGGCATGAAAATTGTACCCATTGCAAAACTACAATCAAAAGACTTGAATAATTACGATCATAATGAATCCTTTATATTAGTCACGTGGAGTGCTGATAGCTGATAATATACAAAACATGTTAGGACATGGAAGAAGGGCGCATGCAAAGCACAACTAATTCATGCATAGTTTCATAACTTATCCCCGAAATTCCAAAAAGAGAAACGTGGGGATTTATTTTATACGTTTAACATCAAGGAGTTTACTTTCAAACAGGTTCTATGAATATTTGTCACTACGGTCGCTGTTGGACCACCGCCAAATCAGAAAGGCAGCTTTTACAGTCATAATCAAACAAGCCATAATAGGATTATATAAGTGTTGTCTTCAAGTATTCTATGAAACTTTTCCTACCTCATATTAAGATCAAAGTGAGAATATGTTATTGTTGTAGTATCAAGTGTCACGATTGTTTGCCATGTTAATACATCAGTTTGTGATGTGAATGTTTAGATATTGCATGGCTTAATTTGTGCTTCTTTCTCACGAACTATTCTTGGAAGGGCAGTTGCCAGATACGTGTACATATTTGCTGAATTAGTTTCTTTTTCTGGCATAATGTAAATACATGCAAACATATTTAAGAAGTGAACAATACGTCATTAGATTGAATTTTGCTGATTTTGTATGGGTTTTGTATATAGCAAACAATGCGATGATGGCACATGTTGCAGTTCAGGTTGCCAATAGATGTATTTTAGCGCTCGATCGACATGTATTATGATATGATGTATTTCGGCTCTATCTACCTCACGTCCTCAATAAACCGTCACCATTTTCATGGGAGCATGATTGGGTGGTATAAACCTCCATACAACCTTCAGAAAGTTATATAATTTGATGTCGAAACAATTCCAAGATTCTACGCTTCACTATCACCTTAGATTATGGTGTTGCATTCATGTCGAATGTCATTTTCTACTCAACTGCGTCATATCATTTTAGCATGTGTTCAGTCAACTTTTTTGCTCCATTTAAATATATAAATCTCACGCTTTATTGGTGGCATCTTTTTACTGTCATATGTTTCGTTTCTGGTTTGATAGATAACATCGGGATACATGTTTTCTGATGACATTTGATTACTGATGGATCTCCTTAAGGATCGTGATACATGTTTTATGATGACTTTTGATTACTGATGGATCTCCTTACGGATCGTGATTCATGTTTTCTGATGACTCTTGATTACTGATGGATCTCCTTAAGGATCGTGATATATGTTTTCTGATGACACTTGATTACTGATGGATCTCCTTAAGGATCGTGATACATGTTTTATGATGACTTTTGATTACTGATGGATCTCCTTAAGGATCGTGATTCATGTTTTCTGATGACGCTTGATTACTGATGGATCTCCTTAAGGATCGTGATACTATTTTTAATGACTTGATTACCGATGGATCTTGCAAGATGATTTCAACTTTTTGGTGATAGGTGCGATTTTTGATTATGATATCTTCATTATTTTTGGAGACTTTTTTATCCTAATCTCGGTCTCTTATACAGTGATATTAATGTTTTAGTTAAATTTTGTTGGGGAACTTCGTACAACCACGAAGAATATTGCACATAGGTTCAGAAAGTAAATATAGAAATTAGGAGACGAACTTATAATGGGCAGAAAAAGAACGGATCGTTTTTTGTTTAGATTTATAAACTGCTAGTTGTCGTCAGATCAAGAAAATGATAGAATCCATTGATTTCACATTGGACCACGTCTGCGTTCATTACGGTAAGCGTTAGGTTTCTCTAGTGTAGGCCAGGAATCATATTGTAATGCTGTTGGTAAAAAAGATCTAGATGACAAAAGCAAACGAAGTCGAGAGCAATGCACGAACAGGTTTTTGTTTCACTTCCAGATGAGTTTGCCAAAACAGACTTGTAAAGAGAGGCCAAAAAGAAGCTATATAGACGGTTAATTTATTCATAATATAATTTGCCTGACGCATATTTAATTATATTTACCTGGCGATATCTTTGAAATTTTTATTTGCACAGGCAGGTAGTGTTATTTGGCAATCTATGAAGATCACATGTTAAAAATTGGGGGAAAAATATAATGTTATGCGAACACGATAGGAACATATCTACTATTTTAAACGGGAAAAGCCAAACCGTGTTTCGTACCAACATTGCATAAAGACTGGCCAGTGGTTGTGAATGAAGACAAATAATTCTATCATAGAAGTAGGACTTTCGAAACAAGTTACGTTGTTTACTTTTTCTATTGTATTGGTCTTGATATATGTTGTTGTTACTGATGTTGATTCCTTGTTATTATAAAAATAGAAGTCAGACCCAGTGCTCAAAATGAAGCAAATATGACAAATATTTTTTTAAATGTCAAAACGTTACGTTACAATTTTGTCTGTTTTCCATAAAATCACTTCAAAACGAGTGGGAGGCATTTTGTCGACAGAAATACTATGTCTGTCTTATTTCACCTTTCTTAAACATGATGAATGAGATCAAAAACAAAAATGCTTTATATATCACTTAACATTCATAGGTATATACTTTAATAAATTCAATTCCTAATTTTATGTAGAAAATATGCATCTTAACACGTATTGTTCTTCATTATGACACTACACCTCCTCCAAATATTGTTTTAAATACATTTCATCCAAGGAGTAATTTGTTTTGACATGTTCACTTGTAGCGTTAAGAGCTTTCTATTTCAAAGAGAAAAAAACCATATATAAAGTACATTTAAAAAATAAATAATTGAAGCAAAATGTTCAGTTTTTAAGGTACCTCTCGCAAATTAAACAATATTGGCATTTTTCAGTGTTTAATCATTTAAAGAACTTAATAAGGTTTGATAATGTTTAATTCTTAAGAACGTTCAAGTGAAACGTTGTGAAAGTTGGTTTGTATATGCATTTAACTTTGCACCTATGAGCCGCATGTCATTTCTTCTCATATTATGGCACATTCATTTTATTCTTCATTCCAAAACACTCAGTTATGTACATGAAATTAATTAGCGCTGCTTGCATTAATGTTTAGAGGAAAGTGTGTTTTCCACATGCTTTCAATAAGTGAATTCCCCTTTTTAATAAAAATGTGACATTTTTTCAGTATATATACATATATATGAGTTTTTTTTCGATGCAGTTCCTATGTAACAATTCTTTGTCAGTTCCAGGATATTTCGTACCGAAATATATTTTCTACTAAAGAGAGTATATTTGAAACATTTTAAATTGAAACACTTATTATTGTAAAATTATAAAACAATAAATGACTCAGATTTTGTTACAAAGCATTTTTCTGACAATATATTTTCAGCAATTTTGTTTAACAACGTAAGCAAACGAGTAGAAAACTCATTGCACTTACGTTCCAGTTGGATTGTACTGATTCGACTCGCTGGTTTTTGTCCTACCAAATCACTGTCACTTTTCTTTGTTCAACGATTGGTAGCATGTTTGTAAACAGACGTTTTTGAATTTCTAGAATTCATAAATATTTTTACACCTTGATGCATTAATAAATGTTATTTTCCCATAAGATCTACTGGTATCAATGATTCGCAATAGATCACAATTCGCGATTTAGATGCCATGTTCAAATGTCAAATATCTGTCAAAATACGCGCGAGAAATCTAATCATTGAAAAGATGATGTGACGAGTTCCGACCTGCGAAATACTAGCACTGTTTTAGTTGGTGTCTAGTGCTGATATTTGTTTAAGTAAGGTTCATAATACGGATTTATGATTTGTAATGTTTACTTGATAAATTTTGCTTTGATATCCAAGCAAGCTTTTAAAATAAAATACGAATTTGATAATGTTTAAACCTTGTTTCTGGTAGGTGAAAATAATCGGTTATTGCCCGTCATCTTGCCTTAAATTTTTAGTAGTTCTATTATCAGAATTTCAGAAACTTAATTGCGGAGAACCTCGGGAATAAACGACAAGCTGTTACTTGCAATAAACATAGAATGATTATATTCACTTTCAATGTCAAGAAGCTAAAGAATTAAGATATTCAAACATAATTAACACATCGTTGAATGAGGCTGATGGTGATTTGTTTATGGAATGGCGGTGTTGACTTGAGAGTAGAAGTATGGGCAGAAGAAAAAACACCTTTAAAAAAACATAATTGTTAAGATTACTGGGTGTATGAGAATGTGATGCCATGAGAAGATCTGCTATATTCTCCGATGATAACTTGAGCTCGGCTGATTTATGTTTTAAATGGTTAGAAACGATATTATTAACATAACTTGAACAACATTTTAGAAATTTGCTTTATTTAAGTAAAGTTATTTTCTGGTGAAAATACAGCTGGTTATTATCTGGTTTTGAACAACTTTTGCTACCATTAATTGATGGGTTATTTAAAATAGTTTTTAACACCAAAAGTTTGTTTTTGATATTATTATTATTATTATTATTATTATTATTATTATTATTATTCAAGTTGTATGTCGGTTATGGTACCTTAGGAACTCATAAGTCGGTGACACTGATTAAATTTGCTATCATTTTGACGAAATTTTTGCCACGGATGTATTGTTTTTGCATTTATCTATCGTTTCAGGTGCGATAAAATTCGTTAACTTAAATAGCATTATTGGAAAATGCTGCGCTTCCATGTCTGATTCATTTCATCAAATTTTACAACACTTTCAGAAAGTAAAATTCATTTTACATGTAACAAGTGAATTATATTTAATTGATTGACCATTTTGAATCCCATCAGTACATGAATAAACGATTTCTGAACGAAATCAGTTTTGATTTTCATTGTTATAAAAGCATTAGTACCGTATTTCTCGGTTATAATTGGGGTCCATGTGTAAACTTTACAAGCCCAGATATACCGTCTCATAATGCTCTGGTAGATCCGGATCTATGCCGTTGCTGGGAGAACACAGTACAGCAAACAACATGGACCCTGATCTGATGACAGTTCATGGTTTACGTTGTTTGCTGTCGTCCAGACTTACACGTTGTTTTATCAGGATATGGTGATTGATTTATTCATAAGAATACATTTTCAATATTTGTGAATATAATTTATTATCCTTGTATGTTTAATCCTTATGTTAATATGACAGCTTATTGTTTTTTATTGTTAAAAGACCTTAAACAGGCTGACAGCGATAATGCATGTAATACAGTGTCTTCTTATCGTACGGCGACTTGGAGCTTGTATCAGTATTCATTTCGTGCATATTTCATAAAAGTTTTGTAACACCACATATTGCAAATTGAAAAGTAATCCTACATGAATGGTTCACATTGTGATTCCCTTCCTAGTTTTGGGATTAGACAATCCTATTTGTTACTGCATACATTCGTTTTTAAGTAATGATTACATTTACGTAACCAGCGCTTATTTAGTTTGTAATAATGCAAGTGCTTACTTTATCACTCTGAATATAAAGCATTGCGTTTGAGTGATAACATGTCTAATGCACTCTGATAATAATCTTGATTCGGATTAACAATGTATGTAAATATTTCTAAAAATATCTGGTTTTAATGTTTCCTATTTATTATTGCATACATTTCGTTTTTAATAATAATAATAATAATAATAATAATAATAATAATAATGATAATAACAATAAGGACTTTGTATAGCTCCTAATCTTTAAAAGCTCTAAGCACTTCACACCATCAATAATGATATGACTACACTACAGAACAACAAATGACAAAAACAATGAAATTGGAAAACATAAAAACATGCTGAAAATATATAAGATACAAAACATGATTAGGTCGCTAAGTTTGTCCCAGAAGTCGAAACAGGTGAGTCTTGAGAGCACTCTTAAAAGGGACCACTGTGTCTTTGTGTCTAATTTCAATGGGCAATTCGTTCCACGTCGCCGGGCCCTGGTATGCAAACGAACGTTGTCCATATGACTTTGTTTTCACCTTGGGAACAATGAGTATACGATTATCAGAAGAAGAGCGCAAGGATCTAGCTGGTGTATACACATGGGTGAGGCTGGATAGGTATGTTGGACTGGAGTCTGTCATTGAAATATAGCACAGAGAACAAATTTTGTGTTTGATTCTGTATCGAATTGATAGCCAGTGTAGGGTACAGAGCAGTAGCGAGGTGTGCTCTGATCGAGGTACTCTAAAAAATGATCCGTGCAGCTGTGTTTTGAACTTTTTGAAGTTTCTGGAGTAAATATTGTGATGAACCAGACAGAACTGAGTTACAATAGTCCAGTCTTGAAAGTACTAATGAACACACAAGTGTTTTCGTGGCATCAACTGAAAGATATTTACGAATGGAACTGATGCGTCTCAGTTTAAGATATGCAGCCCTGCAGATGTTCATGACATGTTGGTGTAATGTTCGAGTACTGTCTAGATTAACACCTAGATTCCGTACTGACTGAGAATTTAATGTTGGTGTTGCTGATATTTATTGTCCGAGGTAAAGGATGTGAATGAGAAAGTCTTTGTGTTGTGATCAGAATAGCCTCAGTTTTATCATCATTCATTTGCAGCTTGTTACATGTCATCCATGATTTCACATCCGAAATACACTTCTCTACTCCATGGATGGTAGCATCAACTTCAGTTGGGTGGCTAGACTTGTATATTTGGGTGTCATCAGCGTACAATTGGTGCGGCACTGGGTGATGATCTATGACATTTGAGAGCGGCTGAGTGTACAGAATGAAGAAAACAGGTCCAATAACAGATCCCTGTGAAACACCACAACATACGTCAACTGGGCTGGAGTGTATTCCATTTGCATATATAATTTGTGTCCTGTTGACTAAGTAGGACTTGAACCACTGTAAGGCTATATTCTGAATGCCAAATACTTGCTGGAGATGGTGAAGTAATATATCATGGTCTATTGTGTCAAATGCTGCAGATAAATCCAGGAGAGTGAGGACTGTAATCTTTCCACTATCCAAAACAGAGAGAATGTCACTAAATACTTTCAGAAGAGTAGTTTCCGTACTGTGGCAAGGGCGATATGCAGACTGTACATTGCTAAAAAGATGGTTTGAATTCAAATGAGATACAAGTTGAGTTAGAACAACCTTTTCTAAGACTTTTGATATGAAAGGGAGATTAGAAACTGGGCGGTAGTTCTTTATATCGTTATGGTCCAGTGTTGGTTTCTTCAGCAGTGGCTTTACGATGGCAGTTTTGAAAAATTATGGGAATTTCCCTGATGAGAGAGACATATTAATAACATCAGTTAGTGAAGGCAATATTGGTTCTAAGCACTCAAGCAGCAGTGATGTCGGAATTGGATCAAGTTCACAAGACTTTGGTGCACTTTTCATCTCGATTGTCCGTACTAAATCTATAGAAACAGGTTCAAATGCTCCTAACGGTTGTCGCTGAAATTCTGCATCATACCTGTATGGTGACGAATCAGTTGAAATTGTGCTGTCAAGCGAATCTCTAATGGTTTGAACTTTGTCATTGAAGAAATTTGCAAATTGGTCTGGTAGGTCTAGTGGAGAGAAGGTCGTTGGAAGTGGTGTACATTTGTTCCTTGACATTAGTTTGTTAGTTATCTCGAAGAGCTCTTTGCAGCTGGAACTCTCCTTGATCTTAGTACTGTAGTGGGATGATTTGGCTGAATGGACTATGTTTGTGACGTTCTTCTTAGCGACTTCGTAGATTTGTTTATGAATAGTGAGTCTGGTGGAAAGCCAAAGCCTCTCTGCTTTTCGACGATGTCTTTTAGCAGTGCGAAGCTGGTCCCTAACACTGCTATACCATGGAGAACAGTTTTTTTTATTGATACTCTGCATTTGGTGGCTGGGGCATGTTTTTTAAGCAATGAACGCTGGCAGTTATCAAGTTGTTCCGCTGTTGGATGTAAGAAAGTTGTTAGGTTTTCTTGGATGTCATGCATGAATTTGGTTCTATTTATCATACGGAGGTTTCTCTTAGTAGCAAATAGAGGTGAAGGGTTAGGGACTGATACGTTGAGATGGCATACAATGCAGAGGTGATCCGATGCAAGTTCGTGGGATACAAGAGTTGATTGCAGAATATTATCATCAGGTCTATAAAGAAACCAGTCTAAAATGTGACCAAGTTTATGGGTAGGTTGGTTAACTGACTGTTTAAGATTGAAAACATGAATGGAATCTTGGAGCTTTGACGTGTTTGATTTACCAGGACAGTCATAGTGAAAATTGAAATCTCCAAGAATAATTAGGTTGCCACATATCGAATTTCCATACTCTAGAAGATTTGGAAACTGCTCCAAAAAGAGAGATTCTGTCAGCTTGTTTTTTTCTATTAGGAGGAGGACGGTAGAGACAGAAAAAATGGACTGACCTTTGTTCCAGTGTGAGCGTTGTTTGGACTAGTTCAAACGATGTGTGGCAGAAGTTGAAGGTTGTGTTGTACTTGAGTCATTTGATCATGGACTTCTTTGTAATAACAGAATTCCACCTCCGCGAGAGTTGCGGGGGAACGACTTGATGGAGTAATCGCTGGGTGTTAAATCCGCACACTTACATTCATCACCTGCAGAATGTAACCAAGTTTCTGTCAGGAAGGAGACGTCAATATTCCAGTCGTTGATAAAATTAACAATTTCTGTGCGCTTTTGCGGTGATCCTATTGATTGAGCGTTGAATAATGCAATACGTAGTGGTATCCCTGGGACAGTTGACACAACGGTTGACGATTTAAGAGGAATTTGACCAGGTCATTGAAATTAACGGCAGAATTTTTCAGTTGTTTATCCGTTACGGGCGAATTATTACATTTAAGTAAGCAGCGCCTGCTCTGTTTGTAATAATGCAGGTGCTTACTTTATCACTCTGAATATGAAGCATTGCGTTTGAGTGATAACATGGCTAATGCAGTCTAATAATAATCTTGATTCGGATTAACAATGTATGTAAATATTTCTAAAAATATCTGATTTTAATGTTTCGTTGTTTTCTTGTTTATTTTGTTTCTTCTCAAACTGATTGGCATCGTTGTTTTCATTAATATCCCGTAAAGTCAGCCATTATTTGATAAGTTTCGAAGGTTTCCGTAAATCGGAACAATCCATCATCGCCTACAATGTGACCTGACGTACAAATAAAACGAATTTATGGGGCCATCCGAAGTGAATAGCATTATGAAGAAAGAAAAGAAAACCCCAACTTGGTTTCCATTAAAATTGAGAAGAACCCAAAGAAAGCCAGCATGTTACAAACTTCATTTGTCAGAATGATTTCCAATGTAAACTCCATGATCGATTCTTAAGAGACCCATGGGCTTGATAAAATCTTTGTTAATGGTCCAATTATATGTGGCATTCAATACGGCATCACGAGGTCGTTTGTCTGAAATGAAGCGCACTTTGAAGTTCTGGATTTATTATCGAAACAAAATATTACTCCTTAAAAATAAGATACAGTTATGCTTTTCAAAAACTACTGTATTACGTTTGTCTAGTTTGGATACGCCAATAACGACTTTTTATTGCTTAAAGTTTTCCTGGCAAGAAATTTCTCATTTCATCGTTGTTTTGAGATATTTCCACTTAATGTTACAATCTTTGCATTTTGTTGAATCGTTGTTTGTTTTCTTTGGATTATTATTTGGTTTGGGGGTATTTTTGTTTATATTTGTTTTTCATTAAGACATTAGTCTCGAATGAATCATGTGCGGAACCTTCTTTAGTGTCTGACCGATACGGTGAGAAACAATCCTTTGTATCTGTATTCTTTTATTGTATATCATCCGTATGCACGTGAGTACCAAAATTGGACTTTGTGAAACGTTATGAGAAAGACCCAAATGAATCCAGTTGTTTTCATTATGTGAAGTTGACAGGTATTTAATAGCCTTTTTAGAACGGTCAAAATCTTGCAATTCATCTCCGCTTCTGATATACCTTATATGACTTTTAAGTTTGTCTTTTTCGTTTTTAAACTAAATACTATGCGTAACGTAAACCTTGCAAGCTTATTGCATTAAAATTTTAATATTCCGATGTTAATCTAGTTTAAACGTTTTCAAAATCTTGTAGCACAGATAGACGTTCCAGGGTTTCTTTTGACAAGAATGTTTCAAATTTTTATTTCGTTTCCTTTCCAGTTTATTAGGATCACAGCACCGTGTAAATTCTTACCACATTTAAATTTATCCTTTGCAACAGTAAACAGACATTACTAGAATACTGACTAAACAATTGTTAAAGCTAGATCCAAAATCCAAATCACACGCACATACTTGACCTTCGATGTGATATATTTTACCAAATAACAAATGGAAAATTTAACCAAGTTGTCAACAGTGTGACAACAGTAAGGTAGGCAAAAAATTTACCCTCAGTCACGGATAAAAGTTAAGGACACACTAAAAATAACATATAAATCATTTCTGTCGTAGTTATAAAAGGCCGTTTGTATACGTGGTTGTCCTTGTCAAAATTTAAAATGACCTGTCAAACAGGAAAAATCGACATTTTGTCATCATTGTAAAGTGTAAATTTTATTCATGTGCATAAGAACACTATTAATTTCCGTCGCGAATATATTTGAATACTACAAGTAGCTAATTATCCGCCTGACTGTAATGTGCTGGATTATTCTCTTTCCTGAACAACTTTGACTTGCAAGTACATATCACTAACTTCTTAACGTTTCTAAATCTTTGGTGAGTATAGGCAGTCTTAACGGTGTATGAACATTTTTATGCTATGCAAAATTAATTTGTATTTTGTGTTGGCTTTTGTTCATAATTATAGATTGTAAGGGTCATTTTGCAAACATATGTTACATAGCTATTGTTTTGTTTGTAGATTTTATTTGAAGATAATTATTACTTTTAGGTAGACATGTTTACTTGGATTTGGGTTCATGACATCAATATTGCAGCCGAGATTTCATGACCTACTTGATCTTTGCCATGCACTTTAAACAAATGCAAGTGGAAGACCTGAACTTGATTTTAATTTAGAATATTCTGGAAGTGAACTTTTGACCATTTTTTTGGTCTTTTTATTGTGCATTGGGCTTTTTCTATTGAAGCTGTTTATATTAGACTTATATTTCCTCTATCTCAACATCTGAATTAAAAGCAGTCTTTTAGTTGTGTTTCAGGTAATATTTGATAGGATTTATTTATTTAAATTATTCGTTGGAATTAGAAAGTGCTCATTGTTACTTTCGGACTAAATAATCATTTTGGGATTATTGTGAATTTGTTTAGAGACATTTTGGGACTATATCATTGTGATACATCAATAATGGTAGCACATCAACACTATTCAATGATATTGGAACATCAGCGTATTAAAGATTGAAATTCATTCGGAACACCACTGGATTTAATTCGGAATCCTCTATTTTTTTTGGACTTGTGCTAAATATATTAGGACTATTTGGGATTTAATTCACAATGCTGTAAGTTCTTTTTAAATTTACTTTCTATTTTAGGGAAATAAATGACTTGTTGAATTTTACTAAACCTGAACTTTGGTCCATGATGTTACTTAGTCTACGACCATAGAGTCGTATAAGATATATATATATATATATATATATATATATATATATATATATATATATATATATATATATATATATATATATATATATATATATATATATATATATATATATATATATATATAGAGAGAGAGAGAGAGAGAGAGAGAGAGAGAGAGAGAGAGAGAGAGAGAGAGATGTATGTATGTATGTCTGTTTCTCTCTCTCTCTCTCTCTCTCTCTCTCTCTCTCTCTGGTGCGTTTTATAAAGCGCAAACTCACAGCCAATGTTCATAGTTCTCTAGAGATCACTGCTAGCTAGTGGTAACGTGTTTAAATTACCCATGCTGCTATGTTTTTAAATGGAAGACTTAAGATTGCCCGTATTTATATATTTTATTGTTCTATCTAGGTGCATGTGATATAACTCTGCTAAAGGGTATTTGTAACCAAAAAATACCTTTTGGACACATTTGGACATAGCAATGCATATAGATTTACTGCAGAAGAGGCTAATTTCTTGTTCGATTAGCCCCACAAATAGCTATTAATGATATCCTTCATAATAATTTATGTTGATCCTTAAAAGACGTTTACTTGCATTAATATTGGTATGGCGGGTGTCGTTGTTTAAAGGTGGTCATGGTGGTAGGGGTAATTCCTTAAATTTCCCATTTTCATTCATTTTTTACGTAGTAACGTTTGTGCTATTTTAGTTAGACGGGAATAGTGTTCATATTAATGACACACGGTACTAATGATATGGACAAATGGGAACCAGCCTTAAAATGGGTGAATTGTATATATGGAGTTGGTTGCCCAGGATTGGTTAATAGCGTAAGTTATGTTTTAGGAAAAATAATCGTTTGAGAGCTTATCCTAGTTGTAGTGACAAAAATAGAGGCATTGCTTTATTGATAGAATTTCAGTCGTTTAACAGTCTTGAGTTTGGAACACTTAATACCTGATTCTTTGGTGCAGAATTTAAAGCGGATGTTTTAAACACATGCAGGTCCAGAAAATGATGCGGCTCATATCCTTTTCTCCACAGAGAAGCTGATACCCAGGTTTCATCTATACTGGTAAATTTAGGTTTGATCATGAGAACTAAAACGTTTTTTTCAGTTACTGAATTTTTAATGTCATGGTTTTTGCATAGGTTTACTATGGGGACTGAATTAGTACCACGAGTCCTTAATTTTCTCTTATCAAAGCGACGAAACACATGCAATACTTCGAATACACGACGGGTTTATCTCCCTTGCCACTATGAAATGGTCAGTTTCTCAGTAATAACCACTTAAATATTTGAAAATTGCGTGTGTGTAACATAGGTAAGATGAAGTTGTTTGAATTCGAAACCTGCACACTGGATAAAATTTTAGTATACCTCTATGCTACTTTGATGTAATGTGTCTGACATTGCTTTGGATATTATACTTGTGAAAATTGTATATAATCTAGGCACACTGCTAACTAAAATGACTGTTAAACAAAAAAAACCAAAAAAAAAAACAAAAAAAAAACAGCCCGAATTAATCTAAAGTACGCTATATTTATCAGCTATTAAAATAGGGAAAATGAATTTAGCCCAACTAGCCAATACCAGCTTCTGAAAGTGCAGTGAATGAATTATCAAATATATAAAATGGATAAATAAAGTTTTCGGCTCTTTATTTATAATTTACCTTTGAAGTTCCGGAAGTGAAAATGACCACGTGGAGAAAACAATCTTTTGAAAGGTGCACATCTGGAGTATGGCCAAGTTGTATACTCTATAACCCATAAATCATACACCAAAATAAAGGGAATTAAAGGTTCTCTGAACAATACCTAAGATATACAAAGGTCTTTTTTTATTAAATAAAACAAATTAGACAATATAACCAGTGAGGAAATGTTTTTTCTTTAAAATTCTAATCCTCCCTTTGCAAAGTACGAAACTGTGGAGCGCCACATTATTAAGCAGCGTGTACACATTTACATCCAATTAATATACTAATTAACTTTTCTATTTACAAAATAATGTAGGTGTAGATCGGTGGGAACTTCATGGCCGACCATACACAAATTATAATTGTATACAGATCTCATTTTGAAAATTAAAACCAATATTTATTAATCCTTTTTTTATCCACGAGAGTTCTGGTCGCTAGACCTAATTGTGTCCTGTTTATCCTCCACGTACGTGAACAAAAGTGATTTCACCGAAAGAGAAAATAAAGAATGATGATGTATTTGATTATAAAAGCATTACTCTTATTTACTCTTATTTCGATATCTTTGCTGGTTATAGTTAGTCATGCACATCATGTATAACTCACCGTGATAAACGTTAATTTACGTCGACAGACACCCAATCCCAGCCACCAACATGCCGCTTAAATACAACCATTTCCTTCCAATTCGATCGAGAAGGACAAGGCAGAGAAGCTGAGCCGGAAATCTCAACCAACCCGAAAATAGTGAAGTCCACGTTGTAGTTTCCGCCGTAATTTCCAGTATTTAGAGATAAGCCAAAATATAATAAACACATTACAAGCCTGATATGAAAAGAGTTTGGACATTAGTGCTCATTCCAAGAGCATATCGTAGCCCATTTGCTAACGGACCAAAGTGGAAAAATTGTAGTACTGTACAGCAGTTGCTAAATTGTTGTACAACAATTAGAAATCGGATTTGGCTATTTAACTGAGGAAATGCAACTCGCTTGCAATTTGCATAACTTGAATGCTACAGACCCGTAAAAAGTTTCTAAATTTGTAGCGGACTTCAAAATTCAGCTCGAAGTGTGACTGTTAACGACGTCCACCGCAGAAGCGGAAGGTCGTGGGTTCGATCCCGGCCGAGTCATAGCAATGACATACAAAAATGGTACTAACAGGTACCTCGCTTCGCGCTCAGCATTAAGAGGTTAATGTTATGACTGATCGGCCTTGTGTCAGGAAGTGTGACTGGGTGGGACATCATGCTACATGTCTGCGACATGGTGCCCCAGTGCTAGACATCACTATAAACTGCCTCACTGCAGACATCTTAGCGATATTCCTGAAAAATTGTTAAAGCTACGTTACAAATCCTAATCAGCCAGACTAGTTTCTGAACTAATTCTTTTGTTATTGATAGAAAAAACTGATTACAAATTCTGGAACAAAAAAACCAGAAAGGCAAGAGGGATCATTATGAATTAACTTTGTTAATACACGTCTCAGCAAATACCTGTGTTTATTAGATATGCTTGTTTACATTTGTTTTATTGGTAGTTGATATAAAACAACCAAATTACATGTTTTTGTTTGAGCAAAGTGTTTTTGGCACGAATGTCTACTTAAAATGGCCACATCTCTTGGTGCTACTTTTATGTTTACTGTTGCATTACCTCGTTTAATTTAATCTAATCGGCCATCATAATAAACATTGATCTAGCAAATGGTAAGAAAAATGAATAAACACCAATAAATTGCCAAAGTGTAAATGAAAATTGACACGCAGATTTGAGAATTTCAAAAGAGCGAACGTACGATAGAAGCTACAATTTACAGGAAAAATATTAATGAATATGTTGATGAATGATATGAGGAGGTTTATATTTCCACTATGCAGGTGGGGAACAATTATGGCATTTACTGTTTTATCTTGCTATTCCATTACAATACATTGAAATATATGTCTAAAAACGGGACGTTAAGGAACAAGCAGATGATGCGGAAAAAAGCTTCACATTGATATTCACAGTTAGCAAGAAGTGGAAAGTTTCATTGAAATATCTTCAGACAATGCTTCAGTTACTGTATTATTCTCCTTCTTCTTATTATTATTGTTATTATTATTATTATTATTATTATTATTATTATTATTATTATTATTATTAATTTGGAAGTGAGCAAGGCCCCAAGTATTCCTTAGAATGTCTTGAATTGTAGAATTTGAAAAACTTCAGACAAATATGAAATTAAAGAGCTTTTCTGACCTTGTGAAAACAGATAACCATAATGATTACTAAACCACATTTCTAATTTTACATCGTTTCTATGAAATGCACGTCCAGCCTAATGTCAGTAAATGTTCTAATGGGAATCCAAGACATCCTAAATGAAGAAACACGATAGTGTCCACACGCCATCGAACCAGAGTAATCTTCCCTGTTCAACTGAGTAGCTATATTATTTTGTTTCGTATGTCTATAATATCGTCTTCGATTGGAAGTAGTTCATATCAATCAAAATATTCCACGCTGCACCCTGAGGTGGTTGGAAAAAGAGATAGTCATCCAATGAGTTCCTGTTCGATGACCGTCGTCCGTGCTGATGACAAACTCTACTGTCTTCAGGTCATGGTTGTGGAAGTTCGTCTTTAGCACACTTCGTTAAATTTCAAGGAGCGGTGTAAGAACTTTGGGCCATGATTTAGGAAGTTGCCACGTATTCATTTTCTTTCTCACAGATAAGCACGAGTTAACACTTTGTTTTTTCTTTAATAGGTATATCAGAAAAATGGTAGGGCGAGATATGTTGGTTATTGGTACTCCCTTACAGAATACGTTCGATTTGTTCCGTCTCCAAAAGAGTCAGGGAACGTTTCGAATATTATTTAAGTCTTTAAAGCTACATCACCCTTTCAAGGTGTTAATTTCATGGACTAGTTCATGCATGTTCAAGATGATCTTCCAACTTTTTTTTTTCGAGACGGTATTAATTTCATGGACTAGTTCATGCATGTTCAAGATGATCTTCCAACTTTTTTTTTCGAGACGGTATTAAATATGTGTCGTGTTGTACTTTAGTAGAACGACCGATGTTGACAACCATAACAATGTTCTTCAGTCATGAGTGTGATCCTTCCAGCCTTATTCTTGCCATCATGACATTAATAGTTTTTATTATTCGTTCTAGTTTTACACTACTCATTCATGTTGTGTAAGTGAATTTTGTGATTCTTTTTATTTACCATACATGTCCATGACTTTATTCGATGTCAAAAAGCAGATGGTCACTTTGCTAACAAAGTTGATATCATTTCAAGTGTCGAAGTTTGCAAAGAAGAATACATTCCCTGTAATTTCCAGAACTAGTGTGAACCGAAGCTCAATACGAAATTGTTCGAAATGTATAGTGCGGAACTGTCCATCATTACTGCCTTTATCTGGGGTGATCTCAAATCCCTTTAAGCAATATCATCCTACATCATTGTCTGATACTGTTTGTCTCCAATTGTAGCGTGGCTTCCAACAGAGTTAAATAAGACCTCAAGTAATTCTTCTTGACAATGTTAGGTTCAAAGGGTCTAATGCACACCCATTGGCCGTCGAACGGAGATAACATTTGCCTGGGAAATGTTTTAGAGATGGAATTGGAAAGGGTTTTGATCAATAGATCCATTGAACATATCATAGCTGACGATGCCAATGCACGGACGTTTAGGGAACTGACCCTAGAACACACGATCACTGATCATCTTTTGCAATATAGAAGTAATCATATAGGTTTTAACTTAAGACTCCTCGCATACTTAGAGGTTCTTTTGTTCATTGCTTGATTGGTGTCGTTTCTAAGTTTAGGTAAGACTTCGACCCATATCACGTAGTGTCTTCGTACTTCAATGTAGGTTTTGCATTCTTTAGCATAAGCCATCCAAAGGAAACTTCCATTCGGTCTCAGACGCACATTCCATTTCACAAATAATGGTCATGGAACAGCAAAGGTGTTGTCAACGGAAAAGCTAGTACAAGTTTTTGTTTGAAAACATCCAGCATCATGTGCTGTATAGCACGTTTTCTTAGACGGTGCGACCTTTTTCACGAGCACTGAAACTTGGGAGTCGTTTTTAGAAAATGATGACTGTTGCAAAATAGAAATCGAGTGGGTTTTGGATTAAATGAATAACACAATCACATTGTGTGAAAGATGGAAAGTTATGAAATGAATTAATAACGAAAAGTATAACGGTGTATAAATACAATGATTCTCTCACGCTGTCAACATACGATTGATCCAATCACTCTACACAAACATTCACACATTGAAAATAAACCAAAAATATGATATCTATATGAAATACAGATTCAAGAAACCTCATGGATTTCATATACGTTTCAAATAATAGTATACACTGTAAGAGAGATTCATATAATCTCAAGTATGGACTACGATTAAGATTATAATAATCTCAATGTATTCAAATGCGTTCTCAAATAATGTTGTGCACTGTAATTGAGATTCACACAATCTCCAGGAATACAACTAAGATTTAAAATAGTCTATGTAAATGAAAATGTACCCAACTGAAACAACAACTGGAACAAACATATGCTTCTTGACCCTTGTACAGTCGTATGATTTACCGAGTCCTTGGGTTTGCACCACACTTTTATCGGCTGCTCGCACCCTTCACGGATCCACAAGTACAGTCATACGTATACACACGTACAATCACCCTTGAATTATCTACGTCTGCATTCGTGGCTCCACCACATGTACGTACATACATACGTATCGACAGCACGCAGCACTAAATATTCTGGAAACTCCAGACAGCTCTAAACAGTTTCCAATAACCATAAACAGCTACAGTCAGCCCGAAACAGTTCTAGACAGCTTCATACAGCTCTAGTCAGCTCTACTCAGCTACAATAAAACCTGGCCATACTAATAGGTACTAAAAATCTCTAGATATTTGCTAATACATTAAACTCGAATAGCAACTTGTGATTCAAAGTTCACAACGTTTCAAATCTGCGTTGTAATTAATGCATCATTACACAATATGACATTACAAACTGAATGAGCTTCGCATATCAAACGAAATATAAATTTAACACTTACCCCTATGGCTGGAGAACACAATGCAGAGCATACACACCTTGACAAAATAAAAATCGACCAGTGTGTCTGTTATCAATTGATCTCCCTTAAATCCATAGGAGGGTGAGTAATAGTCAGGGTAAAATACTTATCATGTGCTTATCATGGTTTTAATGTCCTTCGTTGCAAGAAGTTTCCGGCGAGATACATGTTAGTACTTAGCTTACCTGGAAAAACACTTATTCACCCTAGATAAAGTTGTGCGCATGTACAACAAAAAAAAATATTTAAATAGTTCTAAGGCATAACCAAGTTATTTTGTTTTTGCCTAATTCTGTGACAATATCAATGTTAGAGATGTCTTCAACATATGGGGAAACACGTAATTTAAAACAGGTTAAGCTAGCGTCATCAATAAAGAGAGATCAGAAGACGACAGGTGATGTAGGTTTGGTGTCTAACGTTCGATGTTTCTGTGAGTACGTGCGTATTCTTTGAACACAAACACTCTTTCTAGACAGTGAAAGGGTAGTCGTTATCTTTCTCGGTCTTCTTTTGGGGAAATGATTTTGGTTGTGAATTATCATACTCATCTTCCTCCTTTTTCTCTAGATTTATATTTTCTGAATCATTGTGGTTGCTATTTTTGTTTGTTTTGCTTTTTAGCTTGGTCACGGTATTGTGAAACTGTGCTAGATTCTTAGAATTGAATGAATAATCACGCCTCCTAGAACGAAACTTTCATCCGGTTAAAGATAATTTGTCTCTTAGTTTGCATGTGACGATTTTATCCCAACCCCTTGTATGTAGGTATAAGTTACTATAACTTGTGATTCTGACTGGCCTTGTACATGTATAAATTGTAGGTCTGCCTGACCCAGCTGTGATGTTTCCAATTGTTCTAAGTTAGCTAATCCCCTTACGTAAGATGGTCTTTGTTAGCTCTCGAGGGGAGAGGAGACTGTGTCCATCGCGGACGGGTGACGTAACCACATCAAAGGACAGGACAGCGTCAAATAAGAAGACTGTAACAATTGATAGACACACAGACAGACATTCGGATGATTGACAGTCGAACGACTGACCAGAGTCGATCGCACTCCAATCGAAATGCGATGTGGGTGGGACTTGATTCGAAAAATTTTAGATAAAACCCAATGTTTAGTAGGAATTAGTCAGAGATTCATTCAGCAAGTGGACTCCGAGCAGGACGGACCGGTCTGCACAAGGGGAAACGCATGATAGACGGCAGTGAGAAAAGGTGACCATTAGGACTGTGGACCATAAAATACAGCCATAGGAGCACCTAGGTGTTTGTCCAGCGGTGACGGGGAACCGAGCCGGGGCATTAAATTACACCCCACTAACCAGTTTACAGCGGACCAGTGTGTAAGATGCATCTCACAAGAACTGAAGAGCTGAGGATTAATTGGCGTGGCGGCCACGTGGAAATCCAAGATGGCGACCTGTGTGTACCATTACTAACATCAACGGTGGTACACGAGGGTAACAGGGAACCAACGAAGACTAACACGAGGGCACATATCGTCAACCTGAAAATATTCCGCAACGCCATACAGGAATATTGCTTCAAGACGTGTGGGACAAAGAGGAAAACCGGCCGTGATATGAGAAACACTACCACGGCTAACCTACTGCAACGAAGAACAGACGTCCCGGAGAAAGAGGAACTAAAGCATTAGGTATTTCATTTGCCTGAATGAAAATAGGGACTCATTTGGCTTAGAGTAACCCTTTTTGACTAACCATTGGCCCTGAAAAGACTAATTTGACCTTTTTGGCACTGCCTTCAATAAATTCATAACCAAACTCACCTACCATTGACTACACTATTATATGTCGCTTAGACATTTTAATTTTAAATTTTTAGGGATTTTGTAAGTACGCTCATAGTTCTAAATCCCTTCTTTTTGATAGGATATTAATAAATATCTATAACTTAGATATTTGGCTAATTGCACAGGTGGCTTACACATTATTGGTTGTTAGGCTGTCCATTAGTACAACTGGACTGAATTTGATGCATGAGCGCGTGCTTGGCTCTTCGCCTCCCTTGCTGCCTGCAGCAGTTAATTCACGTGCGTGCACGCCCGACAACTATGCAGATACAGGCGATATGAGAAAACTATTTTTCTCTCGCTTTTCTTTACTGCTATTGCAGAGGTAGGCAAATCCAATCAATGAATACTAGGGTGGGTGTGTGTAGGCTCTATTCCTACCCACCCAAACGGCCTTCCAATCACACCGCGCCAGTACAATTATTGGCCAGATGTGACGGCCAAATTAAATAGGGTTCTGTGAACCCATAAACGCCTGCAGGCTGCACGGCACCATTCCCACCCTCAGGATAATTAAATAACTCCTACTAGGAGATAAAACAGTGCTAAGAGCCCTAGTGGACGGAGCACTTAAAGCCCATTATTCAAATCAGGAATTAGTCAGTTCGCTCCAATAAGAATTGAGAAGAGATAGAACTCCGTACGGCCAGACGAAAATTGGTGGCAGACTCAGATTTTGGAAATCAAGGAAATCTTAAGATAGCTTCAAAGGAAGCTTTCGGGTGACGTTGAGAGAATTTCGAGTGACGTTGAAGAGAATTCCGGGGAAATTTAGGGTGACGTTGAGAGAATTCCGGGGAAATTCCGGATGACGTGGAAAGAATTCCGAGTGAATTTGAGAGATACCGAGTGAATTTCGGGTGACCTCAAGAGATACCGTAGAAGAGGAAACGGAAGTAGAGATAGAAGAGGAAACGGAAGTAGAGGAATCGGAAGGAGAGAAAGACGGAAGGAGACTTATTTAGATGAGTAACACTCAAGAAGGGAAAATATTCCTCACACTGAAATCAAATGATGATCTAGGGATCATTGGGTCAAGAGTGACATTGATTGCTTAATATCTTTAAAATTTTCATTTATTAAATTGTTGTTTAAATTTCATCTTTGTATTTCTTTTAATTTAACTGTCGGCATTGCTGACTGGGGGCTCGTAGCCATATATAACATATTGTCCAGAAGTAAACATTCTGAATGCGGACCAGGGGAACTTCCTCATAATTCTTTAAAGTATATAGGAAGAACCCCACCCCTACTAAACGACACTTCACAGTGGGCGCTTTCGTCCGGGATATGAATTAGACATATATTATTTTAGGACCTGAAGTTATTTGTTGGAGTATTAGGGAACAGTGTGAGATATTTTCCATTCTTTGTGTTTGTTTTATGATTTTCTCATCTTGCATTTTATTGTCATATGTGCATGCTTTGTAGACCTTCCATTACTAGCAGTACTGGTGAAGCAGATATCGAACAAATATCTTACCTGAACGAAATTAGTTGCTATCCACAGGTAAGTATTTAAACTTGTATTACAAGTAGCTGTGTCTTGTTAGAATATTGAGACAAGGTATCACTTTACATTAGTTATAATGGCCACCGAAAGGCAAATGATAAAGGAATATCGAGCTATGGGGTCTGAAGATCTCGGATATGAGGGAGATCGCCTGGCGGCCTTTATAGAAGAAAGGATCAAGGAATGGAAGGCCGAAAAAGCAGCGGGCAGAGAAACCCAAAGAGAGCTGGAGCTAGCCAAGATATCAGCAGACAAAGAAACACAAAGACAGCTGGAGCTAGCCAAGATAACAGCGGAACAGGAGCTAGCCAAGATAACAGCGGAACAGGAGCTAGCCAAGATAGCTGCAGACCAAGAGCTAGCCAGACTCGCCCACACTCTGGAGATGGAAAAGGTGAGAGTTGAAGCTAGAACCAACGGACGGGACGACGCCAGTACAAGCTCTGGAACGACCGGCCGACCATTCATCGACCACCGGATGGTCCAGATCAACATGCCACGCTTCAATGACAGGGAGGAGGCTATTGACGATTTTCTCCTGCAGTTCGAGAAACTCGCACACGCTCATCAGGTCCCTGAACAGCACTGAGCCATTAATGTCTCAGCCTTTTTGCAAGGTGCAGCTCGGGAAGTCTACCACGGTTTAGCTGCAGAAGAGGCTGATGACTACAATGCCCTCAAGAAGGCCCTTCTCTGCCATTATCGGCTGACCGCCGAGACTTACCGGAAACATTTTCGGGACTCTGCAAAAAAGGTAACAGAGACCCACTCTCAATTCCACAACCGTGTTCGAGGTTTATTTGACAAGTGGATGAAAATGGCTGAAGTCGAACGCACGTACGACGGGCTACGCGAGGTAATACTCAAGGAGCATGTCCTGGGTACTTACCGTCGCGAATTTACAGTCTTCTTAGCCGAAAGAGAACACCGGACGCTCGAAGAGATCGCTAACATGGCGGAGCGATACGAGCAGGCGCTCTCGAAGAGTGGAGGTTCCGGGGGCGCGGATCGACCCCGACCCTCTGAGTCGCGTCGTATGGGGGAGGTTGAGCCTGCTGTCCGCAACCGTCAGGGCGACGGGAAGGTCGGAGGGGCACCTACAGGTAGGGATGCCACCTATCGACCTGGACAGGCCTCACCCACGAAACCAGGACTTGCAAGTCGGCGAGGGCCGCCGACGTGTTTTAACTGCAAGCGCCTGGGGCATTTTGCCAGGGACTGTCCGAAGGGCAGGCAGACCCAGGTGAATGTCGTTGTTAGGAAGGAGTGCGTGCCGGAAGCGAGTCGCAACCCAGCCAACCTTGCGGCCTCAACTGTAAATGGTGAAGGTGCCACCATCTTGTATGACACTGGGTGCAGCGTCTCCGCGCTTGTGGACAAGAAGTATGTCAAGCCGGAGGACTATACAGGGGAGTTAATAGAAGTTCAGTACGCGAACTGCGCGCGTGACTCATTACCAGTAGCTGTCATTGACCTCGATTCACCATACGTGAAGGGGAAAATTGCAGCTGCTTGCTTGGAGAGTCTATCACATGACGTCATATTGGGATGCCGTTATGTGTTACCCCAGCCGAACCCCGAAACCTGAACATCCTATGCCAGTGAGTGCTGTTGAGACCAGGGCCATGAGTCGACAGCCGAAACCGAAGCCGATCCAAGTTACATCGACACCGGTTAGTAATGTTCTTCCAGCTGAGTTGAGGAAGCTGCAACAGGAAGACGCAACTCTGGCGCAGTTGCATAAACACGCAGAAGCAGGAACGGAAAGGGAAACTCCGAACGGCGCGGTGAAGTTTGTCTACAAGAAGGGAATCTTGTATCGCCACGCCAGGAAACACAACGAACACTTTAAGCAAGTCGTCGTGCCAAAGGAAAAGCTTTGTGAAGTGCTGAAGTTTACACACGAAAGTCTCATGGGTGGACACATGGGAATTGCTAAGACACGTGACCGTCTTGTAAAAGAGTTTTACTGGCCAGGGGTCCAGGGAGAGGTAAAACGGTTCTGTCTCTCCTGTGACAAATGCCAGAGAATGGCACCGAAAACGGATCATCGACCCATTCCCTTGGGGAGTACGCCCCTTATCGATGAACCATTTAGGCGTGTCGCCATGGATTTAATCGGACCGATAAAACCCGCGTCTGCGCACGGAAATCGGTATATTTTAACGGTCGTCGATTATGATGCACGCTATCCGGAGGCTGTAGCATTGCGTAACATTGACACGGAAACCGTCGCGGAAGCTCTGTTTGTGATCTGGTCAAGAGTCGGAGTGCCCGACGAGATCTTGACCGATCAAGGGACACAATTCATGAGTCGTGTGATGGCGGAGGTGAATCGTCTCATGTCAATTAAGCACCTCACGACCACACCGTATCACCCCCAATGTAACGGATTGGTCGAACGGTTTAATGGGACTCTAAAGCACACGCTCAAGAAATTGTGCGAAGGCCGCCCCAAGGATTGGGACCGGTATATTCCAGCCATGCTTTTCGCATACCGGGAAGTACCACAAGCGAGTTTGGGGTTCTCTCCCTTTGAACTCTTGTACGGGAGGACCGTACGCGGCCCAATCGCCGCACTGAGACAGATGTGGACAGACGACCACGCTGTAGAGGAAGTCCGCACTACCTACCAGTACGTCGCGGACTTGCGCAACAAACTGGAAGAGGTTTGTTCTCTTGCGCAAGATAATCTTAAACGAGCTAAGGCGCAGCAGGCGAAAAATTACAATAAGCGCGCAAAACCACGTCAGTTTGAGGTAGGAGATAAGGTGTTGTTGTTATTGCCCCAGGAACACAACAAGTTGCAAGTTTCCTGGATGGGTCCATACGTCGTCACCGAGAAGGTCGGAGGTCAAAACTACCGGATACGGCTACCGTCGAAAGAGAAATTGTACCATGCCAATTTGCTCAAGAGGTACCGAGAAAGGGAGACCGTAAGCGATTTTGTTGTCGCCACGATAGTCACCGAGGATGCCGAAGTCGATACGGAAGGTGCCAACACTGTCCCGAGCTGTCCATTAACGAGGGTCGAGACTCCATCGGACGTGGAGTGTGACCCCATGTTAACTGAAGGCCAGCGGGACGAGATAGAGACCTTGCTGGCCGGGTATTCCGACGTGTTAACAGAAAAACCCGGGAGGACGGCGCTTGTCGAGTTCGGGTTAAAGATGGTGGACGACCGACCAAAGCAGCGGAAACCCTACCCCTTGCCCCACGCGAAACGACAAGTTGTAAGGGAGGAAATTGAGCAAATGATTGCTCTGGGAGTAATCGAACCTGCCGACTCTCCGTACAGCTCACCAGTAGTCCTAGTGCAGAAGAAGGACGGCACCCATCGGTTCTGCGTCGACTACCGGAAGCTGAATCAGGTGACAGAATTTCAAGTCGAAATGTTACCTGGCCCGGAACATATCTTCGCTTCGGTCTCAAAAGCGAAATATTTTTCTAAGCTCGATTTGTCCAAGGGGTATTGGCAAATTCCGGTAAGGAAAGAAGACAGACCGAAGCTTGCTTTTGCTACTCCCGACGGGACATACCAATGGCTGGTTATGCCGTTCGGGGTAAAAAAAAGCGCCCAGCATCTTTACCAGGATGATGCGAAAGTTGTTGGAGCCCTTGCGCGATAGGGGTGTCCACAACTTCATGGATGACCTCTTGTTAGCTACAGAGACATAGGATGAACACCTCACTCTGTTAGCTGACGTTTTGGAGCGGCTACATCAGGAGGGCTTGACAGCCCGACCTTCCAAATGTCACCTTGGTTTCAGGACATTGGACTATTTAGGACATACCCTGAGCCAAGGCACGCTGTCTCCAGAGAATTCGAAGGTGGAGCAACTGCGAAACGCCGCACGCCCCACCACGAAAACGGAGGTGAGGTCATTTCTGGGATTGGCGGGATACTATCGGAGGTATGTCGCTAATTTCAGCGCGATTGCGGGGCCGTTGTCCGACCTAACCAAGAAACGGACCCCGAGTAAGATTATTTGGACAGATGCGTGTGAGCACGCTTTCCAAACACTGAAGGCTAGACTTACATCCGACGCCGTTGTTCGTCTACCGGATTTGGATAAGGAATTCGTTCTTCGCACCGATGCATGCGACACAGGACTGGGAGCAGTACTGCTACAGGAGCATGACAAAACGCTTTTCCCTGTCGCATACGGCAGTCGGAAGTTGTCTCCTGCCGAGAAGAACTACTCCGTATCGGAGAGGGAATGTCTCGGAATCGTGTTCGGCATATTACGGTTCGAGCGATACCTATATGGACGCAAGTTCATATTGGAGACCGACCACCAACCACTCGCCTATTTGGCGCAGACAAAGTTGTCCAATGGTCGATTGATGCGATGGTCGCTGTTCTTACAGCAGTACCAGATGCAGATCAGATACGTGAAAGGATCTGAAAACGTAGACGCAGATTTCATGAGTAGAAGAGCTGGAATGATATAGATCATTCTGGTTAAATTTTCATGTTCATACTCAGTTTAGCATCTAGTTGATTTTGCTGATGTTGTTCTTTATATTGTTGTAACACTTTTGCATTTGTAGTATTCTGAGGGAATAAAATCCTGATTTTATTCTCAAGCGTGGGGGGATGTGACGATTTTACCCCAACCCCTTGTATGTAGGTATAAGTTACTATAACTTGTGATTCTGACTGGCCTTGTACATGTATAAATTGTAGGTCTGCCTGACCCAGCTGTGATGTTTCCAATTGTTCTAAGTTAGCTAATCCCCTTACGTAAGATGGTCTTTGTTAGCTCTCGAGGGGAGAGGAGACTGTGTCCATCGCGGACGGGTGACGTAACCACATCAAAGGACAGGACAGCGTCAAATAAGAAGACTGTAACAATTGATAGACAAACAGACAGACATTCGGATGATTGACAGTCGAACGACTGACCAGAGTCGATCGCACTCCAATTGAAATGCGATGTGGGTGGGACTTGATTCGAAAAATTTTAGATAAAACCCAATGTTTAGTAGGAATTAGTCAGTTCGCTCCAATAAGAATTGAGAAGAGATAGAACTCCGTACGGCCAGACGAAAATTGGTGGCAGACTCAGATTTTGGAAATCAAGGAAATCTTAAGATAGCTTCAAAGGAAGCTTTCGGGTGACGTTGAGAGAATTTCGGGCGACGTTGAAGAGAATTCCGGGGAAATTTCGGGTGACGTTGAGAGAATTCCGGGGAAATTCCGGATGACGTGGAAAGAATTCCGAGTGAATTTGAGAGATAACGAGTGAATTTCGGGTGACCTCAAGAGATACCGTAGAAGAGGAAACGGAAGTAGAGATAGAAGAGGAAACGGAAGTAGAGATAGAAGAGGAAACGGAAGTAGAGGAATCGGAAGGAGAGAAAGACGGAAGGAGACTTATTTAGATGAGTAACACTCAAGAAGGGAAAATATTCCTCACACTGAAATCAAATGATGATCTAGGGATCATTGGGTCAAGAATGACATTGATTGCTTAATATCTTTAAAATTTTCATTTATTAAATTGTTGTTTAAATTTCATCTTTGTATTTCTTTTAATTTAACTGTCGGCATTGCTGACTGGGGGCTCGTAGCCATATATAATATATTGTCCAGAAGTAAACATTCTGAATGCGGACCAGGGGAACTTCCTCATAATTCTTTGAAGTATATAGGAAGAACCCCACCCCTACTAAACGACACTTCACATTGCAAATCGTTTCACAGATCTACTACATGTGCCTATGCTACCTTAATATTTAATTAAAACCCGACAAAACCCAAAACAATAAAAAAAAATTGAGGAATGTCAATAATTCCTTGTAACGGACGTACTGTTAGAAAAGCAACACCATCGCAAGACTTCTTAGAGCATGAGTGTATAGCCAATGCGATCGCTCTTGTGCATACTTTTCGTGACTGATGCAGTGCAGTGCACCAATCAAATTGGTCGAAAGATGTGAGTGAAAACGTTGAGTAATGAATGCTGTTTTTACAGATTCTTCTATTTTGTTAGACTGACGAAAACGAGTAAAGCGACGCGTATCACTCTAGATCCTCTTTTTGACATCCATCGTGAGACAAAACCAGTACGTATTCTCAAATAATATGGAGCGATATATTTTAAAAACAAATCAGTAAATACTTACCTGGCATATGAAATGCATCAAGATTAGTATATTTAATTGTAGGGCATTCCTAATTGTTTAGTTATTACGTGTACTTTCGATTTGTTCCTAGGACTTTAAAACAACACCACATAACGGCACTGAGACCGATCGTGCGATGTACTTTGCTTCTTGAAAAAATGTTTTAATAATGTAAATATTACTAGCGCTGAGATGCTGTCCTAAGATGACTAGATGAGTTTGACTAGATTCAGACAAAATTGGGTTTACACACTTTTAGTGGCCACACCCACCTTTCATGGATCCACCATGAGCACAGACATACGTTTAGACATACGTACGGACAGCTGCAGACAGCAAAAGACAGTTGCTGACAGCTACAATCAAACTAAACTGGTCATAATATCAAGTATGGACTGAATATGCTTCATAAATACAAATACAAATGTAACACTTATATCTATGGCTGGAGAACAAAAGAAAAATGGAAAACGTTCACTCCTTGACAAGATCCAAAGACCATTGTGTCAGTTAAACAAAGAGACTTGCCTCAAATCCACAGGAGAGTGAGTATTAGTATGAATTACTTGTGTATACCGCGTTCTTGGCGTATCTCTCCGCAAGCGATCTGATAATTCAGTTTTTTAACTAGAAAAACAATTATTCACCCTAGGTAATGTTGTACTCATATACAACGAAAAATGGTCGATTGTTCTAAGGCGTAACCAAGTTATTTCTTGCCTTTTTCTGTGACATGAGGAAAGGTGTCGATTGAAATGAAACAAGTACCTTTTCTCAAAATCCTCCAATTTGTATTTACAGTATAAGGGACCACTTTCATGTTATATGCAAAATGAGGTGTTTCTGTTGCAGAAACATCAAGCGGCTTTTCAATTTCTCCTGGCTGTTGTTTCTTCGTTTGCCAGAAACTTGCAATTTGAGTGCATTTAGTGGGACATCTATGGTCCACTTTCCTCCTCGTTATATTATTATTATTATTATTATTATTATTATTATTATTATTATTATTATTATTATTATTATTATGATCGAATTGCCAGCGTCTTATAAATAATATCTCTTTGATATAATTTAGTATACCTTCTTCAAGGACTTTTGCTGGAGAAGCTGGTGTGACCACAAAGACAGTAATCAGAGAATGATAAGTTTCGCCCTGCCAATCATTTAATTGATTCCGTTTATCCGTTTTCTGACAAGTTTGAAATATGTATGTGTTGATGTTTGTGGAGCTTAAACTTAATAGCAAATGACTTCAGAGGCGAGAGGTCCCTTAGGCGTTAGCCGACAACCGTGTTGCGTTACCTTAAGGGTTTTGTCTCATCCACGCCATTTTGGACACGTTTATGGACCCTGTCAAACAACTTATAGGGGGCAATGTGTGTAATCATCATAGCTAAGAATAATTTAATGTATTATGATGTTTCAAAGACCTAAATGTACTTCTTAGTTGCTGTCTAAAAGTTTTCAAATTCAATTTTACTTAAACTTACAAAACAGCTAAGGGGGCCCGAGTAGTCTAAAGCGCTCTCCGTTACAGATTACTGCCATCTCACCTCTGTCTGCGTGGGTTCGCGTCTCAGATTCGGCCAATGTGGGTACGTGAGGAAGCTTGCCGGTATCTTCTCGTATGTCGGTGGTTCTTTCCGGGGATTTTACCGGGATTTTCCTCCACCATTAATACTGGCCGCCATGCATAGCCTATCGTGTGCTGAAAATGGCGCTAAACCCTACAAAAACAAACAAAAACTCTTTGACCACAACTTGCACCATGCGGAACACTAGCACTACACACTTTCTGACACCTGTCACATGTCTTGTTTGCAAGGAAATTCCAGAAGAAATTCCATTCATTTCATGTATGAAGTTGAAATAGGTGTGGCATAGTTTTGTTACAATTGACCATGGAAAAGTTGGGCTTGTCACAATTATTAGCTCCGGATCCGGAAGTGAAATATGTGTTCCATTGCACGCTGGTTTATTTATAATCCAGCCTTTCAAAACTTGCCCGTCAACTTTTGACAAGAATTTTACCGTGAAGTCATCTTTGAAGGTAAATATGATTTGTATTGATTGTAAGAGTGGAAAGTTCAGTACCAGGAAACATATTTAGAAAATATATAGTAAAATTAATTGTTATATGTCCTTTTTTGTCTAGTCTACTCCATTTTGGACAGAGTTATGAGCCCTGAGGATCAACGTTATACCCTCTACATGGGTTGCGGCTTGCATTGATGAGATTGGGACGGAGCTAGATTTCAAACATTGAATGTCATTATTTAGATGAGTCATGGCTCCTTAAAGGGGATCGTCTTCTAACTTTGGTTCCCAGCACAACTTGAGATATTGGAGGCCCCAGCGGTAAACTGTAATCAGTGAGGGCTTTTCTTTTTCAATGTACTCATCACCAACAGCTGTTGTTTAAAAATTTTGGTTGCTGGTAGTAATTGTGTGATGGTTGTTGCTTATGTAATGATGGATCTATAAAGATTTTAAAAAATCTAACTCGATCATCACTTGATTCTGTATGAAATTCTAGTACTTGTATGGCAGATAGGCTTGAATTTTGCAATCTTTGCAGCTCACTTGCTTTAAATTCCTAACTAACATTCAACCCACAAAAGACATAGAGTTCGGTAACTTTCAGGCATCTGTCAAAGCAAATAACTGTAACGTCTTGTAGCTCTTCATTAAAATAATTTCCATAAAGTTGTAACCGTATATTAACGTCATATGCATTTAAAACGAGCCAAATGCATGTTTATAATATCTGCATATTCCTGTGTTGTATTTGGAGTATAATTAATGCCTAAATATACAAAACTGATATTTAAGTACGTTTTAATATTTGTACTGTATGACTTCTTTATATTATGTTTAGTGTTCGAATACAGTTACATACATGCCAACCATTACGCTTTTGGCGTAATCATTACGCTTTTTCCCACTAAATTCCGCGTTACGCGTTAACGTTTATAGATTACGCTTTTTAGCAGCAGAGAGGGTGAATCCTACAACATTTTTTGTTTTTATTTTTGATTATACCCCCTCCAAATAACACTAGACCCTTCTCGCGAAAAAATGAGTCTGAAAACATGAGATTCGCATTCGCGAATCATAAAATGTCGCAACGTCGTTGTCACTCACCCTCTCTGCTGCTAGAACTTTCAGTTCTGGGTTAACCGAATATTTTATCAAGTCCGATACGATATCGTGTCCTAGGGTCTGCTAAATTTATTGTCACAAATCCGTGTGGTTTTGACTGAGCGTGACTAAAGAAATTTCTAAACTGATTATGATTCATATCACCGCTGCACCAAGTTTGATGAATATTTCGTAGCGTATGAGTATCAACGCCGTTAAATACACACAACACATTGCAATTATCTCTGATCACTTTTGGTATTTGTGTGTACCGTTGAGTGACATAGATCACATCAGTGTTTTTATGCCTGCCTCGGGAAAATATTCTAGCAGGATTTTTTTGATTATCTAACATGATATCATCGTATACCACTAAATTGTTAATACTTCCATCAATAGCATCAATGCTCGGGGCTTCCTCTATATCAGTAATAAACTCAATAAAATCTTCATCGATTTGAAATTCTTTTGCTTTCTCGTTAAAATCCTTTAGCACTTCATAGCATCGCTGATCGTCTACACTCGGGGCTATTAAATACAATTTGTTCCATTTCATCCATCTCGTTATCAAATTAAGTAGCAGTTGTGTCTTTCCGCTTCCAGATGGTCCGATTATAATCATTCTAATTGAATTCGGCAACATTTCATGATGTTTAATAGGTTCCCGTCGTCGGGTAGCTGAATAATCAATTATATTCATGCCGTTATATATAAATTATGGATCTATATTGTGTGAAGTGTAAAAAACGTACTGGCACAGATGACTTGACGACGATTACAACTAAAAATAACCGATCAGCGCTTTCTGGTAAATGCGTACAATGTAGTACAAAGAAATTAAGATTTGTTTCTAAACCCAAGAAACTCAAGGAACCTTTAAAAAAAACGAGGAGGTGATATCGCAGCCAAGCTAACTAAACTCCCTGGAACCCCATGGGCAAAATACCCTGGAGAAAAGCACCTTCCAGGATATAGCTACTGTGGACCGGGAACAAGACTTGATATCAGACTCAATGATCAAACTCAGCCCCGACCCGGTGAGGAACCAATAAACGCTATTGATAAGGCCTGTCACCTTCATGATGTATCTTATAAAAGCAGTAATCTGCAGCACAGGCATCTAGCAGATGTGAAATTAATTCATGCGTTAAATGCTATTTCTGATAAATCTTTCAAAGAAAAATTGGCTTCCTTTTTGATAAAATCGGCTATGAAAAGTAAATTGATGTTAGGTGCTGGTAATTAATAACAACATGGAATCTATTTATTATTCCCCAAGAGGATACTGGAGGGGTAAATCAGCAATCCATAAACTCGCTAGTGCTGCAAAAGTGAAAAAAACCACTGCGGCTCATTGGTTATCCAAACAGGCACTATGGCAAATTTATCTACCACCGCCTAAACAAATCAATTTCTCGCATTTTGATGTGACCGGACCCAATGAAGTTCATCAGGCTGATCTATTATTTCTGCCACATGATCGTGGTTACAAATACGCATTAACCGTAGTTGATATTGCAAGTCGATACAAAGAAGCAGAACCGTTAAAAACAAAATCAGCCACTGAAGTGGCTTCTGCATTTGAAAGGATTTATCGAAGGAGTCCTCTGCACTGGCCAAATCTATTACAAATTGATCCTGGCAAGGAATTTCAGGGTGCAGTGTTATCAATAATGAAAAATCATAAAGTCACTATCAGACGAGGACATACTGCGCTACATCGTGATCAGGCCATTGTAGAACGGTTTAATAAAACCCTTGCTGAGCGGTTATTTGGATATCAATACGCAAAAGAATTCATCCAAGAAAAAAGATCCCGTGAATGGGTTAAAAGGTTACCAGCTGTGATTACTGCACTGAATAACGAGATTACTAGAACCATCAACATGAAACCTATCAATGCGATTAAAAAGAAGTCAATACCTGAAATGGAAATTCAAAAAGATTTTAGCGTTTCCCAACCAATTCTTGGTAGTAATGTCATTGTGAGGTACTTATACGAACCAGGAGAGCTTGAGGGTGGCACAAAAAGGGCTACTGATCCTATTTGGAGTGTTACTGCACACAAGATATCTAGTATAACACGATCTACGGGTAGACCTCCAATCTATAAACTGGATTCAACTGCCCCTCAACGGGGTTTAACTAGACAACAATTACAAGTGATACCTGAGGATACTCAATTACCACCGCATGGGCTTAAATAGCACCCTTGCGTCTATTGCACTCAAGACAAGTCAACATCACATTATTTCTGACATGACCGAGATTGTTATTTTTTCTGTCCACGGTGAATTGGCGAGGATCCTTATCCGAATACTGCCAACGCATTATACAATTGCAACTCGCGCAGTGATTATTCTGTTGTTTCTTCAAAGTGATTATTAATTCAGCATCAATATCAAATTCTCGTTGTTTTTTTTTTGTCTTGTTGTTTGTAACCGGAGAGTTTTTTATCAATAATATCATTATCATCGCCAATGATTTCATCATCGCCACCAATGATTTCATCATCGAAGACAATTCTTCGAAGTTGATTTATTTTTCGTACTCTAGACACTGCGAGATAGACTAAATTCGACCATTCTATGCGATTATCTACCATCCAAACAGTTGTATCCGATATAGTCAATCCCTGTGAAGAGTGTATTGTTGCTGCATAACCTAGCGTCCATGGGGATTTATTAGCACGCAATGCATCTTCAACGACATTGATATCAACCAGCACAATATCATTTAATACGAGAATCTTCTTTTCACGCCCTGACTCTGTCAGGCCTGGAATATCAACTTCGATGTTCTGTTTTCGTGTATCCGATGGCCTATAACAGAGGGGCACTGGAAGCGTTGCAAATTTTTGTTTATGCAATTCAAATAACTTCATCTGAAGTGTGTCCCTGACTATTTTTCTACTTGCAATGATTAAATCATTTGGTCTCCACGCTTCCCAAAACTCATTCATGGGAGTTTCCGAAATTATTTCACGGGTTATTTCACACTGGATTCTATCCGGTTGTAATCTAATTAGTTTCTTCAATTCTTTTAATTCATTATCAAGTGATCTATGATCGGTATCAATTTCTTCATAATAGTCTACAAAACCCTTTAGCCATTCATGGGGAGATGCACCGACAAATGGTGGTGGTTGGCCGTGATCACCGTACATGACGACTTTTGTATTCTTCAATAACAACCACTCAAGAAATATTTTTAAGACATCTTCTGACACTGTGTCTATTTCATCCCAAATGATAATTTCAGGAATAAATTTCTCTCCCATGCGTTCAGGAGTCCATTTATCTCCCTTCCATCTAAAGAAACTATGATAAGTGCAGGCATTTACCCCTCTCTGTATCATTTCTCTTGCAAGTCTGTGAGTCGGTGTTAGTACAATCATGTTTGGATTGGAAACACGAAATAACTCAATTGCCCGGGTTGTTTTTCCTGACCCACCACAGCCGTTTAAATAAACTGTTTTATACAGGCATATTGGATCAGAAATCGGTGGTGCACTAGAAAATTCTGAACACTGATTGCTTTCTAAGTAATTATTTTCAATGGAAACATCTGCTGATGGAATATAATCATGAAGCATTTCTTTCTTAATTCTCCATGACCCCCAATTCTCGTTGCCAGTAGCCTTAAAATCAGCCATTTTGCTATTTATGTAAAATGAGTCAGTAGCAACTCTAACTGCGGTGGTAGGAAATCTATTGATCATTGAAAACAGATTGATAGAAGCATAACCAAGCATAGAAGCTCTCAAATGTGTGTACTGCGGATTGTATCCATCAGTGTAAGTAACAATTGTACCCAATTTGGTTCCATCGGACATAAATGCGTCCTTACGATTGACATATAAGCCCCTATTCGTTAAATCTTTGATTACAAAATCGTATTCAGCATTGTCTATAATCAATCGTGAAGAATATCTCGTATTATCATCTTTGCCACCTTGGGTAAATTTACCGATTATTCTTCGTCCAAGATCTTTTGCTTCATTGTTTCTGATTTCAAATAACTGTCTGGACCAATCCATGATTTGTTGTTCATTAAAATCAGGAAACAGTTTTCGCTCTTCGCTAATTATTTTTTCTAGATCAGGTTGTGGTAACCAGACTGATTTCTGTGCTCGATAGGATATAATTGCTTCACTGACAATTAATGATTTTAACATCTTACAATCAAGCATATACCGTAATAACACTATTGGCGTCCAGTGTTTTTCAGACATGTGTTTACCAATCCAAAGATAACTACACGGATGAAGCCCTTCAGCCATTTCAAATGATGCTACACAAGCGAATCCGGTTAAATCGAAATGTGGCAGTGGTCCATTAATAGCAACACGGGTCATTTCGTGTGTAGGGTGTCCAAATCGTTTGAAATATTTCTCACACTCTCCATACCCAAGAAAACTTCCTGGATAACATGCAATCATATCAACTGAAATAACGGTATCAGTGGTGTATTTTGTGTTCCATAATCCTCCATGGCTGTATTCAAGACAGGACAATTTGACATCTGATAAGAACTCACTTCGGGTTGGTTTCCACGCGTTTTTCTTTCTAGCAAAATGTGCTGCAACTGATGGTACTGTAAAACAGTTTGCTAATAATTGATCGTTGTCTTCCCCCAGAGAACTCTGGGGAGAAAATTCACTAGCTAGTTGTTTCATTTGATTATGCAGCTCTTCAGTACGGTACAATTCTCCGTTGGGCCTTACAAACTGATCAAATCTACATTCTTCGTCTGAAGTACTATGAAATAGCCACACTGACACAGAATCGTTTTTACTCAAATGGTAAATAGCATCAAATAATTTCTGCTCTGAAAAAAACTCTTCGGTTCCAAACAGAGTTTGGGATAGATATTTTACGGTTCTATCCCGTGGGAATATTGTTACTGCAGATGACCACGCGTGTTCGTTATGATCAATAATCTGTATTGGGGTTCCATTTTTATTATATTTCGATTCGTATAATACTTCTCCGGTGATTGTCCTTACCGATATTGGAAATCTCAATGATGTTTCTAATTTGGCTATATCTTGAATTGTTGCCCCATGCTGTTTCACTGTCAGTTCCCATTCGGTTATTTTTTTTCGTCTTAGATCAGTTAGTTTATTTCCCCGGGACGCATTTGTGAAGTGTTCCATTATTCGTGCTGCTACACAATTGAGCCCTGTCGAATATTTCATGGGTGCTAGTTTTGAAATATCAGGTTTTTCATTGAGCGGATAGATCCCGTAAACAACTGCTGTGACAGGATAAGATCTTTCGTAGTAGGGTTTATCAATTCCAGTCAAAATTCCTGGTTTTGAATCCTGATTCACGGTGACAGTTTTTTTACCCCTGAGAATGGGTTCAAATTTATCCCTAATAATCCATTTGCCATCCTCACGGATAATGAATTTGATTCGGAAAAAAGGACTTTTTTCCCCCAACACGTGAAATGATCACTGCTGCTTTTTCATCATTCATGGTAGCGTCAACAACACCATCAATTCGAAATGTTGACCAACAATAAGATGCTCCATCACGCTTGAATTCATTAAAACAGTCTCTGATGGGTTTATCAAGAATTTTATTCTTGGGTGTATTAGAAACTATATCAAGATTGAATTGAGCATCCTTCCATGGTGATCTCATGTTTCCGTCTCTTGGACGTTTGTTACGTTTTTTGGGTCTATCGCGATTAAATCTAGGATTGATTTTCAATAATCTCTTAAACTCCTTCATATTTCCGTCTATTGGACGTTTGTTACGTTTTTTTGGTCTATCGATATTAAATTTAGGGTTAATTTTTAATAATCTCTTAAACTCTTTCATGTTTCCGTCTCTTGGACGTTTGTTACGTTTTTTTGGTCTATCGAGATTAAATCTAGGATTGATTTTCAATAATCTCTTGAACTCTCTATCGGTATTGATTTTAGCATTTTTTGAAGTCAATCTCTTGAACTTCATCATGCTATACATAAAACAAGTATTTAAATGAAAGTTTTATATATATGAACCAATGCAAATGGCTCATGATGGGAAATGTAACCCCGTGTAACAAATCATGCAGAAAAAATGAATACTGTAGGTATCATATGCAAAGTTTTCGACGTGGAAGTCTTGGTCCGTTACCCTGTATTCGATGTGGGGTTGGGGTTAAGGGAAGATCACAATTGTGTATTGATTGTGGTGGTAAGCGATATAGGGAATTGAAGCGTTATTATGATAAAAGAATAAAAAATGGACAATCCATCAGAAATTATGACCCTGAAAAAGTCTTTGACTCTGACAACATCAAGGATAAAATCATAAGAACCCCGCAAGACTACATCGAAAGATTTTCCAGTGATGTAATTATTGAACCAAACACTGAATTAGACAAGCAATAGAATAGTATATATGAACCAAGAATTCAGACCACATCCAGTGATTACAAATTATGAAGCATCCAGTGATGGTGTTGTAAGACACTGTAGAATGAAGAAACCGGTCGGTTTTGTGAGTAATCAAGGGTATTTGAGGTTTACTGTTGGAAAGAAAACTTATCTCAATCATCGTTTCGTGTATGAATGTCATTATGGATTGATCGAGAATGGTTTTGTTATTGATCACAAGGATTCTAATCCAAAGAATAATTCTGTATCAAATCTGCAGGCTATCACACTGAGTGAGAATTCCAAACGAGGAAGAGCTGGCACTTGCAAAACGGTTTGGAAGAGACCTGTGAAATCTTTGAATACGATAACTAACGAAGAAAAAATATTTTCATCTATGAATGAAGCCGGTAGGCACTTCGATATTTGTCCGCCTTCTGTTCAAAGAGTTGCAGGGAGAATTTATCGATCTGCTATTTCAAAAAAGACGGGGCAAAAAGTTCAATTTAGTTATGTCTAATGCGTCATAATTTCCAATTAGAGATATGTCATTCTTATAGAATAATGAATTCTGAAAACATGAATAGCATCATAGTTGAAATAGCAAAATTGAAAAATCAGGATATCAAACTATCAGATGGATTAAATCCTGATCAAATTGTGTCTGATTTTCAGGATATAGAATACGGGGTTAACAACAATAAATATATGCTACCCAAGAAGTATGCACTCATCAAAAGAATTCAGAATTCTATTAAAGACTCTCTTTCATTTTCCAGTGACATCAGTGTGTTCGTTCCGTTGTATACTATCGTAGAGGGAATACGAAAAGAATTGGGGTACGAATACGAATTGAAAAAAGAAGTCAACTCTAAAATTAGAAACCTACGAGCATTAATTCAAGAAATTTGATTACCCGACCATTGATTGCCCGACCATTTTATCATCGACCTTCATTTTTTTTAGCTGACCCTCAAAGGGGATGTCAAAAATCGATGGACGATGTGTCAGATTGATCAATGAAAAAGTGTGGAAACTGTCAGTATTATTTATTTTATATACAATTATGACACTTTCCACAAACCTGATAGAAGCTGTTATAGGATGAAATAACACTTCCATGACCATATCAAAAATCATCCGACATGTCAAAAAAGTGGAGCAACTCACAGTATTATTTATTTTATATACAATTATGTGACTTGCTCCATCAATGATAGAAGGTGTCTCACGATGAAATAACACTTCTATGACCGTATCAAAAATCATCCGACATGTAACAAAAGTGGGAAAAATTGTTTTACAATTGAAAAATGGTTTCTGATTTCAAATAATGGTCAATGAAGCATTAACAACCCGATTGGCTCGTGAACGACTGGATGCAATTAAGAAATTTATACCAATTCGTGACTCTGTAAGAAATAAACTGCAACAACGACAGAGTTTACAAACTGATTTTGCTCTGGGGTCTGAAGAATTGTTTAAACCAGTAACCACAGAAACGAAGGGGGTAGAGCGTGCTTTACTGGGAGATGGTCCCGAGACGGGAAAATCTGTTATTGGTGAACTTGAAAAACTAGCAGCGAAAACTGAACAAACTGAAAAAACTGATCCGAAAAAAACGACTGTTTCTCTGTTGAATAAATTTACTGATCATGCTAAAATATTAATAAAAAAACCTAGTTTATTGAAATCAAAGGATTATCAAGCCTTTGGTAATTTTGCTGCTCAAAGCTATAATTCAAAAAAAGATTTTTTAAAGGACGAGTATAAAAATGATAGAATATCAAGTAATGATTGGTTCGATTATTTGTATAAACTAAAAAAAGGGATTGGTCGTTTGAATAAGGATGAGATAGGATACAAGGAATTTAAAAAGGGAATTAGTAATTATAAAAGAGAACAAATAGAAGAGCGACAACGAGAAATAGAAGAACGGCAAGAACTAAAACGTCAAACACCAACACGTAGACAAACAAGAAGACAAAAAAAACAACAACTACCACCTGATGATGATGATGATTTAGAAGAACGACGTCAAACACCAACACGGAGACAAAAAAAACAACAACTACCACCTGATGATGATGATGATGATGATGATGATTTACAAGAAACGGGTTTAGAAAAACTAGATGAAGCAGCTGGTTATAGCGGAAGTGGACTGCAAAATCCAAGAATTGGAAACACTTGTCCTGATAGTGTTATCAATGATATATCACGATTAGATGTTCTTGTAGGAGGATTCCGAGCTGGAAATAACTCTCCAGAAATAATTAATGAAGCAGCTGATATCTGTAGACGGTTATTTGCCGGCGGTATCATGGATATCAAAACATATCGAGATTTCATTGACGAGTTAGCAAATGGGTATCATAGTGATTAAATAACAATTGAAAACACTATTGTTTTTATAATAATGATCATCCATTACAATCATGATAAACCAACCCTCGTCTATGTAGTTAATTCACGGTTTCCAGTTTATAAAGCATACTATGGAGATGGCCTCGGCAATACCATTTTAGGATTCTTTTCAAGAATGGCCCCAAAAGTGATGCCGTTAGCTAAACAATTATCAATGAAAGCCATTGATGTTATTCGTGATAAGGGTATTAGTACTGTTGGAGATCTTGCCGGGAAAGCGTTTTCAACTGCGAAGGATAAAATAACATCATTAGTGAGGCGAAAAAAGAAACCGTTACCGTCTACAGAAGAAATGCCTGCAAGTGTTAGTAAAATTATAAATAACGCAGTAGATGAAAAACTAGCGTCGATGGTAAATCAAGGGGACCAAAGCAATATTGCAAACATGATAGCAGGAAGTGGCTTTAAAAAAACTACGACGATGAAAATGGAAAAATCGTTTACGATTTCACGATTTAGACTCTGATAAATAGAATAAAATGTTCAAAAGGTCACCTGATCCAGCATTTGATATAGACGCCCCAGTCCCCAAGAATGATTCTGTACGCGATTATCAATATTACGCCTATCATGCCATGGACTCAAATAGTCGAGCAAGAATTGATCTTCAAGTCCATGATACCAGTAAATACTTTTTACCCTGTGAAGCATTTATTGAAGTAGAAGGAGAAATTGTAACAGCTGCTGATACTACTGCTGTACCAGCACCGTATCCAGCTGGTACTCAAGTCGGTTTTGTCAATAATGGTATTATGGCGCTATTTGAGAGTGCTAGATATCTCATTGATGGAAAAGAAATTGAGTCCATAGATCGTGATGTTGATGTGGCTACAACAATAATCGGGTTAGCGAGATATTCCGATGATTATACAAGATCAGCAGGACCCTCTATGATGTTTGCAAAAGATGCTAAGAATACCGCTGGAGGAAAACAATTTATTATAAGACAACCAAGGGATCGTGCTGCTAACCCTGCTAATGTTGCTGGTATCGAGAATATGATTATAAACAACGATCCTGATTTCAATCTAGGAGCCGCAACACGAAACTCAATGTTGCAAGGAGAGCGTAAATCATTTTCATGCGCGATTCCACTGCATCATATATTTGGATTCTGTAGAAACGTCAGAAAAGTTATCTACGGGGCGAAGCATACAGTATCGCTTGTACAAAAAAGTGATGATAATGATGCAATTTGGAGGATTCCAGCAAATGCTGCAGCCGCCAATGCTGATGCCGGTAGAGTCGATTTAACAAAAATATCATTGTGGATGCCAGTGTTGACTCCAGCAATCACCGCAGAAGGACGATTACTATCATTTATGGATCAAGGAGGAAAGTCGTTGTTGAGTTGGCTAACCGTGAGTACAGATGTGAAGCAATCAAATATCAACGGGTTATTCACTTGGAACCTAGCATCAAATCAAGGCGTTTCTGCGCCACGTCATATATTTATTGCGTTACAGGATAACACACGAGTTAATAATCAAGAACGAAGCCATATGATATTTGATCAATTAGGTGTGAAAGACGTCTCACTGAGAATAAACGGCCAGCAGGAACCATCCGAGGATATACAACTTAATTACACAGAAAATCATATTGCACGAGTTTATCATCGTCTGTTGTCATTTATGGCACGCGACCAAAATGTTGATACTGGTTTGCAAATATCACAATATGATTTTAAAAATCTGTATCCGATCTATTACTTCTCACTGGAACATCTCGATTTGACAAGACAGTCAGTTGTTGATATACACTTTAGAGCTAATGTGACTCGTGGTGGTATTGCTGATTATAGAGCGGTTGCTGTCATTCTCAGTGATAAATCAATGCTACTCGAAGGTGTTGGTGGAAGAATGAGAGTGGTAGATGCCCCAGTAGAAAATCTTTGATTGATTTTTCTCGATTTTTCATTGAATTAGAATCAATCTATTATGTATAATGTCATATAGTGTTATTAGTGTTGCGTTAACTCCTGGTCAAATCAAAAAATTGCAATCAGAATCGGCTAAAAAATGTGGAACCACAATCACGTTGAAACCTAATCAAATGACTGGTGGTGCAAATAAATTATCGCTGACAACTCGTCAGGTGAAACATTTCAATGATGCTTTCAAGGATAAAAAAGGGGTTCAGATTACTCTTTCTGCGGCTGCTATTAAAAATATGATAAAATCAGGTGGTATATTTCCATTGTTAGCTGCAATACCAGCATTGATTGCAGCAGCAGCCCCAGCGGTGGCTAAAGCAGCGGCGTTAGGAGCCGTTGGTACTGCAGCAGGAATGGCGTTGAAAAAGGCAGCTGGACAAAGATATAAAAAAAAGAGACGATCCGTTCACGGATTGGGTCTAAGACTACCAGGAACCCCGTATTCATGGTACAGCGGAAAAGGTCTAAGACTACCAGGAACCCCGTATTCATGGTACAGCGGGAGATCTGTTCACGGATCAGGCCTGAGACTACCAGGAACGATTTATTAATTCAGAAATCTTCAATTTCCGAACCTATGGTTCCCAAATCTTCGATGGTTCCAATGTCCAATTTTGATTTAATGGATGCTGCTAAAAAACTAGTGATTAAAAATTTCAGAGGTGTTTTTATGAAAGATCAATTACCACATCAACCAAACAAAACTGAAACAGGTATTATTAATCTCGATAACAGCACCGGACCTGGAACTCACTGGGTTGCATACGCTATTGATCCACGTGGGATTGTCTATTTTGATTCATATGGATTAGCCCCACCAAAAGAATTTATGCGTTACATAAAACAATTTCCAATGAAGACTTGGTATTCTACGCTACCAACACAACAAATCAATGACCCACCAATATGCGGCAGTGAAGTATTAAATGTCCTTGACGCTATTTCAGCATCTAGAAAACCACCTCATATTGTCGTAAATGACTACACCAGCAATCGCTTTTTAGAGAGAGAAAGAGTTTTACAATAACATGATTTATATTTGGGGGAGATCTTTGAAACCCAAACCTGATGGCACTGCACTCCCTGATTCTGTCGAGGATGTAAAAAAACTAATCAAAGATGAAATAGCTGAGACGTTGAACTTAACAAGTGTTGATCCTAATGAAATAGTTGTATTTCAAGACAAACAGGGTAAATTGAAATCCAGTGATGTGTCGTTGGATGATATTTTTGTTAAACAACGAAACGCAATCGAGGATACTATCGCGTTATTTTCCGATCAGGGTAAACTCAAACCAGGTGTACTTTTTTCGACGATTACAGATCGATTTAAAACTCTCAACGATTCTGCGTACGAACTAGCAACACTTCAATCTAAAACCGAAGAACACATAAAACAGTTTACCGCATTTCGTAGAAATATCATTGATAAATTTATTGGAACTACATTCGATAAAATTGAACTAAAACTCCCTGATATTAAAAAATCCATCGAT
Organism: Unio delphinus; assembly: GCA_029339505.1. NCBI lineage: Eukaryota > Metazoa > Mollusca > Bivalvia > Unionida > Unionidae > Unio > Unio delphinus. Next base: position 18,798,715 of record JAQISU010000076.1, on the reverse strand, counting down.
GAGACGAAAACTTTCATCGAAGACGTCAAAGGTGATTTTTCGAGGATGATAACAGTCATTGAAAAAACAAAAATTCCTCATGAGAAAACTAACAACATAGTATATACAATCCAACACGGATCATTTGAGTGGTCACCTACAAACAACAAATTAGATATCACTGCAACAGTTAAGGGTATTTATCGATTAACACTAGTAACACCATTATCTCAATTTAATATTTCATCGTCCAGTTCATCCGGGGTCAATAATACGATTTCAACGATCATCGACAAGAATACAACTGAAAAGTTTACAATCACATCTACTGATAAAAATTTGGTTAGGGTCTCAACAACGTGGTATGTGGAATTCGTAGCGGATTTAAGTAAATCGTAATTGAAAACGATAGCGTATTTAAAATAAAAATGATTTCATCATCGCAATATCGCTATGATCAGGTCAGAGAGTATCAAACTAGACTCAAAACCTTGTCTGAGGAGTATGCAATGAAAATTAAAAAATACCGCAGGAGAATTACCGCAATTGATGTTACTGTGTACGCTGTGAGTGGTGTAATCACCGGAGCTGGTATTATACTGTCTTCAGTGACAATGATGGCCCCGATAGCTGTTCCAATTTGCATTTCTGCGGCAACAACAATCGCTGGAATAATTTCAATAATCACAAAAAAAATATCATCATGCAGCCAACGGAAACTACAAGACTACATAATTCAATTTCATGTTGTGTCCACTGCATACTCGCAATTATCCTCATTGATATCGTCATCGCTCGATGATACAATTATATCAGAGAGTGAGTTTTCAGCGATGGTAGATATATATGATTCTGCGATGTCAAAATTAGAAGTACAAAAACATGAGTATAATAACAATGACAACACAGATGGAATTACTTCAACAAATAGTGGAGAACACGAACCCAGTACAAACAAGCATGATCTCAATAACCTCAACGAATCCAGAATTCAGTGTGAATTTCCCCTCTCCGGTCCCAGTAAAGGAGATAGCACTAGCAAAATTATGAGTATACCACAGTTGGCCAAATATTAGGTCAAAATCATTTGGTGGTCAACAACCCAATAATTCACTGGTATTTGCAAATAAGAATAAACCCGACGGTACCCCAGACTGGAATGTTGTTTCCATACCAACCGGATCATATCAAATTGAACAAATCAATGATGAATTCGCGCGTAGAATAAAATCGATTACTGGAGTAGAGTCAAAAATAGCTATAACAGTTCATGTGCCGACACTATCATCTGCCATTGAAATAAGCACAGAAGGATACGTCGTAGATATCTATCAGAGTTCTATTAGAACCGTACTGGGATGGCCTGAAATCCCACCCCGGGAAAAACCCGTTGATTTACCAGAACCACAAAAAACTGATTATGTCACCGACGTGATAGCACCTGATAATCCAATAAAGAGTTATGAAGATCACGAGATTACTATAGATTTTTTTGGTATCAAGAAGCCAGGGGAGGGAATAGGGGGGCATAATTTTGTTGACGAACCTGAAATCATTAAAAATTTCACAGCAATGAATAATGATTTTTCGCTGTTGTTAATATCTCTTAAATCCGGCTCTCTCACCCGAGATGAATTTATCAGCGGCGTAGAAACATGCAACAAAATTATCGACGATATGGAAACATTTCATTTGCGAATCATTCAAGTGGTATTAGGTGACAGTAATCCTATAACGAGAACAGAATTTGCAAAACAATATAAAATTCCCGTGAAGGATATCCCCACATTCAAACTACCAGGATATAACGTACCAGAACTAAAAAAAACTTCTCAGTGATGCCATCGATGTTGGTTTTAAAATAATTCATGATGCATGGAAAAAAACATCATCACCGGAAATAAAAATCCTCAAACACAATAATGACCCAGATGGTGGCGGCAGGCATATTGCTCCGTTCAATGTGAATATTTCATCGGTGATTGCACTCAATTTAGTGTGTGATGTGATCGAAGGAAGCTATCAAATAAATTTAGAACGATCAAATCAAGCTCAGCAGGGATATATTTTGTATTCATTTGCACCAACAGCTCCTCCAGGGTTTTTAATAATTGAGTCCCCGGTGAATCCAGTCTATATGCGATGTCATAATAATTCATTAACCAGAATTAATTTCAAACTCACTGACCAGTCTAATAATCTGATTGATTTACAAGAGGAGGTGTTAGCGATTAGTCTATTTGTGAAATCATAAATGATTTTCGTCCTAAGGACTTTCATCCTGAAAGGATTTTCGTCGTAGTAAGGACTTGATCAAATATTCGGTTAAAATCACCGTAAACCTAGAACTGAAAGTTCTAGCAGCAGAGGGTGAGTGACAACGACGTTGCGACATTTTATGATTCGCGAATGCGAATCTCATGTTTTCAGACTCATTTTTTCGCGAGAAGGGTCTAGTGTTATTTGGAGGGGGTATAATCAAAAATAAAAACAAAAAATGTTGTAGGATTCACCCTCTCTGCTGCTTTTTTCGATATATCCATCTTGCCAAAAAAAATTTTTTTTTCGTTTTTATTAGCATTACTTTATTTTTTACATACTGTTTTATTTTTAATTAAAAAATACCCCGCTTCTACATAACTACGATATACGAGTATACTTGTCCGTGGACTTTCCTAATATTCATGTTCTATTTATAGCAACTATCATGTTACTAAGATACTTTCAAACTTTCGACCTCATATTCTATTTATAGCGGCTTAGTGAGGAGAGAACAGACTGGTTTCTATTTTGTTTAAATCATTATGCACATACTCTTTGTTCTAATTTTGTATAGTGCAGAACCAGTCTAAAAGTTTTTTTTGCGCTAAAAAGTATTAAAAAATTCTCAATGCGTTTATGAGTGCAAAAAATATCTCTTAAATAATTTCACAGATGGGTTAGAAAAAGTCAATAATAAACAAAGCAAAATGTAATCAATCCTCCAAACACGACGAGGGCATCATCACGTGACGTCTAATCGTTGGCGCTAAATGGCTTCAGATGTTAAGATGAATTCTAGTCTTTGTGTATGTTAGAGCACATTTTTTCCCCCAAAAAATTTCGCAGATGGATCAGAAAAAAGCAAAACAACGAGTCCTCCAAAAATTCAAAGATGAATATATGAATGGCATAATACAGCGTTCCATTCTAGGACAGCATAATGCTCATTGCAGACTGCGGAAACGATTTTAGCATTGGTCATGGTGGTAAATTTGATGTGGAAAAACATGTGAAAACAAGGAAACACATCGAATTAGCTCGCCTTACGAACTCTAATACTAAGGTAACTTCTTATTTACCGAGGTTTTAATAGAACACGGACTACCATTAGCGGTAGCAGACGACGTTGGTCCCTTGTTGAAGCGGATGTTTCCTGATTCGAAAATTGCGGGAAAATATGCTTGTGCAAGAACAAAATCATCTCATATTGTTCGGTGCCTAGCAGAAGATACTTCACTTAAAATTGCAGAAGCAATGAAAATTGGGCCGTTTAGTATTGCCACAGACGGGAGTTGTGATTATGATGTTAAAAAGTTGTACCCAGTATGTGTTAGATACTTTGACAGTGAAAAAGGCAAAGTCATGAGTGTTCTTCTTTCTTTACCAGAATTAACAGTAGATTCCACTGGACAAAACATTTTTGATTTGCTTGACAATGTTTTGAAGAAACATGACATAAGTTGGCAGAACTGTATGGGGTTTGCAGCTGATAATGCATCAGTGATGACTGGAATTCATAAAGGAGTTGCATCCTATATTTTGAAAATGTCTCCATCAGTGTTCATAACAGGTTGCCCCTGTCATTTGATGCACCTTGCTGCTGGTAAGGCTGCTGATAAATTAGAAGTAGATATTGGCCATTTATTAATAGATATCTACTATTATTTGGAGAAAAATAGTAAAAGGAAACAGGCTCTAAAGTTGTTACAAGATCAGTTTGATCTTGAAGACTATAAAGTTATAAAGCATGTGTGTACAAGATGGTTATCCCTTGGCAAATGTGTTAGCCATTTACTTGAGCTTTGGGATGCATTACAAGCATTCTTTCAAACTGAAAGTGAATCTGCACAGAGAAAACATGGTGGAAAAGTGAAGAAGAGTGGTACAAAAGCTGAATCTGTTATTGCAAGTCAGAAGAGAACAAGAGATGAAAGTATAGACAGACATACTAACAATAAAGAGATTGGTGTAGCAAAAAGAAAGAAATTTAAAGCCATGGAATTTTTATTTGAGAGGCCTCTATCTATCCAGCTAGAGGGCCTCCAGGCTCAGACCATGACTGTGAAAGATAAATCTTTTGACATAAAATTTCATCAGCCATCTGGATCAGGTTCTTCAGAGTATGAATCTGTTAAAAAGCATACTGGATCTTCTCATACTTCCAAGGGCAAAACTAGCATGTGAGATGGTTTACAAAAAGCTTAATGATCCAGTTACAAAACTGTACTGCTTGTTTATGAAGAGTGCCATTCCATTGTTTGATGCAGCAAATGTCTTGCAGAAAGAAGAACCATGCATTCATATTATGCACAAGATTCTGTCAAACCAGTTGTCAGATTTGCTAATAAGGTTTATTAAGCCAGAAATCATCGCATCAGCCAAACTTTTAACTGATATTGACTTTCATGACCATGCAAACCAGAAAGATAATGAAGATCTAGCTATTGGTGCAGAAGCAAGAGAATTCATAGAACACAATTCTACTCTTCCTGTGATTACATGCTCCATAAATTCCCATATGGAGATGAACTGCTTTTAAATGCTTCAGTTGCTTATGTAAATGAGAGACAGTCAAAAAGCTTCAAAAGTGTTAGATTCTTTGTCAAGAGATATCCCTTTCTATTGCCACCCTTGTCTAACTTGGATCATCTGGAAGAAGAATTCCTGAAGTATCAAGTTGGGATTCTACCTGACAATATACTTAATGCAGATAGAGTTGATGTGCAATGACACCTTATTTCCCAGCTAAAAGACTCTATCACTGGAAGAAATAAATTTCCTCTTCTTTGTCAGGTTATGAAAGGAATATTGGTTCTTTACCATTCTAATGCTGACTGTGAGAGATTGTTCAGTGTTGTTAACAAAAATAAAACTGAATTCAGGTCCAGGCTAAGTAACCCAGTAATGAGTGCTCTACTGGTATGCAAAACATTCATGGCCTCAGCTGGTACAAAATGTTTTGAAATGCAACATGACAATCTGTTGCTTTCTAAAGCTAAAGTGCTACATATGAACACTTGAACCATTAATAAATGATAAAAGACGAGAAAAGCAAATAAATCATTGTTAATTGTAATTATAGTATGTTATATGTGGATTACTCTTTTTCTGCTTGGATTCCTCTTTTTGACCACTTGGATTACACTTTTTCCTCGTCAGGGGTTGGCATGTATGCAGTTACACTTTCATCGGATGAAAGTAGCCTTTATTCTACGATACGGTAGAAGACAACTGAAGGATCTGCAAGGAACGAATACATCACACACACATAGACAGACAGACACACGCACAGACACACACACACACACACACATTACACCGATACATCCATTCATACATACTTTGAGATGACTTGTTCAAGAAAGGTGTTCTCTCTCTCTCTCTCTCTCTCTCTCTCTCTCTCTCTCTCTCTCTCTCTCTCTCTCTCTCTCTCTCTCTCTCTCATATCATTTATCAGTACATTCATCCACATTCGGACGTACAGATGTTGAGATGACAATTGTTCCAGCATGTGACTCATTAGTTTATGAGAGTTCGTTTCGTTTATCATCTTAAAAACATTTCCGGTCTTTCTTAACAATCCGTATACATGTAGCTGTGTTATATGCTGGAATACTTGAATGTAAATCTAAGCTATATAGGCCAACAACTGTGAAAGTATAATGATACTGCTGATTCTGCTGCAATATTCCTAAAGTTGTCGTCTGACGATTGTGGCTTGACATCTACTAAACGAGCATCCAATTCCTCTTGATATAGTCCATTCGTTTGCTTTGGGTATACTATTTGATTTTCACTTATTGGTCATGGAAAATAGTGCCGAAACGATCACAGCTTTGTCACGGATTGATAATGCATTAAATGAAGCAATGAATTATGGGATACTAAAGTCTCTTGCTTTATTTGAAACTAATGGAGCTTGCCTCGCCTCGTCAGGATCGATGGAAATTTCATCAGAGGAAGCATATGCTGTATCCAGGGCCTTTCTAAATCCCATAAGCGGACTTTTTCAGATTCGTATTAGCTCGATGAACTTTGTTTGTCTTGGACACCATCTTGGTTTTCTGGTAGGCAGATCCCGTTATAATACGGATACATATTTCGATGTGGACAAACAAAGTCATGAGAAAAATACAGAACATGTGGGAAGCGAAAATCCTCATATATCAGTTGATCGGAAACAAGCTTTGCTCATGGCTGCCATACAGTTCAATAATTATCTCTTGATTGGAATTAGTCTGATGGGGTCGAATATATGTCTAAAAGAGTTGAAACGCATCCAGGGCATTTTAGTTTCGGAACACATTATCGGATAATAATCCTCAGCCTGATTCCTTTTCTGCAGGAACCACACACGATTGTCTCCTCACTTCAGCGGAATATCACCTATTTCTATGGATATGTAGCGGAAATGGTATTTTGGGTATTGTTTTCAGAGATTCTGGACATAGCTGACACATCTGCATTTTGCTGATTTTTGGGCAATACTCAAGTTCGCCCTCATCGCAAGTAAAGTGGATATTCTTTGCTGTGTGGCAAACATGACTAAATTACGTGGTGATAAAACAGACGTACAAGATTAAGAAATAATGCAAACAGACTAGTTAAGGCAAATTATTCTTATACTTAAACAATTCTAGAGAAAATAGACTCTGCAAATTACATTTTTGAGCCAAACATGTAGCATTAAGAAATATTAATTCAACATTAGGAATATTGTATTTCTTCAATCATTTATTTCTTCAATTATTTATATATTTAGTTTTTTTTATATAGACAATTGAGATATAATGGCAGATAACAATTAAAAATACTGCCTAAAGCTGCACATTTCATTAAATCCATTTACCGTAAAGATTAAAAAACATTCGTTTATGTCGTTATAGTATACATTTGTCTGTGGTGCCCTAACAAGTAACAAATATGTGCACAATGAATATTAATATTAATTACATCTGAAAAGACACTTTAATATTTAAAAAATTACAAGTATTAAATTTTCATTTTGTGTGATCGAACACTATCGTAAGACATCAATGCAGCCGTTCTTGTAGATCGTCGGCTTTCCATATGTAAATTAAGATAGCCTAGATACAACATTTTAATTATTCGCGGGACCTACTGCGAACAGCCTATACAAGGATTTCCAGTCCCATAATGCACCGGCAGATATGGCGCACAGAGGTGATTCAGTTATACTAATTCCTTATAAATATCGATTAAGTGAAATTGCAATTCGCTCTAAATCAAGAATGAAGACATTGAAATTTCCTTTCACTCTAAATAAGTGTCAGTGAAAATGGTTGTCAGAATTATTTAACGCACTTTGAAGTTGTTTATTTAGTTGCTTTCATCCTCTTCTCGACGAGGCGCAGAAGGGAGGGTGAGCTGACTTTTTTTTATGGAACATCATTTTTGAGAAATAAAACTTCATAAGAAGAAAAAAAAATAACAAGGTCAATAACGCCAACCCGAAGCTTCTAACTAACCGAGAGTTTCTCTAACAGAGTTAGCTCTTTTTCTTTTACTCTATCCGATGTTAGAATTTTTTACAATTTGTATGTGTGTTTTGTTTACCCACCGGACGTTTCACTGAGGTCACGTCCTCTCTGCTGCTGTAATTAGACCATTTTTATATATCAATAATATGACATCAGCTATGGAATCTTATACAGCAGAAAACGTACTGGAAATAATTCTCCATAAATTATTATTGAAATATCTGATAGTTGTCTACGATTTTTTACAGGCGGTATCATGGACATTATTGTTTATCGATCTCACATTGATCTACGGCGATGGACTCGGTGATGTTCATCAAGGTTTATTTAGGAAGATAACCCCAAAAGCAATACCAATTGCAAAACAATAAGGAATAGAAGTTATTGACTTTGTGTGTGATCTTGTTCGTGGTGCTATTGGTAATATTGCCGGTAAAGCATTTTCAGCAATCAAAGACCTCAACCACAGCAACCAGTAAAATTACCAAGCACTGAAGCAATGCCTGCAAAAAAACAGTAAAGCAATAAATCAGACTGCAAATACAAAACTAGCATAATTGGCTGGTGAAGCAGAAAAAATATATATACAAGTATGATAGCAAGAAGTTGTCTTCATGTTTACAAGATAACAATTATAATAAAATGTTTAAACGTATATATGCTCCAGAATTCAACATGGACGCGTCACTGCTCAAAGACGAACCCGTGCGCGATTATCAGTATTATTCTTATGACGCTAGACAACCAAATCGTCGTAGACGTATGGAACTTCAAGTTCAGGATACAATTAGATATTTCTTATCCGCTGAAGCGTTTATTGAAGTAGAAGGTAAATTTGTAAAAACATAAATGCTGCTGTTGATTACATAGCAATTGCTGTTATTCTTAGCGACAAAACAAAGTCACTTGAAGATGCTGGTGGATGAATGAGAGTCATTGATGCACCAGTAAAGAACATGTAATTAAATTGCTCATGATTGCATAGTGTCGTATAGTCACTTTAAGGTTACATTGACTACTGGTCAGGTAACAAAATTACAATCCAAATTTGCGCAAGTAAATGCGGAACATAAAAAACATTCAAGTAAGTTTAATTTCTAGTTGTGTTCCAAACAAATTATCATTAACCAAGACTCCACTAAAATATTTTAATAAGACTTTAGAATAAAAAAACATTAGTTCAACTTCATCTTCTCAGAGTTCCATTAAAGACTTGATAACAAGAGGGCATTTATTTACACTTCATGCAGCTATATCTGCATCAACAGCTGCTGATGCACCAGCAAAATCAGCTGCATTCGGTGCTGTTGGAATCGCTGCAGGAAAGAAATCAACTGGACAATGATTTAAACAAAGACGGAAGGGTCTAAGACTACCAGGAACTCCACACTCATGGTACGAAAAAGGCATGAGATTTCAAGGAACACTTAGTTGATACTATCAATGTCTAATGTAATTCAACTAATGCTACTGAAAAATTGAATATAAAATATTTTAGAAATGTTTTATAATGGTGTCCAATTACCGGACCAGATCAATAATGTTGAAACCAGCATCATGAATCTCGATAATAGTTCAGTTCTAGTTGCTCATTGGGTTGTATAAGCAATGGATCCACGTAGAACTGTTTATTTTAATTAGTATGGACTGACACGACCAAACGAATTTGTAAAATATTTCAGCGGACTTCAAACACCAATCTGGTATTTAACATTACCAGCACAGAAAATAACTGATCCGCCAATATGTATCAGTGACGATACAGCAAAGAATAACGTCGACGATAGAATGACGAACTCCTTAACAACAATCAATAGTGAAGTAATTAATCTTAGAGATGATCATACTGACGAACAAAAAAGTCACTCAACGATCTGTTTAATGATAATTTTCCACAAATCTTTGAGTCATGGAGAAAGAAAGCTACACCAGCAGGTATTTTCAGACATAAATATGATTCATACGGTGGATGTCCTCATATTTCACCAGGAATTGAAATTATAACATCAAAAATCGCAATCAATCATGTATGTGATGTCGGTGGTAGCTATCAAGTCTTTATGTGTGTGTGTGTGCGTGCGTGCGTGCGTGCGCGCGCGCGCGCGCGTGTGTGTGTGTGTGTGTGTGTGTGTGTGTGAATTGATGGAAATAGTATTTTTCGCCCGTCTCTACATTCGTAGATTTAACCGGTTTTTTTCCAATTATTTGACATATTCCTGTATCTTGAAATGAAGAATTTTGATTTTGTGTAATAGCTCGTAGCGATCTATGTGTCGGATTTTAATCAATATGATCAATTACATGAGCTTTCTCAATTAATCCATAATAACATTCGTAAATGAATTTATGACAAAGATATCTTTTTATCCAGCAGTAAATCTAAGATTACCAACATTTTCAATAGTTCCAAATGATTTATTTTTAGTCTACATCACGAGCTGGATGATTGGCAAACGCAACCTGTTTTCTGTCCTTGTAGACCAACGAATAGATCTCTGCTTTCTTGACATTACTGGTAATGTCAAAAAAAAAAACGGTGACCTACTTGTTGGTCTCTCTGTCCTTGATGATCACCTGTAAATGAATGATTGCAAACTGACCAACTCAGCACGCACACCCCATCTCTGAATGGCTAATAGTTGATAACAACATGGTGAACGTGTCTGCTGAGCAGACCTTGCATTATAACCATTTGCTGACAAAATGCTTATATAAACATCATTTAACTACATTAAACACCTACTAGACAAATATAATTGAAAAAGGCAAGAAAATGACGTCCATATTCAAACATTAGAACTTGTACATCGATGGTGTTAGCGCCATCTGGTGGAATATACCCGTTTTACACCCCAGTATATATTCCCTAATATATATTAATAGATTCTTCATTCGTATAGGTTGAAGACTGTCTAGAACATTAACACAATTGTTACATTGAAGTCGTAGACCGAGTTTCCTGTCTTGAAATTTGCTTTTTCAAAAATTAAAACTGGTGTGACTGCTTCATATACTATAAGTAATATAGACTAATCTACAGACATTAGACAAAATATAAACATCACTATGCAGGCTATCGAAATATACCTCAGATTTATTTGTTGTTGATGGTTTGACAAACCGTAATGATTGTTTAGCGAAGTTAATCTTTCATAGCATCACATACAAGATAGAAAAGATAAATACTGACGTATTGCATCACGGGAAACTGCGTCACTGTCAGATATTATATTTTAAAGATTTCACTATACGCTTCCAACAGAAGACGGAATACTTTACTACTGATGCCTCCTAGGCCAATCTAACTGATAAGCTTTAGTTTCTCTACAATTATGATTTGTGTCGATTGATGTTTACATATACCTCATTTTTCTGTTATGTCCCACTTTTCTTAAATTGAATCACAGTATCTACCGAAGAAACTCATTAGCTTGTTTTACTTGCATCAGCATTTAGTGAAATCGTTAATCATTTGTAGCAAATTGATAAGTACAATGGTATTTACAAAATGTCCACACACACAAATGACACCCAAAAAGATTAATATTCGATTGTGCATTTTGGCTGCGATGAATATGAAAGGAAAGGTTATGAAACAGTTAATCTCACATTGACCGAAGCAAAGCGGAATTACGTACGAAAGGATGACTTGTTCACGAAACATCATATTCATACACAAGTATATAATAGTATTCTGACATGATTCAGTCTAATTCCATGTCAACTGCATAACACAATAAATCAACGTTATTATGTCATCACAGTGGAAGGCAATTAGTTGTTGCAAAGCTATGTCTTCGTATCGGCTAGTGGAAAGCATCTCTAAAATTTTTAAGTTTGCTTTCTTTAGCAAAGTTTTTTTCTGGTGAAAATACAGCCGATATTCATTTGGTATGGAAATTTTTTTTTACCAGGATTGCTTGCTGGTAAAAAAAATTGTAAACTATTTTGAGAACCAAACTTTGTTGTTGCAGTTATTATTATTATTATTATTATTATTATTATTATTATTATTATTATTATTATTATTATTTTTATTATTATTATTATTATTATTATTATTATTATTATTATTATTATTATCAAAGATTTTTGTCGATAATGGTAACTTATAAACCGTATTTCAATTTGTCTTTGATACTGATTATATTTTCTTCAACATTAGTTTCACAAGGATAAATCGTATTTCATTTATCTATTGTTTCAGGTACGAGATGTTTTCGTAACTTCAATAGCAATATTGGAAAATATTGTGCCTCCTGTCCAGTCCAGTTCTTCAAATTTTAGAAAACGTTCAGAAAGTAGAATTCAATGTAAGTGTAAAAAGTGATTTAATTTAACACAGTTGCACTCTTTAATCAAATTAGAACAGGTATAAACGATTTCTGAACGAACTAAGTTTTCATTATTTCAAAACATATATTAGTACCGTTTGTACTCGCTTATAATTGGTGTCCATGTATAAATTATATATAAAGTACATATCCCGTCACTGTCTCTATCTACGCAGTTGTTAGGTGTACAAAGTACAACAACAACATAGACCCTTTGTTATGTATATATGATTTAATTTATATTTAATTTAATTTATTTGTTTGTTTGTTTTTTATTTTCAATATTTTATATTCCATTACTTTATTTACTGGAATTTGAAATTTTCCAATAATTAGTTTGACTTGACTTTTTATCGTAACAAAATGCTATTAGAATTTTGCATATTAATGCTGACCTTGTTCCTGGCCTTGATACAAAGCTAATAAGTTATGCTTTTAACCGTTGAAACTGAAAGTTCATTTGTGTGACCAGTTTGATTTGAAATTCTATTTTTGGAATTATTTATTCTTTTCTCCTGGAATAGTTAAGTGCTCATAGAGAATTCTTGAAATTGTATTTGGAATTTAAAAAGCTGAATATTACTGTTTGTGGATAAACAAACTATCAGTATTTATATATACCGTTAATAACATAAACTCGTTATTTAATTATTCTTAAATTTCAGTTCAATTCACCAATATGAGGATAAAAATGTCTTCGTTCAGGATCGTAACGTTTTTAAATGCAGACCCATCACAACCAATCAACATAGCAGAATCCAATATCTAGGATTAGAGTGAAATAAGAAAATGATCGTGCGTAAATGCAAGAATACCATCTCTACGTTTTCATAATTTCAGTCAATACACGTTTCATCATAAAATTATAGTTTTGATATCTTACTATCACGCTACCTGTTTTTTTTTTCTTTATTTCCTTCCATCTTTTGCATGCGTTTCTTAATGTTAAGTGTTTTTTCTTTTCTTCATACTCCGTTATCATCACTGCAATTCTCTACAGGTTAATAAGATATATGTCTTATACTAATGTGTTTAAAATAGATATACAAAGAAAACTTTCGCTGTTTGCCTAAACTAGCCAGCAGGTGTGGCTACCTTTATTTAAAACAAAGTTACAAAGAACAGACTTTCTTTTCTGTAAAGATCATCTCGTTTAAAAAAAATGTGAGATTGTTCTGTTTTGAGGGGTCCTTTTAACATCAGACGAAAATCTATTGATGAACTCTTATTAAGAAAATCCTAATAAAAATGATATAAAACTTCATCTTTATGTCTGTTTATTCTGAAGATAAAATATTAGAGCACTATGTTTGACAGATTACACTTACACACGCGCTTTTGCGCAACACCTTGCAGATAAAAGTACTTTCTCTTTTCTCGCACTAAGTTCAACAGGTATCCATTGATAAAAGTTATAGTGCAATAGACTTTAACATGAAATATTGTATGGAATACAATACATATTAAAAATTATGCCTTCTAAATATTTATATCAAAATTTGCTATCGTGCTAAAATGTGCGTATGAATAATTTACAGTATGTCAGATTGAATATGGATTTTTGAGAAAACAAAGGATGGATTGCTCAACAAGAGTCCCTTAAAGAGATTAACGCTCTACTGACTGAACTATAATTTAAAAGAATCCAAGATAAGATTTCTTCCAATTACCTGCCTAGTGTTAATCCCATCTTTGATATTTTTTGCGATTATTAGATTTTCAAAATTAACTGCTGTGGTGGACATTCCGGATGTCAACTTGGCGCCATTTCAGTTAGAACCTAAAAGACACGAGAATTATTGATGCAGAGACCCTGTGTTGATATAACTCTCCACTTTGGAGGAGCTAAGATACATGGATGTACAAGATGGATGCCATGGCCGTCATATTAAATAACAGATTGGTACCATTTCTATTTTGTACTATCTAGACATCGTAATAGGTCTTTTAGTGAATGTAAAATGTTAGTGTAACCAGCTATCTTGGAGAAGTGGCGATAACAAAAGTTTAAAGATTGCCCTTCTGGCAGTCGTACTAGAAATCGGATGTCATAATTTCATGGCCAGTTAGACATCATATTAAGCAAGTTTTAAAAACTCAAATGGCAATATTACTTTTATTCCAGGAGGAATAAAGTGTTACGTGCTTAGGCTCGAATAAGCAGTGACACAGAAAGAGTGAAAACTAACAAGCTTGTAAAACTTTAACAATGAATTTATTAAGTACAATTATTTTCATAAAATAAATAAACTTACAATTTTAGAGAATCAAATCCAACATTAATCCAATATAGAATTCACAAAAATAATCCACTAATGGAATTGTAAGAGTCCTGATAAATAAATGTTCTAATAGTTCCAGGTTCGAATCTTGACAATGTAATCCAAAATGGCTGACAATGTCACGTGATGCAGTTCTTGTTTCGTTGTTCATTTTTTGTTATCATCCAAATGAAAATCATAAACATATGTCCTTTTCCAGATAAATAGAATAATTCTTCTTTTCCAACGAATTGACACAAAGTCCAGAATAAAATAATAAAATTTAACACTCAGACATGAAATACACACAACTAATATCTTTAAGCCCAAAATTCTACTAAAATTAGCCTTCAAAACACAGCTATATATATGTAATTCCCTCGTAAACAAGAGGAATCATGTGATTCTGGAAGGTCACAGAAAGAAGCTACCTTCTCCAAGTCACGTAATAATGGAATGTTCTAGAAGGAAATCATTCACTTCCCACCCTCAATAAAAGTGTTGTCCTTGAAACTGACCAATAGTTTTAGAGGCTTGTTGACAATGTCTAAAGCAAGGTCAGGATTTAGGTCAAACAAGCCAAGGTCAAAACTTGTTTACAATCTAAGTCAGCCTATTTACAGTTAAAGTGGTTAAGCTGAACTTTCTAGAACAATTTCCCAATTAATGGATATTAAACCCTAAATGATAAATTTGGATTTAACAATTAAAAAATAAATAAATTAAATCCAATAGCCGTAACAAAAGATATCAATAGAATCAATACCCCATTTTAATATCTTCATCCATGCAGGAATAGTAACGATTATGATTGTCATGATTAGACAGGAGCAAGATATTACTAATTTCACTGATTGTTAGAAATTCTACTACACGGATATGTGAATAGCTCTATGTAGCATTCGCTATTTATAAAAATCACATTTCACCATTACTTGCTGGCTTCTTTCAAATGAATGTAAGCAAGTAATATCCTAGAACAATCACGCTCTTTTCTTTTGACCCAATTTATGCAGTGTTCTATAATATTTTGTTTATTTTTGCTAATAGAACTCAACTTAAATGTGGTAACAATTTACATGGGGTCATGATTTCAATTAATTGCAAAGAAAACAAAAGAACATTTTGAATCTTCTTCTCAAAACATTCCCGGAAACACCATGATAGTTGTGGATTAATATTGGAAGCCGAAAATCCTAATATGGTGAACATTTTCGGCAATCACAATTCTTTAATGCTGTTTAATGTTTACTTTGCGCAAAGTATAAAGTTTAAAAATGAAAAGATAATCTTAAAAGGAAAGTAAGGTAAACCTAAACCGGAGAGAAATTACAGGATAATGGTCATACTTCAAAGGCTATTTTATGCCAAATGCCAATGAACTTCATATAACGAAGCGAACAGCACTCGTTTTGGGATTTTCTCATAAAATGTCCTGACCCGCTTTCTTGTATCTCACGTGTATACATTGACTTTAAAATGTACAAACGGCCACTACCTTAAAACCGAATGCAAGGTATAATTGGAATTTATTACAAAGATTTTAACTGCTCAAGTTCCTGGAAGTTTCTTAAGAGTCAGACAATTCCTTTACATAGGAAATCATTCTGACCAATAAAGAACTTTGTAACTTTCTGGCTCTCTTTGATATCTTCATTTTACTTGAAAATGACCCGTGTTATTCTTTCTTTCTTTCTTAGTAATGCTACTCACTTCAGATGGCAAAACATAATTTTACTTTTACATTAGGTCACAATCCCTTTATTAGTGGCGAGGGATTGTTCAGGTTTGTGAAAACATTCGAATTTTGTCAAAAATGGCTACACATTAAGGGATTTTTGTTTAAACAAAGATGACAACCAGTTTGAAAAGGCAATGAAACCAGATATTTTTAGAAAATATTTACATACATTGTTAATCCGAATCAAGATTATTATCAGAGTGCATTAGCCATGTTATCACTCAAACGCAATGCTTCATATTCAGAGTGATAAAGTAAGCACCTGCATTATTACAAACAGAGCAGGCGCTGCTTACTTAAATGCACTTTTTACTTAAAATCGAATCTTCTAAGAAGATAATTATCGAAGAAAAATAGCCTTTTTCTAATCCCCAAATTTAGGAAAGAGAGTCAAAATGTCGGACTATTATTTGATTTTCAATATGTGTGGTGTTAATAAACTTGTATGAAATAGCAGCACGAAATGAATATTGATACAGTCACCAAGTTTTCGTACGATAAAATGAAGATATTGCACAACATCTGTCAAATAGACTTGTTAATTATAGACTGTCTTAACTGCCTTTTAAAAGTCTGATTAAAAATAAGCTGTTTTTAGAAATAAAAAGCCTCCATCATCAGTGAGATTAAGCGTACAAGAATAATTAATTCTTTTCACAAATGCCGATAATGTATTCTTTTGAAGAAAAAAAATGTTTATCCTGGTACATCTGACTTGTCGATATAATCCAACTGCAAACAACAGAAACACTTATTTGCCATTATACAAGGTGTTACCATGTTTAGGCTCTCGTGAACATTTACAAGGAAAAAGTGAAGACAACAAGCTTTGTAAAATATAACAATTTATTCCCCACGAAAAACAAGGTAAACACGAGAGAAAAACAACTTAGGGTTTTTAACTATCAATAATAAAAAAAAAATCCAAGAATAATCAAAGAATTAAAAGTTAGAAGTCATCGCAACAAAATGTTATAATGAATTTGAATTCGAGTTCCGATGAAAATCCAAAAGGGAATGCGATGACATATATTGTAGCCATTATAGTATTGAGGTGTCAACAGTTTTTTGTTGATCCACAATTATATAACACATGCAACACAGAGACATAGATTGATAAACATCAATCTATCACACACATAGACAATCGAGTAAAACACCTATAAGGCAAGAAAGCAAATCTTTTCGAGCAAAGGACTGGTCTTGAAAAGCGCCTTTGGTGTTCTTCCAATTTCTTCTATTCATCCACCATTTTCTTAATTTCAGTCCTACACTCTTTGGTTTCTTCTTGGTGTCATGTACAAAGTAGGCCAGTATGAAGACCCCTAACCACTATCAAAAAGTATGTATGTATGTATGTATGTATGTATGTATGTATGTATGTATGTATGTATGTATGTATGTATGTATGTATGTATGTATGTATGTATATATGTATGTATGTATGTATGTATGTATGTATGTATGTATGTATGTATGTATGTATGTATGTATGTATGTATGTATGTATGTATGTATGTATGTATGTATGTATTGTATTGTATTGTTTTGTATGTATGTATGTATGTATGTATGTATGTATGTATGTATGTATGTATGTATGTATGTCAAAATATTCCGTGCAGAGAGTGAACAACATTATATGTTTGACATTATTCATTCATTCGCATTTATTTCTCTTGGATTTCTGGTATTTTCTAGCTCTGTTCTATTGCCTATATGTATGATTGCGCTTCTTGCTTCTTGTTATCATGTAATTTCTGACGCTTCGGCGGCGGCAGTGGCGTCACTAATGTGTGTGTGTGTGTGTGTGTGTGTGTGTGTGTGTGCGGGAAGTGCGGACCGCACTGGGTAACACCATCAAGGAGGGTGACGACAAAAATGACTGCCTTTAAAATTTATAATTTTTGTGCATGAAGGAGGTCGATGGAGTTGACACCATGATTTACCGCACTGTGTGACATCACTGGGTGGCGGCGAATGCATGTGTCTTGCAAGAACTTAGCATCGTTCCATCTGTCATTTAAAAGTACAATTATTATTTATCAATACTGGTCTTATAAAAATGTTATTTGATATAGTCCGATATTATTCACTGAATCGAAGGACACTAACTTTTCCGATTAGTTTGGTTGTGGCACTAGCTTATCGAGTGGCACTAGCTTATCGATTTAGATTTGGATTATTTTAAGTATTCTTTCACCGAAATTCGCTATTTGACACTTGACCACTAAACTATATTCTAAATCATGTTATAACTTTAGTAGTGAATCGGTGTTTGTTCTGACTGTTTTGCCATTAACAACCATTGTTTATTTGATGTGTGGAAGAGCACTGTTTCCGATTAGTGATTCATTGACAAATTTACTGATCTCGGATTAGCGGTTTTGCATCAATTTCTAGTCCTTGACAGAAGGTTTAGGTACTGAAGTAGAAATGTTTCCGAAAATGAATAGCTAATCAATCTTTTTCACACATTTAAATTTTTTGCAGTTGTAGAATACATTGATAATTTAATAAGTAACAAAAATGATAGATAAGGACTTCCATACGCCATCAACGTATCTCAAAAAGTATTCTTTTAAAATTGAAAGTGCCGTTAATACATATTCAATTGAGATAAGAATTGCAACATATGCATAATCTTAGCCTAAATAGATACACCATTAAAAGACATAGAAACTACTTCAAGAGAAATACAAACGATTACAGATTTGCTGGTGGTAACATTCAAATTTTTTATCACTTTTTAGGGACATGGAAACCGTCTTTACATAAGTAATAATTGGAAAATAATTGGTTCCGTAAATGTTCAGCTTGTCAGACAATGGAACATTATTCATAAGATGGAAAGAATGTTGAATACAGTAGAGTTCACCACTGGAAAAATGAACATGGGTGAAATCGGTGCGAGTCTAGAATAAAGCAAAATGTTAGTTGCGATTTGTGAATTTAATTCATTCATACAACATTTCCCCCCTTGCTTTCAGAAGTAATTTCTTGCAAGCATGCTGTCTTACATGTTATATGATTCGCGTATTATATTGAATGGGTTCGGATTTAGAGGTCTCGAATGTGATTGAAATTATGTATCGTAGGAATTTCATGCATTGCTCTGATACGCATTGTGAAAATTAATTTATTTATCTTGAATGATTTGTATCATGTATGCTGAAAATGGGACCTCCTATGTCTAGAATGTATGTCTTTTAATTGTTAATGTGCAAAATAACGTAGCTAGGACAAGGAGTGAATTCCATTGATTCATAGACTTATTGCCAACAGTGATTTGTAAAAAGACTGAAAGCACCCAGTGATGCTGACATGTTTACAATTTGAGTTAGTCCAGTCATTCGACTATATGATGCAATCTGTTCTATCGGATTGCAGAACGGGTAATTTAATTTCGCATCAATTTAATAACTCTATTTCTAATAGAAAGTGTATCATTTAAATCTCTTGTTCAATTTAGTTTTCTCTATGTTATTGATTAAATCATTATATTTTGTGTACGGGGCTTGTGTTCTTCTATTCTTTATCTCAGCTCAGATATCTTTATTCCATCCATTAAGTTCATGTTATTATTTACCCAATCTGGTCAATATTGTTGTGGTAAATCATCTAATAAATATAACCAAACACCATAAAAAGATACAGATCTCACATTTACCACCTCGTGACACATTACAAAGTGCCGACTGTTGTCTAGGTTCCTGTTGACCGAGTAGTCTCGGGCGCTTGCCTTTAAAGATTACTGACATCTTACCTATGTCTGCGTGGGTTCGAGTTTTGGGCTCGGCCAATCGAGCATGAGAGAAACATTGCCAGTAACTTCACGTGGGTCGGTGGCTCTTTCCGTGATTTTCCCAGATTCTTAATACGCCAGATATACTTGTCGCGATGTACAGACTATCATCGGCTGAAAATGGCGTTAAACCTACAACAAGAACAGGTCGGTTTCAAAGTTTGCCATTCTACTGGATGATTCATAATCAGCCGCTGAGGTGAGTCAAATGTACTGTTTTGAATCTATCTTTGATCCCCACAAAATCTATCTCTGTTTTGACGAATTAATGTTATGTTCGTAAGATTTCCATGCTGGGCCATCAGTTTAGCCGAAAGCAATTGTGTGTATTGATCCACATCAAATATGGCATTTTTAGCCCCCCCCCCCCCCTTCACCCTCATTTTGCAGTTTAAATGTATTGCTCTCCGGGCGATTCTTGTTACTTTTAAAGTTTTAATCGTTTATTGCAATCCTTTCTGAAAGATAACAGTACATCTTCTTATATATACAAGTAAGTGAACATTTACCTTTATTTTAATGGGTTTTTTTAATTTTTATTTTGACCATAGTTTAAACTCCCAAACAAATCTCTGATACAGCTGCTTTTATGTTGATCTTATTGAAACACTACAAAAACCGTTGAGTTGACAACATTGTAGCACTGCTGCATCATTTATATTTTTTTCATGGAAATTTCAAATTATTATATATTATGATTTGAAATACTACAATTGTAGCGTTTTAGCAATGCATTTAAGGTATTAAATCGCTTGTAAAGATCGCACTAAAATTATCATTTTTTAAATATTATTTACAAAAGCACTGGAGAAATCAGTCGGATATGTTTGTAAATCCATTAATAAGGAAAGTGGTCAGGTAGTTAGGTCAGTTTTTATAGTGCTGATAGTTTTGAGCATGTGGTGAGGGATAAGTAGTTTGCCAGGTAAGGAAAGTATATTAACGCAGTACTTTTAGTTTTACTTGGTGTCTTACTATTTTAAATACTTATCTAGAACTCCGATTTATATCCTACTAACATGCTCGTAAAATTTCATTAAAAGAATGTCATTGCATTGCTGTATTTCTGCACATTAATTGTGCCTCGGATCTTTCAGCTGACATTATCTATCTTCCTAGTGCGACAACTCTCTCTCTCTCTCTCTCTCTCTCTCTCTCTCTCTCTCTCTCTCGTTACCAGAAATTTACAAACTGAGCGATTATGTGTTAACCTGTCCTTTCAGGGTTTATCTTCCTGCTTTTTACAGTATGTTTGTGATTCAATGGACTACGCCATATGAATGAAAACTCTTCGATATAGTTCAGCATTGCTCCTTTATGGGTTAGTGTGTGCGTGTGTGTGTGTGTGTGTGCGTGTGTGTGTGTGTGTGTTCACATTAGTAACAAAGAATCTCTCTGAAACAGTATGCAAAATGTATACAAATATATTTACATCTTAAGCCGGTACATTACAGTCAGTAGCAAACGCAGGGCCCGATATGGATCAGTTTGACGGGTCCCCAGGATGTATGTGTGGGTACCTTGTGAGCACAGCATATGGAAATAAACTTTTCAGCAAGTTTTATATGATTATTGAACTTAAAATATTCTTCCATCCCATTAAATCCACGTTCTCTCTATAGATATGGTTTTTAAAAAACCACGCGGTGCCCCTGTGAGTGCGGGACCCGATTGGGCCAAAACGGTTCAATAGTCTAATGCCGGCTCTGGGTACAGTAGATGTATTTTTTAAAAGTGTACAATACGATTCTGTTATGCTAATCGTATCTTTGATTGCAATGTGCAAAACATTAAAATGATAAACTTTTTCGTTAAAGTTTTTTTGTCCGTTTGAGTAATACAATAAACCCCAAAATATCAGAATGCAAGTAAAATTCAAGTAAACATAAAGAAAATTCCTTTATGTACACTTTTGTAGATGCTATTGAGAGATGGAGAAAATTGAACCACAAAAAGTGAAATTACTAAAATGTTAATTATGTTATCCGCTTTAAAGTTGTGAAATGCCTTCTGTCTGTCTGTCTCTCTCGCCCCCCCCCCCCCCCGCCATACTTTTCAATAATTTTCTCTTAATTGGAAATGGGCAGCACGGTGAGAATGCCAGTGTAAAAGAGTTGCAACGTATCCAGATCATTATTGTTTCTGAATACATTGTCGGATGATAATAGTCAAACTGAGTCTATTTCTGCAGGACCCACACATGCATGTCTTCGCAATTTAGTGGAATATCACCTGTTTTCGGTGAATATGGACATAGCTGACATGACTGCATTTTCTCGAGTTTTGAGATAGTCTCAAGGGTCGACATGTTCTCAAAGTAAATTGCAAATCATTTCTAAATTACGTGGTGATACAATACACTGGTAAGATTAAGAAAAAGTACTAACGCACTATTTATTGTTTACTCTTATATTTAAGAAATTCAACGAGACAAAAAAAAAAATACAATCTACAACATTTAGCATCAAGAAATGTTATTTGTACAATGTACAAAAAGAATTTATTTATTTATTATTTTCTTTATTTAAGATATAATGGTGGGTGAAAATTCAAAATACTGCATAAGTTATTATAAGTTACATTTTGACATGATTGATGCACGTAATCCATTCACCATGAAGATTAAAAGCCATCAGTCATTACAATGCCTCATCATAGAGTACATATATAAAAATAAATATGTCAATTTGTGGGATCATGGGGTTTCAATATGTAAATTAAGATAGCCTAGCGACAACATTTTAATTATTCGCGGGACCCACTGCGTACAGCCTGTACAAGGTTTTCCAGTCCCATAATGCACCGGCAGATAAGGAGCACAAAGGTGATTCAGTTATACTAATTCCCTATAAATATCGATTAAGTGAAATTGTAATTTGCTCTAAATCAAGAAGGAAGAAATTGAAACTATTCCACCATAAATAAGTGACCGGGAACATGAGAGTAACTGTTATTTAATGCGCTTTTGAAGTTTATAGTAAAGACGGTTTGACGAGACTCGATATATAATTATTCCGGTGTCGAATGACAGAAGGAAGAAATAAATAGTAAAGGATTTGTAGCTTTTATAGATCGGAAGTTTATTAAAGTTCCAGTGAGTAATATCGCGAGTCAGAGACGTGAAATACGGTGGACTTAAATCAGTTCCAATTTTTTTTATAAAAGTGTAAGATTGTACTTTTCTAGAATGGTGTTTATGATTTCATATCGTATTTCTTTATTTAAACTTCAAAAGATACTAATTTTGTTCCACCAGTCACAATTCTGTCTGCCTTTTTTGTGTTTTTTCGAGTCAACGTTTCTCAGGTAAAGTAACATGTCCCAGAACATGTTACCATGTTCCAAAATATGTCGTGTAAATGACGTATATATAATTTATTAAGATATCATGTCAGGTGAAATGTCAGTCTGGGCATTTAGTTTTGACTTTGTCTTTTCTTTAATATCGTCTATCTGCTATGAACAATAAAGTGAGGAAATAAAACTCCATGATGTTTGTTCGAATCAATTTCCTCCACTCTTGGTCGAGCACATATGTGGTGAATTAGAGAGTTTGTCAATTTTATTAGAAACTCTCACCAGGGATTAAGTTTTAGGAGGGCTACAGGTACAAAATTTGCGAACAGAGCGAATTGTTATTTTAAATTCAGAGTTAGAGTTATGATTGGTTACAACAATGATAGAAAGAAAAAAAACTTGAATCGTCTGCAAATAAATACAGTTTAGAACGTAATTGGCGTACAATATCATCGACGAGTATCAACCCAAGCCCCCCCCCCCCCCCCCAAAAAAAAAAGAGCATGGATCCAGCAACAGGTCCTTGGGATACACGGACTCTTAACAGATCTCCACTCGAAAAATACCCTGGAAAGTATCTATCACTGTGATTCGTATATTAGGAATACCATATTAGAAAACCTCTTGTGATGCCGATAGCCTTTGAATAATTTAATGTGTCCCTTTATGCCACACATAATCAAACGTTTCACTTACATTACTAAATACAATTCTAATTTCCTTACAGGAATATACTGATTTACAAAACGAATTATAAACATGGTGATTTATTGATTAATTGAATAACAAACGTGGAGGCTCGGATAAATCCACAAGCGAAATGTATTCACAAGTTTTGAATTTTTCTTGTTTGGGTGGCGGGGTGGTGGCGGGGGCTTGACTTTTGTGTCTTTGCTTGTTTTTCACGAAAGGACTAAAATATGTCTTTAAAATTAAGTCTTTTTTTATATATAATATCAGGTGACTCAAGCTGCATCTGTCGACGAGATCACCAGGATGGATATGGTCGCGGGTTTGATCTCCGACCGACTCATACTAAAGACTTCTAAAAATGGTACTAATGCATCACTAGGCGCTCAGCATCAGGATAATGTGACTGGGTGAGACATGTATACGTCTGCGTCATGATACCCCAGAGGGCTAGACATCACTAAAAAAACTGACACACTGCAGACATCTTTGCATTAGACTTAAAACTTGTTAAAGCTTCGTAATAAAAAAAAACTCAAATCACACACACATACACACACACGCGCGCGCGAGATTACCAACACGAGACCACAGTCATAATTTGTTGTACGTTCGTATGGCTATTATTAGCTATTGCGTTATTAACCGCCATCCACGTAATGCATTTACTGTGTTTTATTGATTGCGCCCTTACATTTATTATTATCCGATACATATCTATAATCTTCTGGTACCGTGGATACCACGTGTTATCGATTTTTATTCCATGCTTTGTATGCTTCGAATACCGCAAAGAAGACAGATGCCAGTGTATATTTTATTGTTTCTCTTCAAAGTGTAAAACCCGATTTTAAGGACGAATATATTGCAAAACCCACGCTTTTCGGATTTGGATATAGAAATGTGTTTCACAAAGTATATTGGCTCCCAAAGTTGTTCGGGATTTTCGTTTTCTATTGATCTATTCGAACAGGACAGATGCAGACAAAGGAAATCATATTTCGGGGAATCATCGCTGTCGTCTGCTGACGCTGAAACGCTGTATCAATGTATTGCAAGACCTGGGCCATCCATCTTTAACATAACAATTGGAAATCAGAATGTGTTTTGTTTGAAGCCTGACAAAGATTCCTTGCTTTGCGTCTCAAACTCTGCAACAAAAGAGGAAAGTATCAAAGAAACAGTTCATTTGAACAGCGGCGATTCCATGATTACAGAAGACATATATGACAAAAACGTTCACAACCTCAAAGATGCACCTAACAGCAACAAATTCGTTTCCATGGCTGCTTGCTTGGCAGGGAATCTTCTTGTTATTGTTTTTAAGAAAGATTTAACAGCTGATGGGTCTTGCCTTCAAGAGGCACAAAGGATTAAGAAACTTCTTGCATGGCGAGTTCCAGATGACTTAAGAATGACTTAAAAATAACCAATATAAGAATGTTTTGACTGCATCTTCATACCTAACAAAAATATGTTTATAAGGTATAAGAAACATGGATTCAAATTTGCTTATGCATTGTGAATTGTTTCATCGTGAGATGAATACTATTAGTTAAATGTCATAATCATGATTTAGGAGTTCTTTGGAAATTCTGAAATTGTATTTTGTTTGCTTAAGCATGATTTAGAAGTTCGTGTGAAATCATATTTTATCCGAGTTTTATTGTATTTTAAGAGTTCCTGTTCATTAATATGTAATTACATTACATATTAATGGACGTGTGTGTGTCTTTTTGTGATTGGTTAATTTGTAACAATAACCATAATTAAAACAGTTTGAACGTTTACAGCACATGCTGTTGATATTTGTTTACGTGTTTAAATAACGTGCCAACAAATAATTCATATACGAAAAACAATTGTACACTGAAGCTAGTTTGGTGCAAAGCATCAAAGAAATGTAAGACAAAAATTATCAAAATTAAGTTAATACTGATATTTTAAAATATTGGGATCACCAAAGTACGTACCTTGATGTAATATGTTTTGTCAGTAAAATAATATTTTAAATACCTGTTTGTATAGTGGCTTTGCAAGTGATCTATAATAATAATTAAAAAATATAACACTGTAAATAGAACTGATTTATGCTTGTCGCTTCTTGTCAGATGAACCCTGTTTCAACGCATAATTTTTATATCTCCTTGTACCTCAAATATAATTTGAAAATATATTATGTTCCCCTCTTCCTCTTTGTAAGCTTCTCCTCTAACGGCCACAACCTTACTATGCTTCTTTTCTAGTTCTGCTACTTCAAGAACAAACACAAACAGAAGCACCAGGCCCGGCTCTAGGATATGCGAGGTCCAAGGCGGCAAGTGATGCTCGCTTGGCCTAAGTACACACAAAATGGCATTGTCCGAAAGCGCCGGACCCAATGCCTTGTCCTAGAATTGGAATGACAAGAACTAACAAGTACACCGACTACAGCTACACTCTACAGAGTTCTTAATGATACATTTTAAAAGTAACATACAGGTTATACATCTGTTTCCGATATATGAAAACGTTCGGTTTGATGTTAATATGCGAATGAGTGCTGTGGATAATGACGAGATCGTTCTATGTATCTTCTCTCTGACAAACGCCTTGATGTATATGAAGCTGGACTATATTCCACCTGTATATTAAAACAGGGTCCGAGCTGCACTTTTTAACATTTAAAAAAGTCATTTTATATGTTAAGTCCTTGGTTGTCTAACACTGTATTTTCAAGCTTGTTACATTTGTTGCTGGTCTGTTTCAGATTTTGATAGCTGCATTTCTATCTATATTGCCTAATTGCTCCTTGATTGAATATAAGCAATAAGGAAAGCACCAGCAATAAGTCACTTAGTAACATAACACATTTGGATTTTTAACGTAGCTTAAACAATTTTCCCCCAGTCATATCGCTTTGATGTTCGCAGTGTGGCACCTAATAGTGCTGTCTAGCACTTGGGCATCATGTCGCCGAAATGTATCATCACGTCCCACCCAATGACATTATCCTGATACCAGGCCTACCAGTCGTAACACTGACCTCTTTATGATGAGCGTCCAGTGAGGCAGCTGTTAGTACCACTTTTATAAGTCACTGGAATTGTGTATCGTGTCCGAAAACATAGCCATTTTTCATGAATTTATTAATTTAATAATTTATTTATTTATTGTGTTTTACTTGTATCAGCATTTAGTGAAATAAATCATTACATGCAGCAAATTAATAAGAAAACTGGGTTTTACAAAATGTCAGCAAATAAAAAATAGTACCACCCAATAAAGTACGTATTATTGGCGATATATTTCACTTTAGTGTGCACCCGGTCACTATGTAGGGATCGGTGTGTATATGACTGTATTCTTAAATGCTTTCATTAAGAAAAATTTAAAGCCATCTTCAGCTTCCAGGAAATTCCGTTTCAACTGCTTAAAACCATAAATTAACGTTATGATGTCATGACAGTGGAAGATGAAATATTGCAAAGCATGTGTCTCCGTGTCGGTTAGTATAAAGCCTCTTCCAAAGAAATCACGTAATAATGTAAATTACTAGCTAGATTTTGAAATAAAAGAAATAACTAAACGATGCACTCTTGGATTATCCTTCCGCATATACATTATATGCTTGTCCAAAACTTTAGTAGATCCTTCCTCACAGAATTTTGAAATCTTGTCTGAGACCTCTAGCAGTCCCCTCCCCCCATATTTCGATACGAGTACTACCCTCCTATTTTTCGTTTCTTATATTATCTAATATCATTACAAATGTCATATTTATCTGATATAATTTTTATTACACATTTCATTGTGAGATATTTAAATATATCTGTTATATCGCCATAGTGGAGATACCACTTTTATCGACACAGTGTCGATATCACTTTTGGATTTAATTTTTTCACATACAAGACATACAGCAGTCCTATATAGATCTAGCCCTCCCTCCTCACACATCTTGTTGTTCAGATCTTTCAATGTATATTTCAAATGCAGACCCACTAATGTTCATTTATGCAATCAATATGGTGCTATCAAGAAGTGCCTGAAAACGAACTCCAAACAGCAAAACGTCGACTTCAAGTATCAACTTAGTTTTCGCAGATGCTTTTTTATTTTTTGTATGAAATTTTCGGTTCCGCACATGCTAGAAATATCGGCTGAAACATGTTAAAGCCCCTTATTCAGACCACCTCGATCATTTCTGTGAGGAATATAAATACGCCTGAGATAAGATCTGTCGGATTGACTTCATTCAAAAGTTGTGAGATTTCCACAGTTCAAGGCCGTAACAAGTCTTTAAAAATGAAATATGATAGTTTGTGTGTTACAAGTCACAAGCGTTTTTAAACCAGGGCATAGTTTTGTTGGTTAAAAGTTTGGGAGAGCAAAGTGGAAAAGACAGAGACAAACCTCTGATAAAAATCAACAAAATACTATGACATCATATGACATCATGAGTATCTTGAAAATATCATATTAAATTGAACCAACCTTCCGCCTCAACAAATGTAGCAGTTCTGCCACAGGGACACATTACCGTATAACACCTGATTTATACACCACACAGCATATTCGTTTCTATTGAGACTGGTTAAACACGTATTTTTACATATGTAAGAGATCTTATAATATCTAGTGCAATTTATTTAGATCATGCTTGTATCATTGTAAAAAGGCGATGAAAGTGGAAACTAACTGAACATGTTGCTTATCAATCAACGGTAGATTTGTACACATTTTTCAAATGAACTGTTCTCGTGTTGCATCTGTAACAGAATAATGAAACGTATACTACAGTAGCTTAAATAATGGTTTATTCCTAAATCATGTTTCTATCAATAGGTACTACCCCTGTGGACAAGTAGAAACAGCTGAACACTTTCAGTTATAATGTAAAAAAATATACAGTTCTGAGACATTTGTTCTCCACACATTACCGACCCGACTTATAATTAAGATATTATCATCCACCAAACCGATGTATTCCGATTAAATTAATACGTAAATATTTATGACTTTGCAAACCTTCATAAAATTATCAAAACGATTTTTAAGTTAATACACAGGTCAGAACCGCACAATTATATTTTTTTATTAAATTTATTTACCATTAAATGAAACAATTGCCCTTACTAGAAACGATCAAGAACACTTTAATATGTATATATGATTTATCTACTTTAAATCGGAGACAATTATTAATTGCTAAATTAAGGTCGTGGGTTCGATCCCTGGCCGAGTCGTACCAAAGGCTTACAAAAAATGGTACTAACAGCCAGAGGGAGGGTACATATGTTCCCGGGCGCCAAGGTACAGGGGCGCCAAAATGAGGCTTGCAACGTTACATTATAATAAGAAAACAAGGGTAATAAACCTGTCACAAGATCGCTGGGGCGCCAATTTTATAGTTTGTCCCCGGGCGCAAAATATCATCGCTACGCCTCTGCTAACAGCTGCCTGTCTTGGCGCTCAGCATTAAGAGGTTAGTGTTAGGACTATTCGACTATTGGTCCAAATGATCACGTGTGTGATGTTCCCATCGAGAGTGAATAAAAATCCTGGTAATGAACACGCTATTGTAGAACATTGCGAAACTGTCAGAACAAATTAGTTAGTCAGGATATTGTGACTGGGTGGGATATCATGCTGCATGTATATCGTAGCGATATGACTGGAAAATTGTTACAGCTACGTTAAAAATCCTAAACACACACGTGATCATTTGGACCACATCGGCTATTTCTGTGCAAGAGAATTTGCTTGATGAGACTGGGGCAATGGTTCATGTAGGAATATATTTCATTTGTAGTTGATTTACAAAGACACCGCTAAACTGCTCCTCGATCTTGTTGTGTTCCCATCGAGAGTGAATAAAAATCCTCATATGCAGTCTATGTTTACAGTTCATATCCTGGTAATGAACACGCTATTGTAGAACATTGCGAAACTGTCAGAACAAATTAGTTACGTTAGATGGCTACTGCATAGTTAGGTAAAGTAAATACGAATTTCATGGATGAATGTATACATCTATTTTTATTTCTGGGGTTTGTTTTGTTCCCCATCTATACAGCAACACAGTAGTGTTTAGAAATTCTGTGTGAAATTGCAATGCTAGTAATAGTTATACAATGAAACGGTCGGCGACCCCCAAAACACACCAGGAGAGGTATCTTGCATTGTAGGATTACAATACTAACTAGCCTCTAGATTCATTTAAACCTGCTTTCATCTTATTCAGGTTTTAATATCCACTTTCGTCGTTTTTAATCTCAGCTGTCAACGTTTTCTACTGATATGCTCAGACACGCAAAATGAAAATTCCAAGGGGTGGTGGTGGTTTTACAGTAGTATAGAGAGATACAGGCTTTTTAATGTGTTTTGGGAAGTGAGTAAAGTTTCATCGTACTTTTAAGTTTAATTTCACTGCACAACTCAGCTACTGCTACAGTCGACTTACACGTATCGAGACTTGTCAATATGTGCAGATACGTGTATGTCTTTGTAGCAATATTTATACAGCAAGTAATGATAAGTGTTTGAAGTGTACACCCAGGAACAGAGAATGGATACAATGATAACAGCTTCAATGTTTCAAATACAAGGTCTAGTAAATTTTTTGTTTCCACTGATATTGTAATAAAAAACACCACTAAGTTATCTCATCATGTTCCTTCTTTACTTGAACCATGTGATTTAAAAGCCTGTACTACCTGCATATTTTGATGAATATTTTTTTCATGGATTATATTGCTATTCTCTCAAGGTCCTGCATGAAATAGGCCTGAAATCTTCATAGCAGGCTGTATTATTCTTATATATTGCATAATTTTATTACATACCCATTTCATCTTAAATGTTTGATCCTTTGTTTGATACAGGTATATTTCCTTGCCACACACAGAGATTTGAACTACATCGGTTCTTCTTTGACATCTGCACATAGATGTTTTTAGATGCAGTGAGTCCCAATTCATTTTGAACTGAATTCATTCATTGTAGCTAAAAATAGTTAGAAAGGTTAAAAGAGGTGGTGTGTAATAAATACAAAGACACAATCGTGTTTTGTTCTGAGTCATGTTAAGAACTTGTTTCATATGGCTTATAAAAATGCCTGACAGCCTTGACATACCAAACTTGTTTAATAAGGCTTATGAATATGCATGACAGTCTTGACATACCAAACTTGTTTAATATGGCTTTTGAATATTCCTGACTGCCTTGACATACCAAACTTGTTTAATATGGCTTATGAATATGCCTGACTGCCTTGACATACCAAACTTGTTTAACATGGCTTATGAATATGCCTGACTGCCTTGACATACCAAACTTTTTTGACTGCCTTGACATACCAAACTCGTTTAATATGGCTTATGAATATACCTGACTGCCTTGACATACCAAACTTGTTTAATATTGCTTATGAATATGCCTGACAGTCTTGACATACCAAACTCGTTTAATATGGCTTATGAATATGACTGACAGTCTTGACATACCAAACTTGTTTAATATGCCTTATGAATATGCCTGACAGCCTTGACATACCAAACTTATTTTTGCGGCCATTTGAGAGCAAAACATGTATATAGTTTTATGTATGTACTATGCCTCAATTTTTGTTGATGCGTCACATTTTATCTTTATAATTTGCAATTGAAGTGTAATATTTAAAAGAGTAAATAAACAGGCTAGAAAGAGTATACATACATTGGATTGGATATGCAGAATTCTGAGTAACTGGTGAGCAGTACTAGTGAATGATTGCTAAATAGAATTACATTATGCTTGGAGGAAAATACTGTCAGTAGAAGTAGGTTACAGTTACCTATTTTTCAAGGTAAAGTGAACACAAAGACTGCTGTATCCCCAGTCATGAAATTTGAATGATGTGTTCACACTGAAATCACTCCAGGTGGATGGTACTTGTTGATGGAAGTGAGATACTTCATTGAATAATATTATTCTTGAAAGTTATTTGCAGGCTTTCCAGACAGTGCTGCATTAAAGGTCAATAAACCTGATATGTACATTTATCTTTATCAATTAAGCTAGCACTCATAATTAGTTAATAGTAGTTGATTTTAGATTTTTTTCATGAGGATGAAATCTCCATACATGTATTTTTAATTTTGAATGCATGTAAATTCCAACAGTCAAGTCCTCTGTGCATGTATTTTTTGTCAACAAACTTTTAAAAAAAATCTACAAACAAGCATCAATTATGTTTTGTGTGGGCTATTAAACAAATTTCAAGAGATTGTCAAGGGATTGGGTGAAGCTGCATGGGTTAGATATTGGACAAGTAGATTATGAAACCTGTTAATTGATTGCTGGTGCCTAATGATTGTTTTTATCAAAAGACCAGTTACATGTACATGCATGGTTTGACACCTTTCTTTGATGAGCATCACTCCACACATTTTTAATTGTATTCTAAATCCATTTGTGATGTATGGAATACTCACATATTAATGTATAGCATATTTAAAAATAATGCCAAAATTTTGGGACTTATTTTGTTTGTCAGAGGACTGTGACTTCCATCGATTATCATACATTATCATCAAGATAAGCTAATGTTATGTGTTAAGTATACACTTTCAGTTTTGATGACAATGTTCTATAATTTATATGGTGCCAAGACTGTAGATTGGCTTGATTCTTGCAAGACTTGTCAGCAGAAAGTAATTCATGAATCTAGTTTGGATAGAGAAAGTTGAATATCAAAGTTTAAAGACCGAATCATGGAGCAGGATGATTTCCATGTGCTAAAAATGTGAAAAGAATTTATCAGTATTTGTGCACTCAGACATGCTTCTAGACTACTGCTTTACCATAAGTCTTACTAATAATGTCAGTGGCTTGTGAAAGACATACAAATGTATAAAGACAAAGGACCATGGGTGTTTAAAAAAAAGCTAATGAAATTCATGAGGGTAACTCAATTTAATAACTCAATAACATAAGGCTTTGGACCCTAAACCTTCTGTGGAGATGTTTGTTGACATGTGTTTAAGAGAAATGTGAATGTAGTTTGTTGTGCTTTGTTGCTTAAAGATGGGATGGAAAAAAAGTGAAGAGAATATGGTCATTTATTTCTTCTACTGTCTTGGCAGATTTATAGATTTAAAATGGAATTAAGTGAAGTACATTCATTTACACAATAACCTGTATGTAATCTCTGCTTTGATTATTTCTAGCCATTACAGGACAGTTATGACTTTTAAAAAGATATTTGTGATGGCTTCCATTTCTAGTTTATTACTGCTTAAATCACAGAATTACTGTGAATTAATTAAGAAATATAATTTGTAAAACGTTTTTAAATTTTGAAACATTATTTTGACCTCGACAGTAAGCATGATTAATTAATATTTTTTAAATAAACTTTTGTATTTTCACAAATATTGTCCTATACTAAATGCTCATTATTTTGTTTTACAGTATTTCTTGGCTAAGTTCAAAATTATGATGCACGACACAGGAACAATCAGCATGAAGACACTTGACTGTTCTATAAACCAGTGAAATCCCTCACCAGTCACTAGAAAGATGAGTTCTGTTAGATATACCCGTCTGCCAACAGAGGAGTTTGAATCTGTAACATTTGACCTTGAGTCTGGATTTCAAGATAATGACTCAAAGAATCTTGATAAGAAATACAAGTCCATCTTTACCTATGGTGGTCCTAGAGTACAGTCCATGATTCACCAAGCAAACGAGATAGGTGTAGAGATTGGTATGATAATGTGTTAAAGAATCGGTATTTTTATTAAGCCTTTGACATTAGGAGTTCATGACTTTTAGTTTGAAGAAACTTTTTCATGACAAAAACTTAGGGTCCAGTTGCCTGTTAAGAAAATGAGACTGTAGTAGATGGTTATGTTAATTACATTCATTACAACTGCTCTGGTAGAATAGTGGTTAGAACATCGCCTCTGATGTGGGAGGTTGCTAGTTTGAATTCCAGCCAAGTATTACCAAAGGCATAAAAATGGTACAGCTGTCTTGCTAGGCACTCAACATCAAGAGGTTAGTGTTAGGACTGGTTGGCCTGGTGTCAGGATAATGTGACTGGGTTGGGCATTGTGCTACATGTATGTGACACAATGCTTCAGTGCTTGAACATCACTGTAAACTGCAACAATTCATACATTGTAGCAATATGACCGATTTTTAAAAAACTATGTTAAAAATTCTATCACACACACACATTTTTAAATATTCATATTCGTTAGTGCAGGACTGGGTCACTTCAACAATGTAACAAAAATGTTTTCTTTAGACACAATGTTAAAATATGTTACATGTAAAGAAGAGGGGCTTTAAGATGGCTGACAACTACTAGTGAAAATACTGATTTGGTTCCAATTTAATGTTTACAGTTTAAAGTTTAAATGTTTCTGAGGGTTTGAATGTACATAAAATATCTTCTAAGTGCTTATAATACCTGTAATATTCATTCAAGATGAATATATCTATACAAAAAAAATTGCCTTGAGTATTAGTCCGAGGTTGTCATTTAAAGTTGAATACATTTTGATGAAGAGGTTCAAGTACCAAGGATGTGGAAAAAAGAGGATACAAGTTTGAATACCACCCCTCCATTATATTCAATATTATGTCTTAATTTAGTGATCTTATTAAATATGGTTGAGTAATAAAAGAAATATATTATCTTCTGGTATTTTAAAACGTATGTTTACAGTCTGTTTTTCTTCTTCATCACTATTAAATTAACACATTAGTAGAAGGCATCACAGTTGTACATAACATTCTGGCATTAATTAAATTTATACAAACAGTTTTAGAAACTATTTAGCATCAGGAAGTTGACATCAGTGTTTAGCTGGAGTGTTAATGATGTGATTTGTAAAAGAATATTTTCTTGTGTCCTGTCAGCATTGGAATTGAAGTTGGTGACAGAATATAATGCACCATCTAGCAACACATATGGGTTTGATACTGTAACACATTTTTCTTGAGATTGTGGTAAAATCACTTATGATTTCCATTTAACAACCAGCAAGTATTTCTTTTGAAAACAATTACTTTTGCTTTATGAAGGATCCCCATTGGAAAATGGGGAAAATTCAGAAATAATATAGATTTATGACTAGAAAAGACCTAGCATTTTCTTCCACAAGTCACAAAAAAAATAAGATCTTTCAACAGCCACTTTAGATAAATCATTTCTTGAA
Source organism: Unio delphinus (assembly GCA_029339505.1). Lineage (NCBI taxonomy): Eukaryota > Metazoa > Mollusca > Bivalvia > Unionida > Unionidae > Unio > Unio delphinus. The sequence goes on along the minus strand of JAQISU010000076.1, from coordinate 18,763,653 downwards.
AATCATATGTAAAAATCATTTATTATGATTATGCCTTTGTTTCTTTTGACTTATATTACTGAAATATTTGAAATTACAGAACTTTTTAGTCACTTGATGTGCAGTCACTGAAAGGTCAATTGGGTAGGCATATGGAAGTATAAATCACAGATATTTTGGAAACTGCAGGAAAGTCTTCAAAAACACCTGTCCAAAAGATTTTTTCTTAGTACTACTGAGCAACCATTAATAGCTAAATATAGTTTCATGTCAAATATTGAAAAAGGAGGAAAAGTGTACTGCATAACTGGTATCCAGAAAAGCTCTAACTACACTACTGGGAACATTTCAAAACTTTCAAATCATTTTATACAGTGTTAAATCTGTCATATAAGGTGCCATGGAAAGTTACTATAACCATTCAAGCACTTTACTGTTTCCTTGTATGTATTTTTTTGAAAGTCAATTGAAACTGAAGATTTTGTTAGAATTATAGAGTGTTGCCTTTCCTGTTCGTTTTTGTATGCAAGTCATATTCTGTTATTATTATCCTGGCTCAAAATAAATTTCCAGTCCCCCTCCCCATCCCAATTAAATAATATGTTACAAAACATATATATGATGTGTATAGTTGAATGAATTTTAATTTATCTGTTTCTAATAATACATGTTGTGTTTTATTGCATGATCAGATGTCCAGTTCAGGTAAAAACTTGGATGTTACGTGTGAGCCTTAAAATGGATACTTTAAATGTTGCTGATTCCATTCAGGTATGGTCATAGATGACCCTATAAGTAATCAATTACATCCAGAACAAGTTATGGAAAATACCTGGATTTTGTTGTTTTAAAATTGAGAGAAATGAGTTCCAATCAATGATGGAAAAGATCTGCATTTTATTGTTATAAAAGTGATTGAAAACTATATATATGACCAAGTGATTAGTTTTGTTTTTGAATTTAGTTGTTCTTACTGTATTTTAAAATCAAATTATTAAATCATAACTACAAGTCTTCCAACTACAGTCGAACCCACTTATCTCGACCTCGGTTAACTCGCCAACCCTATTAAGTCGACGTTTTTGAAGTGGAACCGCCAAATTCTCTCTTTGTCTTAGCATTTTCTCATCGGTTATGTTGATTCTTTTATGTCGCCGAACCCTAATATCTCGAGCACAAAAGAGGGCCAAATTTGCCACTTAACATCGGTTATCTCGATCCCCATGACCAGTCGCCGGCTTTGGAATCAATCAGTACACAAATGATCCTTTGTTTGTATCGACAACCCCATCTTAGCAGTGCATTGTTACATCATAATCTGCTTATGCTGACATCTGGGCCGAGTACTGTATGCTGTGACAGTCAGTCATGCTACCGTACTATATCTACAACTGGCCGACTTCTGAAGACGCAAATAGAACAGATAAAATTAATGGAATGGCTAATCCTTCTGTTTGTTGTCTGAGATATGATAAAAAGTTAAAACAGATGTTCTATGATGTATGTATCAAGGCAAAGTTCGTCAATTAATTTACAACTGGCTGTGATATTTTGAAGAAGGAGTATGTCACCAAACATAAATCCAGGCGGTGTAAGTAATATTTGTGCATTTTACTCATTGATCTTTTCCTTTTGCCATCAATCCCGTGTTACGGTTACAGAGACTTAAACTCACAAGAAGAAATAGCAAACAACAAAACAAGTTTTGCATAATTAAAAATAATTATTTATTTCTCAAAATACAGGAGTGAAAGAATCCCTATAATGTGTGTTAACTTATGCTACAGTAATATATACGGTCCAATATTGCCAGGTGTTCATTCGTGTAAGTTTCTTTCGTGGGAATGGAGATCCTGTTTTGCAAGAACATGGTTAGCCATCACCGTCCAGGAATTCCAAGATTACATAGAAATCGACAGAAACGTCGTTACTGATGGCGTGATCACCGATGAAGACATTGTATCAAGTGTACAGTCAGCACAGGCAAGCACATTTGCATGCGGCAATGACAAAAAAGATGAAGAAGATGCGGACGAAGATTTGGAACCAATTCCCTCAGCTGGTGAGGTGGTAGAAATGCTACAGAAAATTCGACGGTATGGTTCTTTTGTAGGAGATTAAACTGTTTTAGACAGCATAAATAATATTGTAGCTTTTTGTAAAAACGAACTACACCCCACACGTTTTTTGTGATTTTGTGAGCGATCTTTCTGTTTGCAATGTTGGAGAATATAATAAAGGTTTGTATCGAGAATTGACGGTTTGTATACTGATAAATCTCTGCTGTTAGTTGGTGCACATATGCCTTTTGTTGTTAGCAAACATGTATGTACATTTTTATAGCATGCCAATCGCTTCATCAAACAAATCGCAGCAATGCTGTTGTGTAAAAAAACCCTCCAAAAACACGTGCATTACATTCTCATTTATGAACGCACATCATGTACATAAAGAAATTTCAAGCACATGTTAATATATTGCCGCCATATTGGTTTTCGTTTATCTCGATCATCGGTTATCTCGACGCTTTTTGGCAAACCCCTAGGCCGGCGACATAACTGGGTTCAACTGTATTATTTAATGTTTTCATTTGTAAGGTTGTTCATATGACTTGCTCAGGATGCATTTGGATGTGCCTCTCCACTCCCACTAAAGGTACAAATTAATTGCTATAATTGAATAGGGTGTGGGTGTGTCATTGAACAATTAAACATGTATATTGAGAGATTAACTTAGATTATTTTCTTGTGCATTTTGTGTCCATCGGTTTTTCTTTTTTCAGTTAAGCAACCTCTTTCCAGCAGAATATGCCATTATGTAGTGACAGGGTTGTGCTCGGTGTTTTGTATTTTGCTATTCCCTTTCACAATCTGGAGAAGTTACAAGGTAATCTGTATTTGCAATTTTAATATATACAGTCAAGGATTGAGACATGGATTTTTAATATATACAGCCAAGGATTGAGACATGGATTTTTAATATATACACTCAAGGATTGGGACATGGATTTTCCATACACTTACAATCAAATATTTTGTGTGTACTTTCATTTAGGTTTATGTAATTTTTGTTCTGCAAAAATACAAACACATACAAGTTTGCATTTTATTATCAAACATGTTTATGTGGTCATTTAATTTGTAATCTCTAATAAAATAATTTCACTGCAAATAATATTGATTGCATTGAAAAGATCCTGTAATAATCCCATATGATCAGGATTCTCAGAATAATAGTCAATGTACAAGGCAAATTTGGTTACTTAATAGTGATATTATTTATAATGTACAAGGCAAATATAGATATTGATATTATTTATAATGTATAAGGTAAATATGGATATTTAAGGCAAATATGGTTATTTATTATTGATATTATTTATAATGTAAAAGGTAAATTTGGTTATACGTACTTAATAGTGATATTATTTATAATGTACAAAGCAAATATAGATATTTAATAGCGATATTATTTATAATGTAAAAGGTAAATATAGATATTTAATAGTGATATTATTTATAATGTAAAAGGTAAATTTGGTTACTTAATAGGGATATTATTTACAATGTATAAGGTAAATATAGTTATTTGATAGTGATATTATTTATAATGTACAAGGTAAATTTGGTTACTTAATAGTGATATTATTTATAATGTATAAGTCAAATCAGGTTATTTGATAGTGATGTTATTTATAATGTATAAGTTATATATGGATATTTTATAGTGATATTTTATATAATTTATATCAATATAAAGACACCTCATCTATTAGATGGTACATTTTTATGGCTGTTTTGAATTGTCTTTGCATGAGGAAGTATTTTATTTGTTTGATAAATTGGAACACCCTTTATATTATTATGACAGGCTTTATCTTAACTTTTAATTGTATTATAATGACAGAATGCTGTATTTATTTGACATGCATTAATTATAACAACCTTCATTATCAAGACATTCCTTGGTATTTACCTTTGAATAGTGTTATAGTGTGTGAGTATTGTATTTATTTGACATGCATAATTTATAACACCCTTCATTTTCAAGACAGGACTTGATATTTAACTTTGAATTCTGTTATAGTGATGGAGAATTGTATTTATGTGACAAGCATAATATATAACACCCTTCATTATCAAGACAGGCCTTGATATTAACTTGGAAAGGTGTTATAGTGTGGTAATATTGTATTTATATGACAAGCATAATTTATAACACCCTCCATTATCAAGACAGGTCTTGATATTAACTTGGAATGGTGTTATAGTGAAGGAGTATTGTAATTATTTGACATGCATACATTAAAACACCCTTCATTATCAAGAGAGGCTTTGATATTTAACTTTGAATTGTGTTATAGTGAGTATTGTATTTATGTGACAAGCATAAATTATAACACCCTGTATATGATCAAGATAGGTCTTCATATTAGCTTTGAAAATTATATGTTGATTTGGGCAAATGAGATAATAATAATAATAATAATAATAATAATAATAATAATGACTTTTTTTAAAAGGGGTAACACAATTAACTAAGAACTAATCTACCTTGAGGCCTCATTTGCATCAGAATAGTTAGACTAATCTGAAAATAATATCTACAAAATTTTCATTTATATGAATCTCAAACTTCTAAAGTTGAACTGCTTTGCAAAGTTCAATAATTTTTCTAATAATTAACTCTTAACTTTTAAAGATTTATAAACTGAAAAAATAAATATCTCAAAAGTTGTGAACTTTTTTAGTTAGACAGAATTATGTACTTAAATTTAAGAGGTGACTATGTTACAGATAATTTTAAACTTGAATACAAAATTTCCATGATGAGAGCTTGAATTCAGTACTCCAATTTTTAATCAAACTGCCATATATTATTGCGTTTGAGCTGAGTACAGCTGTACTCTTACTTTTTAATCAAAATTCAGTATATTTCTCTTTCAAGAGTGCTCTTAAAACTCATCTTTTTCGACTGCAAGAACAAACTTAAAGACCTAAAAATGTTTCCTACCTTAAATATTTTCAGCATTTTTTGTTTCCAATTTCATTGTTTTTTTTTTTTGTTGTTGTTGTTTGTATTCATATCATTATATATGTTGTAAAGTGCTTAGGGCTTCAAAAGATTAGGCGCTATACAAAGTCCTCTTTATTATTATTGATATTATTATTATTATTATTATTATTGCTTTTTAATCAAGTATAGCTGTACTCTAATTTTGTATAAAATTCCAGATATTAGTGCTTTTAAGGCAAGTGCAGCTGCAAACTGCACTAGATCTGCTGTCACATAATGCACCAGCAGATCCGAGTTGATATAGTTTGTTTGGAGTAAGAAGTCGAACAAACAACATACACTCTGATCGGCTGGTGCATTGTGTGACAGCAGTTCAGATTCTATACAGTTTGCAGTAGGGCTTGGCTTATAAGTGAGTATCAAAAGTACTTTTGCAAGCAAGCAACAATGCAACTGTTTTGGTTAGAACTGGTCTTGATGAAAAAAATTCTTGATAAAAGAAATCATCCATGACCTCTGTGGCCATGTTGTAATTATCATTCATGATACATATAAACCATATAGGGAAAGTTGCATTCATAAACATGCATGCAGCTAATTCATGTTATATATGTAGGTAGACAAACCTATAATTATGAGTTCATTAAAAGGAATGCACATTAAAAGCTTAGGAATTTCAATTCAGTTGTTTCTGGCTAAATTTGTGCTTCATTTGTCATTTTAGGTGGTTGCAGAATACGAGAGACTGATCATCTTCAGGTTAGGCAGACTCCTGAGTCCAAAAGGTCCAGGTAATGTTTAAACTTGTATTTGTGTTGTGTGTTAATACTTGTTATGACCATGTCAGTTAAACGTTTAGGTATGTGAAGACTCGATCATCCTCAAGTCAGTTAAACGTTTAGGTATGTGAAGACTCGATCATCCTCAAGTCAGTTAAACGTTTAGGTATGTGAAGACTCGATCATCCTCAAGTGTTGAGCATTTAAAAGCACTCACCGTTACGGATTATTGCCATAACACCTCTGTCTGCTTGGGTTCAAGTCTTACATTTGGGCAATATGGGTATGTGATAATGCTTCCCAGTAGGTTCTTGTGGGTCAGTGGCTCCTTCTATGGTTTTCCTGGGTTCTTCCTCCGTTATGTATAGCCTATCTTGTGTTGAAAAATGGCATTAAACTCAACAATAGCAGCAACAACAAGAACAACTTAATCATCCTTTGATTTCCAATATCAGACAAACCACAGATTGGTTGGTAACATCCTTAATTCAATATAATTTTTGAGGTACCAATTCTTATATTATTTTTATGGTTACTGTAAAACATGCATTTAAAGTACTAATGAGCAATGATCCTTTTGTGGAAACAATATGAGTCATGCCCAGTCATCAAATTTGAGTTCAAATGAAAGCATTTTTTTTTTTAAATTACACAAAAACTGCATAAATTGGTACCTTAAATATTAAATGAATTCACAGTATTGTCCTCTCCTGCATATAGTTTTTACACTATTATAAAATTTTAACAGTTATCAGTCATACTTCCCCCATTGTTGCAGGTTCGATAAAGAACGAGTCAGCTTTTGTATAAATGATGCCAATCTACCATCAAATATGGCTGCTGTTAGTAGAGAACACTTTAAACACCTCCTCAGCAGAGATTGACCAAATGTGTGAGAAAGCATTCATTTAATAAATGCAAAATGATGCCAGTTGACTATTACAATTGGCTGCTATGACAATAAAACATGATTTAATCAAATTTTACAGCTTGCATTTTGGTATGAATGGTTTTAAGTTTATATGAATGATGCCAATCTGTCATCAAATATGGTTGCTGTTACTAAATATAGAAGGGTTTCTGAGTTGTGAATTGATTCCAAGTTCCAAGAGACTACAAGAAATCCAGATTACATTTGTTGGCTGTATAATATGTTATGAGCTTGATAGTTTTCAAAATTTAAATAAAGGTGCAGGCCCCAAGTCGTTAAGGACAATCTCAGAAATCCTTGCTGACTGTACAGATTAATTCACCTTGTAATGCTAAATAATTTATGTCCTTACAAATGGGGGTTTTGAACAGTTGTGAACTTTAGCCAAGTTTCCAGGAAATGGAAAAGGCAAGGGGACAATTCTGGCTGTATAAATGATGTGTCTTTTTTATGTCAGTAAATTAATCATATATTTATTGATGAAAATAAATCACACCAACATTCAACAGATAAGTTTGCAACTGGGTGCTCCAAGCTTTTCTCCCCCCCCCCCTCACAGTTTTAGTACTTGTGGAAATTTGCATTTCCACATTGACAGGTGAGCAATATAAGGCTAAGTTGGACCGATTCTTAGCAGATTGCTCTGAACCAAAGCACTTATTATGTTCATCATTGTCAGATAAATATGTTGACAAATAATTGTACTCACACTAATTTTAATTTAATAATTTTACTACAGATTCATCTCCATAATGGGCTGTGTGTAGGATGTAATAGAGGCAGGGTTTATTTACATGAGCAGAATTGGTCAAAATAATTCTAATTTTGTTTTCTGTTTTTGTGTGAACTATAATTACTATAATTTAATAATCTCACAGAAGGATAAATTTTTGTTGTGGAGACAGTTACTTAGTTATATTCTCACTGAGGAGCAGATAAAAGGGAACCTTTCAATAGTTATACATATTTATCACCCATGGTTGTCTCTTTTCAGGTGTTGTCTTTATCATACCCTGTATAGATAAGTGGAAAAGAGTGGATACAAGAGTGAAAGCTTTCCACGTTCCTCCTTTACAGGTAATATGGGTCAATGTATTTTAGCCAGTTATTGATTGCAAGCAAGATAGAAGATAAACTGGATAATACTAGTGATAAATCCTACTTCATTGGCTTCAGAAATGTTAAGATTGTTACATTGAATCTAGCATAGTAATGCCAAAGTTTACATATATATTCATGTATATCTATATTTTTAGATTCATGTTACATGATTTTATATAATTTTTGTAATTTATTTCATTTCTTTACATTATAGTTTTAATTTTTAGTTAGATTTTGCCTACCTAACTAGTATCTGTTTTAGCGATATTAAAGAATTCAGAAGTATTTGAGAGAAATTGAAATTTCATTAAAATTTAAATATTATTGTTTTTGGGAATTTTTTTAGTCTCTGGTCTTTTGATTATATATAGTGAACCATAGCTTTCACAATGTCATCTAAAATGGAGAACAATATTATAAGTCCTACCCAGGAATGGTTAGAGTCTTTGAAAAAGGATAAATTGCTTGATCTTGCCAGACAATATGATCTTTCTATTTTTGTTCAAGAAGAAACTAAAAATATTTTGGTTCTGAACTTCAATATTTTTATAGCAAAAAATATTTTTGATAAAAATGCTTTGAGTTTCATTTGTAAATGTACATCTGGCTCGAACTTGCAAGTTATGGAATATAAATTAAAATACAAGAATGAAATGAAGTTAAAAATGCTTGAGCTTCAGATGCAGAAACAGGAAAGAGAGAGAGAGACACACATTCAAGAATAAGAATAAGAAAAAGAAAATGAAAATGCAATTTCTGAAAGAAGAGAGAGACAAGTTTAAAAAAAATTAAAAACAAATAAAATGAACATGCAAAATCAGACAGAAGAAGGAGACATATTCAAAAGAGGAAAGAGAAATTCAATTGCAATGGGAGAAAGAAAAGACAGGCTATTGCAGATACAAATAGAGAGAGAGGGAGAGCGAGAAAGAGAAAGAAAGAACAGCAAATGCAGATAAAAAGAATAAATTGAAAATGAAACTGCAAATAAAAAAGGACAAGGAGGTAAAGGAAATTCAACTTAGATTTTAAGAATTAGAACTGGCAAGCATAAAGCTCCATATTCGTAAAAAGTTAGCTCTTTGATGTTGCATAAAAACTTAGTTTAGTACCCTCTTTTAAAGAAAAAGATGTATATCAATATTTTTCTCATTTTGAAAAAAAAAAACAGAGAATTTAAAATTGCCAAGAGAGCATAGGACTTTCTTTTTACAGAGTCTATTTATTGGCATAACTTGCAAAGCTTATACTTCACCGTCAGTAGAAGAAAGTGCTGATTATCTTCAGGGAATGTATCTAGAAAGGCTATGAATCTGTACCTGAGGCATATTGACAGGTTTAGTAATTACAAAATGAAAGGAGCCAAACCCATGTCAAGTTTGCTAGGGAATAAGAAAAACTGTTTGACTGGTGGTGTACATCTAAAAAGATTGATAAAGATTATGACAAACTTAGACAACTCATATTATATAACTCATTAAATTTAAGAATTTAAGAATTACATCTATAGTGATGCTTGATTTATCTTGATGCACACCAGGTAGACACTTTGGAAAATGCTGTGTGTTAAGCTAATGACTATTTTCTGACTCACAAATTTTCATTTGTCAGTCAGTTTTCCTCTCAGCATGGTTAACAAGAAACCACATAAGTCTTAAGTGGGTACTTACAAATTTTAATTTGTCACAACTAATAAGAATTATATGTCTCAAAAGACTGATCAGAAATCCTTATCGGTTTTTATGTGCACCTCATGTAAGAAAATAGATCACATTCATTATTTCTGACTGCTTTATGTTAAAAAATAAGCAAAAGGATAAAGACATAGCTGTTCCTAATGCTTTTGTTTCTTAGGTCAAGGTCATGGTTATGTATTGGAAACAATAAATTTGTGGGGTCAAATTCCTGATTTTATTATGGAGAATTATGAACCATTGATGTCAAAATGCTCAGTATCACTTATTAGTGATTCCCTAAGCCTATCCCCATTAAGGGACACAGGAGCTTCTCAGAGTCTTTTATTATCTTTTAGTATCAGTACTTTGCCTTTGTCTGAGAAGTCATCTTCTGAAAATCTTTGTTCAAGAAATAGTGTGCAGTTTTATTCAAATTCTATTCCTAATGTTAATTTAACATCAGACTTGGTTTCAGGACCAGTGACTATTAGTGATGCTAGGCGTGACTTATTGGTAACTGGGGATTAGGTTGTGATTTATCCATTTGTAACTCACATGCATTGTTTGGATGAAAAGGTTGATCCTATTGGAAATTAAATCCCTGAATTATACCCTGCTTGTACAGTTATTAGAGCTTTGGCATAAAAAAGCTTGTGAGAATGATGCTGATGCTGAATGATGCTATTTCTTTGGCTGACACATGTATTGGTCCGGCTTTGGATAAGGTCACTATTTGTTACTAATAAGTCAAGAGGTACTGATCATTGTGATCCTTTTTTAACCACTCATTCTCTTATTTCTAATTAGGGTGACAAATGACAATCTCTTGTCATTAAACAGGAAAAAAAACTGAGATCTCTCTGTTTATTTCAGTTGGCTATTTGTGGGACTGATTCTACAGAGGTACCAACTTGCTTTTTTATAAATGGGTCCTTGTGACAAAGTGAGCTATCAAAATGTTGTTCCAAAGTCGTATAGAAAGGAAATTCTTAATTTAGCCCATGAAACTCCCTTGGCTGGTCATAAAACCATTTTGAATTTGTTTTTGGGCACACTGTTTATGGACCTTTGAAGTTGTTGAAAATGAATGTATGACAAAACTACAAAAGAAAGAACTTTTCAACCTGGTGATACAGTTCTGGCTGTCTTGACTATACCTTGAAGTATAATCATGCTAGGTATTATGGTCCCTACTTAACATGAAAGTAAGTTATATCATTGACACTCCTGGGAGGCAGAAATTGGAGCACCTCTGCCATATAAACATGTTAAACGAATATGTTGATTGGGGTTAGTCTGTAAATCATTCATTAAATTTAGTTGTCCTGTCCCAAAAATTGATAATTTGAATGATGATGTGCAACCAGATTGTAGTAACTTTGGTTCAACAAATCTTTAAGAAAGTTCTGAAATATTAAGAAATCTGGACAATAAACTTTCACATCTACAACCACAAGAAAATAAGCAGCTAATATTTAAATATAAATACTTGTTACCATATGTTCCAATACTAACAAACAAAATCTTCCTTGACGCTGAAATTGTAGACTCTAAACCTTACATGCTTACAGAATGAATTCTCTCAAGAAGGAATTTCGAAAAAGAATGTTGAATATTCAATGGAGAATGACTCTATTGAACCAAGCGAAAGTAACTGGAGTTCAGTGTGTATTCTTGTGCCAAAACCAGATAATTCTTTCTGTATGTGCACTGAAAAAAGAAAAGTGAACAGTGTCACCAAAACAAATTCATTTCCGATACCACGAATGAATGAATGTACTGACAAAGGTTTAACCCGTTAAAAGAATTCTGGCAGATTGCATTTATGGATGGATCATAATACATTTTTGTCTTTGCAACTCCAGTTTGACTCTATCAGTACAAAGTTGCCATTTGGTATGAAAAATTCTCCTTAGCTCATAATGAACATGATAACATCATGTTGTGATGCATACACCCACAACCTCATTGTATACAGTGAGAGAGATTACCAGAAATTTTTCATTCGCTTGAGTGAGGCAAATTTGTCAGTTAAATTAAGTAAAAATTAGTTTTGCCACATTTGCATACATGCCACCATTACACATGATCATTACAGATTTTTTTCACTTAAATTACTAGTAAATGTATATGGATTACGCTTTTTCAATATATCCACCTTCCAAAATAATCAATTATTTGTTTTCTCGTTTTAATTAACATTCCATTAATCCCACAGACCATATTTTAGACAAGACGGCTTTTATGTAACTACAATATAAGAGTACAGTTGCCCATGGACTTGCATGCACTTTCCTAACAGTATTATGTTCTATTTATAGCAAGTATCCTATTACCAAGAAACATCCTGCCTGGTTCAAGTTTCAAACTTTCAACCTTGAAGTCTATTTATAGCATCTGTATGGCTAAGTGAGGAGACAACATACTGGTTTTCTAATTTAAATCTTTATGCACAGATTCTTTGTTCTAATTAATATTTACTGCAGAACCAGTCTAAAAGTATTTGGTGCTAAAAAGTATATTTTATTTTAATCGATGCATATATTAGAGCAAAAATATCTCCTTCAAAAATTTCACAGATGGATTAAAAAAAGGCAACAAAAAAAACCTAAACAAAAAAATAACAGAATCCTCTAAATATGAAAACCAGAGGGAGCATCACTTGACATCTATTTCAGGCTATGTGGAAAGAATTTCAATATTTGGTGCTACAAGTCTTACGATGGATTCTAGTCAATGTGTGTGTAAAGCTATAAGTGCTAATAATAAAAACTTGAAGCAGTAAAGGATGTTAAAAGATGAGAGGGGAAAATAAATCATTGTATATTGAAAATTTAGCATGTTATATGTGGATTATTCTTTTTCTGCCTAAATTCCGATTTTGACCACTTAGATTATGCTTTTTCCTTGTCAGGGGTTGGCATGTATGCATTTGTGTGACAATTTTAGGACATATTGTGGGACATGTTCAAATCAGGCCTGTAGAAGCTACGGTTAAAGCTATCTCTGAATTCCCTGTACCTATCAATACAAAGCAAGAATGTAATGTTTGGGTACAGCTGGATATTATCAAATTTTGCTCAACGTTTTCCATAATTGCTGGGCCCCTGACTAATTTATTGAGTAAGAAGACTATTTTATTCGTCTGACAAAACTCAGGAGGAATTTGATAGATTAAAGGCCATATTTAACGTGCATTAGTTACTTCCAGATTTCAATCAACCATTTAAAATGTCAGTTGCCATTAATTCAGGAATATACAAATGGCATGGATCATCCAGTGTGCTATTTCTAAACAAAATCAAACAAGCACCAGATAATTATTCTGCTATCAAGAAGGAGTGTTTGGTTTTAATTCTGGCTTTGCAACATTTTTTGAAGTGTATATTAATTCTGCTCCTTCTCCAATTATTGTATTCATTGATCATAGCTCCATTACTTCAATCAACAAATTTTAAAATAAAAATCAAGTTGCTGAGATGGACTTTGATGTTGCCAGAATATAGCATCAAAATTCACCACATCAAGAGAAAAGAAAATTTAATCAAAGATGCACTTTCACATGTATATGAGTTCTAAATTGTTCTAATTTGTTTTCATTTTTGTTTTTTCATTATATGTCTTCCTGTGGAATTTCATTATTATTATTTATGTGTTAATGTGTTTCATTGCAAAAATCTTTCTTTTCCTTATGAGGGGTAGTGTTATTTATATCTATATATTTTTTAACTCCTGGTAAATGATTTATCAAATGTTTGTAAGTTTTATTTATTGCTGTAAAATATAGTTATAATCATTAGTTAGATTTAGGAGGGGGGTGTTTTAGGAATATTAAAGAATATAACAGTGCACAAACTTCGATCTACAATTACATAATATGCCAACAGCTCTGTGCCTCTTTTTCTTATTAAGTAATCAGTATAAGAAACAACATGACCATGATCTGCTAGTGCATTGTGCAACAGCAGGTCAGAGTACATGCTACTCAACTTATATTCCAGTATATGTGGTATGTCGTTTTTAGTTTTTGCTTTTACTGTTGTTGATCATTACATTGCTATAATACATGTTAAAACTAGATGTCATAGGTGAGTGTAGGAAAATGCTGAAATAAATCAGAATTTTTCTTTGTTGTATACCATTTTACAATGACTAAAGTAAGAGTGCACATCTATTTTCATACAAATTTTGTAAAGAATAAATAAAGACCCCATTTGGTTTTTGTAATCTATTTGTCTGTAGTCATGCAAGTTTATGAGAATCAAGCGTTCTTTTTTTGGTGGTTTCTGAGGATGTTTTGTTGTGATAGCATATCGTGGAACTCTATATTTCAACAAGGCTTTGATAAAAGATGGTTTTGAATGTACAGCTGGTGGATTCAGTTTGATTTTTGTTTTTATGGGTTTTAATGACAATTTTAAAACATTACCATTTGAAATGGTAGTAAGTGCCTTGCCTTTGTTATAACTCAAGGTCTTAATATATGTAACAGAAAGAAAGTGAAACCAGCAATTTAATTAAGATCAACAACTTGTTTTTTCCCCTACAATACAGAAGTGAAAATTGAAAGAAATTTACACTATTATGAATTAAATATCCAAATAATCCTAAATGTCTTATCACAAGTCTAAAAATATGTAATGTTCCAAATGAATTCCAATAGGTTTTAATGTCATGATATGACACAGTGATGCTATCTAGAATGTCGTTGAATTAGTTCACAATTATCCAAAGTAATGTATTATACTGAAAGTACATGTTGAGCACAATAGAAATTCTAGTGAATATTTTAAATAAATAATTCATCTAGAATTATAACTGATGTCCACAACACATTTACTGTAAAATCTAATCACAGCTAGATTCCCACATACTGATCTAAAACATTTAATGAGTTATTCGTTTATCAAATCCTTATTTATTCACAGTTTCACTTGACCTACATTGTAATAGGATTTGAAACAATCCAATAGAAAATCCTGTTTCATTGTAAATAAGACTGGCCTTGAATTCAAATGTTACATAAAAATTCTTTTTACAAGTGGCCATAATCTAAAGTACAGTTTAGAATCATGGACACAAGTTAAGCACGCAGTACAGAGTAAGTATACATAAAACTTTTGAGACACTGATGCCTAGTCAGGTATTAGACCCACAATCCCCTAATATGGCTCTCATACTAATCGATTCCAATGTCAAGACTTTCACTCTAGATTATAAAATCGAGAATATTCACATAGTACAAAAAAGAAAGTTTGTAATCCTATTACAGTGAATTTGTGCCCATCGTATAAATATTATATACTTGAGCTCTCCAGTCATTTGAATAAATGAATAATGAATTTTTTGTTAAAAGCTATCCATGACATGATAAAATTTGATATAAAAGCAGTCTGCATATTGAGTTACTTTTGGATTTGAAAGTGCCAATATTTGACAGAATTAAATTTGATAATTACTTTGAGCCTTGGTTGTGGGTGATACGAGGAAGCAAAGTTATATATCATCATTACAATATCAGTATACACGGTAAACATTGCTTCATTGTTGTAACTCTAATATATTTTACTATGAATGATATCATAATTTTATTGTTGAGATAAAAATATGTCTCTAATTGGAGACTGTACATTGTTTGGTCTTTTATGTTCTCCAGGTGATAACATCAGATGGAGGGATTGTGGAACTTGGAGCCACTGTTCACTACCTAACTACTGATGTAGTGAGATCGGTGACTGCAGTACATGATATCAATGTATCAGTCAGATGCCTTGTCAGGACTGTGCTGAACAACCATATAGTCAAGTATGGACTGGAGGACATAGAGACCCATAAGGGAAATATTGTCTCTCATATCATGGTATGTCTATAAGATCTTGTATAATTGTTTGGAGGATCTTGTATAATTGTCTAGATGATCATGTAAAATTGTCTGGAGAATTTTGTATAATGTCTCAAGAATCTTGTATACTTGTCTAAAGGATCTTACTTAATTTTCTGGAGGATCTTGTATAATTGTCTTGAAGATCTTGTATAATTGTCTAGATGATCATGTATAATTGTCTGGAGAATTTTGTATAATGTCTCAAGAATCTTGTATACTTGTCTAGAGGATCTTACTTAATTTTCTGGAGGATCTTGTATAATTGTCTTGAAGATCTTGTATAATTGTCTTTAAGATATTTTATCATTTTATAATTGTCTCGAGAATCTTTTATAATTGTCTTGAAGATCTTGTATAATTGTCTGGAGAATCTTTTATAATTATCTAGAGGATATTTTATAATTGTCTGGATGATCTTGTATAATTGTCTTGAAGATCTTTTATAATTGTCTGGATGTTCATTTATAAATGTCTAGAGGATATTTTATAATTGTCTGGAGGATCTTGTACAATTGTCTTGAATATCTTGTATAATTGTCTGGAGGATCTTTTATAATTGTCTATAGAGGATCTTACTTACTTTTCTGGAGGATGTTGTATAATTGACTGAAGGATCTTTTATAATTGTCTTGAGGATATTAATTGTCAAGATGTATAATTGTCTAGAGGATCTTACTTAATTGACTAGATTATTCAGTGATTGACTAGAGACTCTTGCATGATTGTCTAGATGATCTGAATAATTACCTAGAGAATCTGACAATTTTGCATGATTGACTAAAGACTCTTGTGTAATTGTTTAAAGGATCTTGCATGGATTGTACAGAGTAACTTTATATGTTCATTAAATAAAGAAATTTATCAAGCTAGTTTAATTATTTGATAAGCTGTTTTTTGTGATTTCATCTTGTATTGCTACAAATCATAAATGCATAACAATTGTGCAAAATTAGCATGAGATGTTATTAAGGTAGTATTATGTTGGTCTTAAATGTTAAAACAGTATTTCCTAAATTTTGCATTTTTAAAATGATAATTTTGTTCTGTGAAACAATTCACTTGTAAAGGTACAATAATTTCAGCTTTGCAGTATTATAAATAGCATTTAAACATAATGCCATATGAGGTTTCTTAAATTAAATTTTTTTTTCTGGATATGGAAACCTTGGGAGTAAATTAAATTCGAAGCTGATGTGTATGAGTTAACCAGATATGGGTAGAGTCAAATACATAATTAATGACTGGCAGCGATAGATGCTAATTTATTTACAACTATTCCTTCTTTGATAAACCTTGGGGTTTCAGTACAAGAGGTCTTGGGGTTTCAATACAGGAGGTCTTGGGGTTTCAGTACAGGAGGTCTTGGGGTTTCAGGTTAGGCATGTCATCATGTCCTCAGCAATGCACAATAACAATTCATATCTATAGCCAATTACAAAACATAATTTTTAAAAGCGTTTTAGACCTTGTTCGGTACATATTTTTTCTAAGTTTTTCAGATTATAAACAAGTATATACATTATTGTCTTTTTTCATCAAGTCCTTACAACTGTGTCACATATTGCTTTTATCCATTAAGTCCAATTCTTATCATACAACTATCACATATTGTCTTTATCCATTAAATCCACTTCTTATCATACAACTGTGTCACATATTGTCTTTATCCATTAAGTCCACTTCTTATCATACAACTGTGTCACATAGTGTCTTTATCCATCAAGTCCATATCATGTCATACAACTGTTCTTGTCATACAACTGTGTCACATATTGCTTTTATCCATTAAGTCCACTTCTTATCATACAACTGTATCACATATTGTCTTTATCCATTAAATCCACTTCTTATCATACAACTGTGTCACATAGTGTCTTTATCCATCAAGTCCATATCATGTCATACAACTGTTCTTGTCATACAACTGTGTCACATATTGTCTTTATCCATTAAGTCCACTTCTTATCATACAACTGTATCACATATTGTCTTTATCCATTAAATCCACTTCTTGTCATACAACTGTGTCACATATTGTCTTTATCCATTAAGTCCACATCATGTTATACAACTGTGTCACATATTGCTTTTATCCATTAAGTCCACTTCTTATCATACAACTGTATCACATATTGTCTTTATCCATTAAATCCACTTCTTATCATACAACTGTGTCACATATTGTCTTTATCCATTAAATCCACTTCTTATCATACAACGGTGTCACATGTTTTCTTTATCCATTAAATCCACTTCTTATCATACAACTGTGTCACATATTGCTTTTATCCATTAAGTCCACTTCTTATCATACAACTGTATCACATATTGTCTTTATCCATTAAATCCACTTCTTGTCATACAACTGTGTCACATATTGTCTTTATCCATTAAGTCCACTCATATCATACAACTGTGTCACATGTTGTCTTTATCCATTAAGTCAACTTCTTATCATACAACTATCTGTATTCAGACTTGCTAGTGGAAATTCCATTGCATTTTTCTTTTCCAGAATGACTGCAATAGGACTGCTGAGAGCTGGGGAATTAAGTTAGATCGTTTGGAACTGTAAGTTATTGCCTGCACATATTGTAATATTGTAAATATGAATACATGTATTTATTGAAATATTCTCCATGTATGATGGAGAATACTATAGTTTCCTTGTCAAATTTATGATGTAAGTCTTAATCTCATTTTTGGAATTTTCAGTCCTATCATCATACATTGGATAGATTATTTTTCACAACCACGAAATGCAGATGTATTCTTCTGACACCTAGTATTATAAAAGTCATCATATGAGACCTGCACCCTTCTGGCAACAAAATGTTGTCACTGAAAACAGATGATCTCTCAGTTCAGATCAGTAAATTATGTATCACAATAATCTCTCAATGCAGATCATTACATTATGTAACACAGATGATCTCTCATTACAGATCATTACATTATGTAACACAGATGATCTCTCAATACAGATCATTACATTATGTAACACAAATGATCTCTCATTACAGATCATTGCATTATGTAACACAGATGATCTCTCATTACAGATCATTGCATTATGTAGCACATATGATCTCTCAATGCAGATCATTACATTATGTAACACAGATGATCTCTCATTACAGATCATTGCATCATGTAGCACATATGATCTCTCAATATAGATCATTACATTATGTAACACAGATGATCTCTCATTACAGATCATTGCATTATGTAACAGATGATCTCTCATTACAGATCATTGCATTATGTAACACAGATGATCTCTCATTACAGATCATTACATTATGTAACACAGATGATCTCATTACAGATCATTGCATTATGTAGCACATATGATCTCTCATTACAGATCGTTGAATTATGTAGCACATATGATCTCTCATTACAGATCATTGCATTATGTAACACAGATGATCTCTCATTACAGATCATTGCATTATGTAGCACAGATGATCTCTCATTACAGATCATTACATTATGTAGCACATATGATCTCTCAATACAGATCATTACATTATGTAGCACATATGATCTCTCAATACAGATCATTACATTATGTAGCACATATGATCTCTCATTACAGATCATTGCATTATGTAACACAGATGATTTCTCTTTACAGATCATTGCATTATGTAGCACATATGATCTCGCAATGCAGACCATTACATTATGTAACAGATGATCTCTCATTACAGATCATTGCATTATGTAGCACATATGATCTCTCAATATAGATCATTACATTATGTAACACAGATGATCTCTCATTACAGATCATTGCATTATGTAACAGATGATCTCTCATTACAGATCATTGCATTATGTAACACAGATGATCTCTCATTACAGATCATTACATTATGTAACGCAGAGGATCCCTCATTACAGATCATTGCATTATGTAGCACATATGATCTCTCATTACAGATCATTGCATTATGTAGCACATATGATCTCTCATTACAGATCATTGCATTATGTAACACAGATGATCTCTCATTACAGATCATTGCATTATGTAGCACAGATGATCTCATTACAGATCATTACATTATGTAGCACATATGATCTCTCAATACAGATCATTACATTATGTAGCACATATGATCTCTCATTACAGATCATTGCATTATGTAACACAGATGATCTCTCAATACAGATCATTACATTATGTAGCACATATGATCTCTCATTATGGATCATTGCATTATGTAGCACAGATGATCTCTCATTACAGATCATTGCATTATGTAATACAGGTGATATCTCGATATAGATCATTACATTATGTAACACAGGTGATATCTCGATACAGATCATTACATTATCAGAGATGGTCCTGGCTTTTAAAAAATGACTCAGAACAATTAGTAAATATTTTTCCAAGTTTATTAATGTTGTTGTTGTTATAGGGATTAGCACCATTTTTCAGCACATGAGATAGGCTATACATCACATCCAGTATTAATAGTGAAGGAAGAACCCGAGAAAACACCACAAAGAACCACCAACCTACCATCAATCTTTCTCATATCCACATTGGCCAAGCACGAGTCTATTAAAGTAAACGGCAATGAAAATTGAAAAAGATAGTTATTACTTATTGACAGCAAGCAATACAGCCATACTGTTATAAAATAAATTATTACATGACTGTTTTGCACTACTTCCATGGTCTTTGTCTCCAGCATAACTATTAGTGCATAGGTATGACTATTATCACCAGAAATAAATGCATTATCAAATGTAAAATATCTACTTTCCTGACATCTACTGTTTCTCTCATTTTTAATAGAAACATTGGGTATTTTAAGCAAATTTATGTTATGCATATTATTCTCCAAATAATAGTTTTGTAAAGAACTTGGATTAATGTCATTTTTATACTAAAATTCTTACTTTGCAATATAAGTGACGTATAATCCAATCACTAATTGTATGCATTCAGGAATAAAATTCATCTCTGTCAACAAGGAGTTCAGAAATTTATTTTTGCATGCTTGACTTGCTTTACTTTTTAAAAATTGCTTCCTAAATACAACGATCATCTCTGAATGCTGTAGGTTTTTTCTCTCAACAAACTAGTATCTCCATTCACACCAATGAAACTTACATGAGTCAGCACCTTGCAATAATATATCGTATATATAAGCATTATCATCATTAAATTAAAAGAAGGAATGAAAAAACATATTACAGAGTATATGTGCCCCCCCCCCCCCCTAAAAAATGCCTAATTTGGAATAAATCGGTTATTTAGTCAGCAGCCTTATATGCATATATGAGTTATCAATAAGGAATTAAGGTTGGGTATAAAATGTGGTAAATAGTTATCACATGTATGGTAGCTTGGGACCACATTTGAACTGTTAAAATAAATTCACACCAGTTTTAGACATTGCTAGTTATAACAAAAAAGGGCATGGTTTATTTGTCAAACAATTGTTAGTGCTTTCAGTCACTGTAGAACAGGCAGTTTCCTTGAAGTACATGTACGTCAAAGAGGCTTGAGTCTTACCTATAGCTATTGTACATTTTGGGCATAGCTGACCAGAATATGAAATGGGGACATGTTGAGGTGGGGTGGGGGGATAATACACTGCAGAGGAAGAAAGGGCATGTCCTTTGAGAATTTCACATGTATAGGACCCAAATAATCAGCGAATATTTAGTGAAAACTATGCTTAAATATGCCGCAAAAAACTTCCAATGGTAGATCCCAATCTGCCTGTATTCAGATTCAATCTCCCAACTTGGTGTTTTGAAAAGATTTTTTTTTTGCATGACACTCTAGAATAATTGTACTGTATTAACTAAATTGAGATTTTTTTTCTTCCCATTTGCTTTTTATTTATACACAGCATTCAGTACTTCAAAGGTAATCAGTTTTCTCTGAAGTTTCAGTAAAACTATTTTTTGGTACATTTTAAAAAAAAACCATAAACATTATCTGTTTCTGTTCACATCTTCAGGCATTGGTCGATTGTAGTTATAGTCTGGTAGCATGACTGAGTGTATCACAGCATACAGTACTCAGGCCAGATGTCAACATAAGCAGATTATGATGTAACAATGCATTGTGGGTTTGTTTATGTAACATATCGATGACAGTGCATTGTGTATCCAAGTTTGTGGCTTCCTTTTATGGGCCCTTTGAATTTCTCCACTCCAAATCCATGATTGTATTATAAATTAAACAGCTAAAATGGCTGTTGCCCAAAAATTACCAGATGGTATATTTTATTGCCAGTGAAGAAAAAATCACTACTTGTGACACTGGCGAAGCCCAGGACAATCCCTGCTGATCTGTGCAAGAATAATATGTAGACTTCCAAAACAGCTGTGACCTTGCTTGCCTTGCATAGTTTGAATGTCGCCTAAGATGTACATATATGCAGGTACAGTTTGCATATGAAGCAGGGAACATTGCACAGGATGCAGGACACTTCCCAGTTTTGATATGCATTTTGTGATACAAGTCAAAATTTAAAACAGGAAATAGCCAACCACTGTGGGCCTCTCAACAAATCATATTAAAGTGACCTGATGTCATCTGTATTCTAATCAATGACAGTGAGCACAAAGCAGTGTGCTTGCAAAGTATTAAAAACACCATTCACTTATCCCCTATTCTTACCATTTATTGAATTTTGCTGCATATATCCTCAACCAATATTTAAGCCATTATTGTCTCTCATCTTTGTCTTCTAATTTTTGGTAGAGATTAATTCCTCTTTTTAAATGGTTGCCAACAATAGGTATGTTGGTTAATGTTTTTTTTTTGTTAAATATAATTACTTTAACATGTTTAAAGATAGTTAATAAAAAGTGTTCAAAAATGTGCAGATATTGCAGTATCCAACAGTATTACTAGATTGGGTAGAAAGAAATTACATTGTATGAGATCCATCCAATAGTATTATTAGATTGGGTAGAAAGAAATTACATTGTATTAGATCCATTCAATAGTATTATTAGATTGGGTAGAAAGAAATTACATTGTATGAGATCCATCCAATAGTATTACTAGATTGGGTAGAAAGAAATTACATTGTATGAGGTCCATATTATATTCTGTATTTGAACATCTTGTGTTGCATGCAAAGAGTAGCTAGTAAATACCATGTATACTCACTTATAAATTGAGTACTACAACAACATAAATCCTCATCTGCTGGCACTTTATATTCCAACAGATCAGGGTCTGTGCTGCCTATTGTACTGCTTACTCATAACAGTCTACATGGACCTAGATCTGTGGGTACAGTATGCAACAGCAGATTTAGGTCTTTGCAGTTTGCTGTTGGACTTTACATATAATTGAGTATATCTATTAAAAGCAGCTGAAGCCTTGGGAAGTATCAATCAGTAGTACACTCATAAACTACAGTGTAGAATGAGAGAGAGAGAGAGAGAGAGAGAGAGAGAGAGAGAGAGAGAGAGAGAGAGAGAGATTAATTAACTATGGAAAGTTCGTCTTATCTAAGGGCAGATATATTTCCTAACTGTGAAAAATAAAGTTTTTCTAGGGGTGATATTGCCATAGTAGTGGTACCACCTTTTATTGTCAATCTGACTGTAAATTTTTCTCACACAGATAAATTTGAATACCAATTATTAATATTTTAAAAATATTTAATGCAGCACTGCTGTATTTATTCTTGAATAAGAAGAGGTATATTTTGCTTTTACAGGTCAGAGCTGAAGATCTTGCAGCGCCCAAACCCTAATAGCATGTTTGGTGGTGGGTCTGGGATAACCCAGGTGTTACAACAGGTGTTCCAGGCTTTCACGTCACCCTCAGGTAACAGTAGTTAGAATGCAGGTTTTGTTTGTGTATAACACTTTTATTTTGTTGTTTCATTGATAATCCCAAGGTCATGAGTTTCTTTTAAATGAATACATAAAGGAGGCTTCAGAGATTTCACAACCCATCGTTTTCATTTTCAGAAAGCAAAAAGAAAACCTGTAAGTTTGGGTTTTCATCATGACTTATATTTAATTAATTGTATGCAATTGCCACCCTCCTCCTTGATGATACACGAGTGCAAAAGTGGCCAAAATATCCTGCAAGCCCAAACCTTGAAATGCTACTGGACCCGTCCATAACCAACTGGCCCTTCATTTCATATACAAAATAATGAAATGACGTGACTGACTTGATGGTAAATGCTATATATATATATATCCTGATATGTACATTTCTTTTCTTAAATTCTCCATAACATGGCCACTGTTTGTATATAACAATGCTGTTAAGTGTCTAGATGATCCAGATCTGTAGAAAGATGAGTTTCAAGAGTAAAATCTTATTATTGTTTTTGAAATGTTTTTTAATATATTGATCTACTTGGTTTGCATTAGATTTAATTTTGGAGGGCATTATTGATAATCAAGGGGAATTCTGTAAACCAACTATTTTTAGAATGTTGTTTTATTTTGTTAGTTTCATTTTCCCTTTGAATAGCACATTCATCCTTGGTTGTTTGTTGGGTTTTAAACCACTGGTGGCTTTGATGCATCCAAATACTTTCCCTTGTTGACTTTGGGAATTAGAAGCTGCGTGTGTTGTCATGCATGATATAGATGAAGTAGAGTTTGTAACTGGAGTTACTAGCATCTATTTTACACATTATCTACAAGTTATCAATCATGAATGTGCAGAAATATGAATAGCCTTTATGAGCTGATGTACCAACCATCACTATGATTTAATCCAGAATGTCCTAGAATGAATTCCCAATCATACAATAATGTTTTAGTCCAAACGTTCAATGAGCATCTTTGTAATTCCAATCAATATTTTAAATAAATTACTCCTCTCAAGTTATGTCTGAACACAACTAAAAGTGATTCCACAAAGACTGATATTCAGATAGGAATGAATCATTTTTTTACTTCTTCTTCACCTTACGGATGACACAACAAAATGTTCCAGACCCATGTCATTTCCACCAAATAAACAAACAAGGTCAGGTCTATTTACTTCGATCTTAAAGCATAATCTACAGTCATGGACAAAAGATAGCTACATTATATGTTGTTATATTTGACTCTTACAATCTTCAATCATAGGCAAATGTTAATCACACAGTATAGATATACACAGAAGCAAACAACTGTAAAAAAAACAATTACTGACACAAATGTCTTAACCCTTTACTTTTGAATGCCTCAACCCCAGTTCCCATTGAAGTTCTATTGGACTCCTCCATCCAAAATGTGCATCATATACATGGAAGTGTGTTTTGAAGCCTAAAGTAAAACTCATTTTGAACTGCTTTTTGTAGTACCGCCTTCAGGAAAAACCTTTTAGAAACTGCAGGCATTGAGGTGAATGATCATTATATCATATCATGTAGTTAAAATTTAAGATATGTGATGATCTGCTTTTTAAAGTAACTGGGTCGGGCTCTCTACTCTCCAAATAGGAGGCTACAGATTTCAATCAGCAATTTCTTGCGGTTGGATGATTAAAATTATGACTATTATGTAATTATGTCTGGGGAGAAGAAATGAAGAAATTGGTACAAGGTGGGTTGATCCCTGCCTTACTATACCCCTTATTCTAATATTCCACAGACCTTGGGTGATCCCTGTATAATCCCTAATTAAGAGCTGTGCTGATTCCATTCTAATGATCTGGAGTAATCCAAAGGTCTGTAAGGGTTATCCCAGTATATTCCGTTCTTAAGAGCTAGGCTGTTCCCCATCTAATGAGCTGGAATGACCCCAAGGTCTGTACTGGGGTGATCCCAATATATTCCCTACTTTAGTGCTGGGCTGCCCCATTCTAATGGCCAGGATTGATTCCAAAGTCTTTTCTGAGATGATTCCCAGTATATTCTGTTTTTTTTTAGAACTGGTGTATTCAAGGCTTACTATATTCATTATTTAAATATTCTTCTGAACTGAGCTATCATAAGGTCTGTACTTGGGCAATCCCATGCACACGCAAGTAAAATAATTGTTTGACTTAAAAGTTACAATGTTCAGGACTGCAATAATGGAATATAAACTCCAGTGGGGAAGAAATCAATTTTTGAAATTTCTGTTGAAGCCAATTTGCAGTGCTATGAACAGAATAGGTGCATTTTGGATCTGGCATAACTGCAACCAAATGTAAGGTGGGATGAAGACCATTTAACCAGAGTCGGAATTAAGTGATCTTCCACACCGGCAGCAGCTGCTCCTGTACAGAATGTTCCAAATAGCTTTGTTACTTATATCCAAGGCAAGTTAATATTTGTCTAACATGTGACCAATACATGTCCCACCTGAAAGTATGCCCCATAAAAACTACCCCAAAAAATTGGAGAGCTGAAGAGATAGGCATTGGAAACTGTCCACACTCCATGCAGTATCCAGTGATGATATTACATTGTGCTCCAAAAATAACCAGTTTAAAATGAATTCTATTTCATTTTGTGTTTTGTTTGTTATAGCCTTGAATTATTTTGTATCACTAAATAGATTCTTTAATTATTTCTATATGTGTACTATACCCATTGTATACGTAGGTTTCTAAACCAGCCTGAATATAGTTCCTCTTTTCGTTAAAACTTACATCCTATGCAATGCTTGCTTTTTTTTTCAGGCATTCATGTACCCCAACCAGCTAGTGTGAAGACTATTTCAGAAGATCCCCAGCCCTCAGGGGTTGGAGCTGTGGGGAGTATGGACATTGCAATCCAGCCATTGTCAGATCCAAGAGAACTCCTAATTGCTATAAATTCGGTATTGTCCGAGTCCTTGGTCAGATGTGTGGGTGCTGTATATCAGTTTGAGGTGTCAGGACAGAATGGGGGTACCTTTTTCCTGGATCTCAAAAATGGTATGCCTTCATCTCGAAATGTGAATGTTTACAGATTTTAAAACTTAAAGTATTACTAATTACCAAAACATAATATTCTACTTGTTTTAAAAAAAAATACATGATCATTGTATGAATATTCTAATATATTTATAACTTGTGCATTCAAATTTCTGCATTTTTGGCAAAGTACTGATCTAAATGTTTACATTATTTCAGCTTATTTTCATTACGCCATTTTAAGCTACATCAGTAATCCAAATGTCATAATCCTCCAGTTTTCTGGACACAAGAAAAAAACAATTTGAATAATTTTTAATAATACATACTGATCACTTTCTCAAGCTGATTGCAAAATTTGAAGTTGGAACTTGAACTGACATATTTTTACCCATGCTCAAAAACATATGATTGAAATAGATGACATCTGGACCGTGACAGTTTTGATTACCCTAATTAAAGCTCTTCCGAATCTCAGCTTTTTATTTTTTACTTTTGTTACCTTTTTCTTGTCATGAACTAGTAGCTAAGCATGCAGATAGGGCCATACTAATTTTATTATCAAGACATGCTCATTATAAAACTAATCTTCCTTTTCTGTGTTGAGGCCATCACACTTTCAGAACTGAGTTTCAAATGGTGGGGACAATTGCAAGTTTGCACTGGATAAAATGCATGTCTAAAAGATTGTTGTTGTTGTTATAGGGTTTAATGCCATTTTACAGCACAAGATAAGGCTATTCATGGTGGCCAGTATAAATGGTGGAGGAAGAACCATGGAAATCCTTGGAAAGAACCACTGCCACACAAGAAGCTATTGGCAAGCTTTCTCATGTACCCACATTGGCTGAGCCTGAGACTCGAACCCATGCAGACAGGTGAGATGGCAGTGATCCACTTTTAACCACTCAGGGTTTTGCTGTCAAAACGTTGTAAATTGATGTAACAGTATGGCCTGATTTTGTTTCTCATCCAGTGAATAATTTTTGAATATATTTAGCAGTACTGAACATGGGAGGAAAGTAACTAAAAATTTGTCAAAATGACAAGAATTTATCCACCAGTATGGTGCAATATAAAACATGTCTCTATTAATATGGTGCATTATTAAACCTGCCTAGGCCAATATGGTGCATTATAAAACACGTCTAGACCAATATGGTGTATTATTAAACCTGTCTAGGCCAATATGGTGCATTATTAAACAGGTTCCCATCATCAATATGGTGCATTATTATACGTCTA
The DNA here is from genome assembly GCA_029339505.1 of Unio delphinus. NCBI lineage: Eukaryota > Metazoa > Mollusca > Bivalvia > Unionida > Unionidae > Unio > Unio delphinus. Next base: position 18,736,205 of record JAQISU010000076.1, on the reverse strand, counting down.
GGCCAATATGGTGCATTATTATACCTGTCTAGGCCAATATGGTGCATTATAAAACCTGTCTAGGCCAATATGGTGCATTATAAAACCTGTCTAGGCCAATATGGTGCAATATAAAACATGTCTCTATTAATATGGTGTATTATTAAACATGTCTAGGCCAATATGGTGCAATATAAAACATGTCTCTATTAATATGGTGCATTATTAAACATGTCTAGGCCAATATGGTGCATTGTTAAACATGTCCACACAAATATGGTGCATTATAAAAAAGCATATATTGGTCACTATTTTGGCCAAAGTATTTAGATTATTTCGTTCTTAGAAAATAAAGTGGAGCCAGCATGTGCATTAATATTTATATATCCTGAACCATTTCCACAAGCACAATATCCAAAGAAATTTCAGCCATATTACATGAAAGTATAGTAGAGGTATGCCAACATTCATTCCGTTTTGCATATTGCAAATGGAAAGAGATTCACCTTGCACCTAAATATCTACTAAGCACAAATGGTGCAAAATGAACCTCCAGAATTGCCATTAAATCTAGTTATTACTACCTTTTGGATTTTTATCATTGGACCTAGTTTGTGGATATATCGGAAAAATATTTTAAATGATATTTTGTCCCATTTATATCAACTCTGATGGCTATTATACAAATATTATCATTACTCTTTGAATGGATGGTCATACATACTTGGGGTTTGTACTTAAAGATACATCATTTCTACTTGGTACTAAATTAATATGATGTCAGTCTGACCTCGAGCATTGCTTCCAAAAAATGTTATTGCTACATCATGGATCTTAATCATATAACCTAGTTTGTAGAACACCTTGAATGACTTCATAAACTTTTCCAACAACAGCCTATAGATTAAGCATGTAGTTCTATCTTGACTGTGTCCCAAGTCAAGTTCTCTGATTTTTTAAAATCCATGATATCAAATTCAAGTTCAATAACCATGACAAAGAATTTAGACTTGTACTATTGGGATCTTGTGAAAATGTTAATATATAGACATATCAAAATGTTAATATATAGACATATCAAAATGTTAATATATAGACATATCAAAATGTTAATATATAGACATATCAAAATATATCCAAATTTGGTATGCCATCATTTTTCAAGAAAATCTGATGTGTCTTAACTTGGATTAATGTCACTCACTTGTGGGGTTAATATTTTCTGAACCATTTTAATTTTTTCATGCTTGGTATGCAGTTTTATGAAAACAGTTTGTATCATGTGCATTATTCTGTTTCTTCAGATTGGTACCTCAAGACTAAAACAAACAAAACAAAGACTTGTTTCCATTCATGTTGCAGGTTTTGGTCATGCATGGCCCATAAGAAATGTTAAACTGTGCTTCCCAAAAGGACACTTCAACACTAATAGATGGTCAACTGATTCTGCATTGATGTCATGCATCATGCAAACATTGTAGTGACAGTGATTTTGTCAAAAGAGGCAAAAAAATGACAGTATACATTAGCATTTCAATATAAGCAATTTAATGGGAATAAATTGTCATGGAAAAGTGAATTTTTAATTGATACATATTAAGCCCACATAATTCATACAAATTAAGGATATTGAAAGTTTTCTCCATATTTGATCTTTATGTTTTGTCAAACAAACACATGTAATTTTTTTTAAATTGTATTAGTCAAAATATTGTTATGATACAGCATCATAATTTGGACAATTTTTTGATGTAGAAATATTACACAATTTGCCTTGTGCAAATGTTAAACATAGCTGGAGGGACAAGTTTGAACTTAATTATGAAAGCCTCTCTCATGTGCTTCTGTCAAAATTTGCACACAGAAAATTATTTTTTCATTATCCTTTCATTAATTAAATAAAAGAATGTAGCTTAATTAATAAAAATGTATATACAAGTTATTATTTTTAAAAAATTCCTGAACATGAACAGTATGGGAAATTATTTTATGTGAGTATTATTGAATGGACTAAAGTGCTCATTATGCACAAGAATGTGTACTGTTGATTATTTTAGTTTTAATTTAACATCTTCATTAGGAAAGATTTGTATAGCATTCATGAGTCAAATCAGGGCTGGCATTTTTGCTGTTCTTTTTAGTTATTGTTAATTTTAATTATTGTTCGTTTTGCAAAATATCACATTTTTATTTAAAAAAACAAAAAAGTATGGCAGTCAGTGGACTTTCAGTTATTTTTGGCACCAAAATGAACATTTTTCCAATTTTTTTAAGGCTACATTTGCAAATTATTGTTCAAGAAAATGGTAAAATGCAATAAATAAGTTATTTATTAATATTTTTTGTTTTCATTACGGTGAATATATGGTATTCAAAATATTTTGTGACTCTGAAGAATATTGTTATTTACAGTATTTTCCTCCAATACAAAATGTCTCATCGACAGGTACTGGAAGTACAGGAGAGGGACCAGATCCCCATGGCAACCCAGATACTACCCTGGAATTAAGTGTGGAGGACATGCAAGAGATGGTCTTTGGGCGACTAAAGCCCATGCATGCTTACATGAGCGGACGACTTCGAGTCTCAGGGGACCTGTCAGCAGCTTTTAGAATGGAAGAAGTTCTCAAAAAACTTGTTGCTAAATCAAAACTGGGATAGACAAATTTGACATATGATTTTCATAGCACTATAAATAATAATTTGAGTTTTCTGTTAATTCTTTTCATTTATTGACTTTTTATGGGTTTGATTTTATTCATCGATATCATTGTTTTAATTTCAGACTGATGATACACATCAGTGGTTATAATATTGAAAATTAAGTGTTAAATACAATTTGTTAGAGAGAACAGTTAACTAGTTGTCCCTTTCTATTATACTATGGAAACTTGTGTCTAAAATAGAGGAAATTATCTGCATCATCATGTTGTCAACATTTCTGACTATATCCTGTATATTTCATGATCGAAATTTAACATTCAGTCAGTCAAAGCGAATCTTGCATTATTTGCAGATGTGTTAGCTTTAGTTAGGATGTATATCAATTGTATATCACAGCAATCTCAGGTGAACTTGATTATGAGTGATATCTATGCACATTAATGTGATGGTCTTACATCAGATTGGCTGAGCTTGTGAACGCTTTATCTATGATAAGATTTGCCTTATAAACTTGTATTATCAAAATCGGCTACACTTAATAATGAAGTAATCTTTCATCTGAGTGGCTGAGCCTGTGAATACATGAGGACATAATGTTAAGTACTCTTGGATTGTTGAAATCATAAATTAAATCATTTGTGAGCAGCATCTATGCATATTAATGAGGTCCACATCACGTGTCTGATTGGCACAGTCGGAGCTTGCAAATACTCTAGATGCCATATTTTTCATCAGATTTTGATAGAATTTGGTATGTAAGCTTTTATTACCAAGATATAATTTTGATAATGAGAAAGACACATGCATGGGAGGATCTAGGCTGATCAGATTGTGGGTACTGAACCTGATACCTTTTGATCATGGGTCACGTGCCTTAACCACTGAGCTCCATTGGGTGGTGGTGGTGGTGGTCAGGATCTTGATGGTTTCCAAGTTACAACTCTAGGGGCAGGGCTGCAGAAGGGTAAGGACAGACTGAAAAATGTATGCTGAATACAAATATTAATTCTCCTTATAAAGCCAAGTAAGTATGTAATTGAAGGGTGGAGCTGTGAACAGTATATGAGGTATTAGTATAGCCCCCAGGGGGCTGGTTGAGATCCTGGGGCAAAGCTGGTTGCATAAATGATTTGTCCTTTTTATGCCAAGTATATATATAATCTAGGAAAAAAGATAAACATGAAGACCAACATTAACAGAAACTTTGTGCTTTGATCTTTTCTTTCCCCTCTCTATCTGACTATGCATTTATATGCTTATTACGTGCGAGCTACCCAGGTTAGTTGTAGATCATTTAAATTATGGTACACTTTAGTCATGCATAATTGAGTTGTTCAGGATGATCATGTCCATGTTTGTATTTATTTCCTTATGTGTGTGAACTGTAATTTTAATAATGTATGTTAATACTATATATACTGGTTTTTAAAAAAAAATCTATTTTATATTAAAAGAACTGTAATGGTGACATGTTTTACTTTTATTTTCATATTGAATAATAATTCCATATGGATATATTGTACCTCAGCATTTATCATACTTGCAGATAATTTTCTTTTTTCTTTCTTTTTCATTCTTGCGCTTCTTTTGCATTCCAAATTTGTAGTCTCCTTGTGTATTAGTGATGAATGAAATACGAGTCACAGTTGCCTACTTTTATGATGAGGCTACATGTATTAGTGATGAATGAAATATGAGTCACAGTTGCCTACTTTTATGATGAGGCTACTCAACAAGATGCATCATTTCACTGTTTTGTGGTTCCAGGCTTTGCAGTACAGTAGAACCTGTTTAGAAAGACCACCCCTTCTGCCAAAATATAATGGCCTCTCAAGACAGGTGGTCTCTCATAACAGGTCATAGCACTATATAATCAATAAGTCTGTGCATGGAAATTCTGGTCTCTCAAGACAGGTGGACTCTCATAGCAGCTCTCAAGACAGGTTTTACTGTATTACACAGTAATATCTCAAGCAGGGCTTGAGAAAGGTGGTCTCTCATAATAGGTAATAACACTATATAATCAATAAGTCTGCATGGAAATTCTGGTCTCTCAAGACAGGTGGACTCTCATAGCAGCTCTCAAGACAAGTTTTACTGTATTACACAGTTAATAAACATTGTTAATGCCATGAGCCAAATGCCAAAACTGAAATTATGTCATAAAAAGTTAAACATAGGTCATAAAAAAGTTAAACAAATGCCAAAAGACCTTAAACATATGCCATAAAAAAGTTAAACATGGGTCGTAATAATCCTTTTTTGAAAGAGAGTGATACTAAAAAGGATGCATACTTAGTTTGATGATTCTGGCATAAACATTGCTTGGGTCTGAAAGCAAGGCATTGCCGTATGAAACTGGATCACAGTGACTGCTTTTGTAATGAGGGTGTAATACTCGTCAGGATACATCCTATCATCAAATTTCATTAATTTTGGAATAACAGTATCTACACAGGATGCTAAAAAAAATAGTTAATCTTCTACTATTTAGTTTCAAGCTAAACAGCAAAACTTAACGCAAGCCAATAAAATGTGAAAAGTGCTTGACCCAGTAACATATTTTGTAGTAAATGGATGTTATTAATAAAATTTTAAACAATTCTAGCATGATTAGAGCTCGATATATAAACTTAAAACAACAATTAAACTACTAAAACTTGACATATTATGACTTTTTTGTTGCAAGGTTTTGGATCTAGTTTAAAGATTCTATAGAGCTTGAAAAAATGTACTTAAACCACAAAGTTTAACTGAAGTCAGTGAAGTGTGACATTTTTCACAGTGACCTACTTTTGTGATGAAGGTGAAGTACTCATGGTCATGAAACCTCTCACCACGATTCCAGGTATAAGAGTATTTATACAGTGCACATATAACACAAGCTATGCAAACAATTAAGAATGTGCAACTAAAATTAATTTACATCTACAAATTTACCCCCCCCCCTCAGCCTCCTACCCTTTAAGCTTGTTTTATGAAACCCACTTGAATCTGTTGCCTAGGACCTAAGATGAAAGAATGGTTGACATTCAGTGAGAGTGTACATCTGTATATAATTGTATGTGTGCACATGCAAATACTAAGGGATGGACAGAAGGTTACCTCTGCTTTGTGGAGGAGACAATGAGCAATGTCCAAGTTATGAATTAGGATTAAGTACCCTAGGTCTGAGAGAAATTCAGGTGAAGATGCTGGTTGTGTTAATAACTTTTCTTTTTTTATGTAGAGAAATGATCTTATATATATAATTACTAAATGCTCAAACCTTTTCATTCTCTTCTAATTTTAACAGGTGTATTCATAAACTGGCAATGTATACAATATTAGGCCCATTTGGACCTCTTGTCCATAACTAGTCATGGATGCACTGTCATATTCTTCAGCAGGTTTTTGAGAAGTTTACAGGTTTGTCCAGTTTTAGTACCTGCAGTCATACTGATGGTGGATTAACATCATATGTCCAAAACTGAAAGGCCTTTTTGTGCCACAGTTTTCTGTTTGTTTTGAGAAGTCATTTAAAGAGCTTCAGTTTGATTTGTTCCATTCAGTAATGCTAGTGATATTTGATACCAAGTAAAATTCAAAATTTTGGTTAAATAGGGAATTTTAACATGTTTCAACAGGAATATTGGCACATCTATATACAATACAATCAAAACTATACATGTGGGCTGTATCTCTTTTAAAATACTGCTATAATTACCTCCCTTAGTCACCCAATAATCCATCTAATGCATGTTCTTCAGTTTAAGCTTTAGCTCATTGGAGATGCCTTTGTATCTGTACACCCCTAAAATCTGAATCAACCATAATCCATTTCTTTAAAGTTGATATTGTTTTAAAGAATTCTTTGCTTCAAGTATGGGTAACTTTTACTTATTTGTCATTAGTAATTGTTGTATATATTTTACACATTATGGACTTGCCTGACTGACCTTGGCATTTCTGTTTTTTTTTGTTTTTTTTTTTGACTTAGTAATAAAATTTATATATAGAGGTCCAAGTTGAATTTATTGGCACTTTTGTAATTTACAGCTTTCATTGCTCCAATTGGTATTTAAAGTTTGCATGTTTGGTATTCATTGCATTTTCTAACTTTTCATTGTAATTACAGGTAAACAATGATGATAATCCATCAAGTTAAAAAGCTAAAGGTCTCAGATGACACTCACAATGTGTCTTATGGGTGTATGAAATAAGAAACTAAAGGTCTCAGAGGACAATCACAAGATGTGTAGTGGATGTATGAAGTTAAATGGCTAAAGGTCGCAGTACACTCACAAGATGTGCAGTTGGTGTATTAAGTTAAAAACTAAAGGTCTCAGAGTACACTCACAAGATGTGCAGTGGGTGTATGAAGTTAAATAGCTACAGATTTCAGAGGACACTCACAAGATGTACCTTGGGTGTATAAAGCTAATCAAATAGCTCAAGGTCTCAGATGTCACTAACAAGATGTGCTTTGGGTGTATAAAGCTAAAAGCTAATGGTCTCAGGGTATGTGCCTTGGGTGTATTATATATACTTGTCCAATCAATGCAGTGGCTGTGCATGCTGGAAAAATGGACTTGGTCACAGATCTGTGGAAACAACTAAAAGAATTGGACTCATGGTCAAAGTCTTGTGATTTTGAAATCCTAAGCATTCATTCCAGCTGCAAGTCAGAAACCAGTGATTGGCCAGTCATTGCCAATTTTGATCAGAAGTTAATTGTAACAATAAGTCAAGCAGCAAACCAGTAAACTACTCCATTATTTATAACCTATTACTGGGACTGTTGAGTTGGTCCATCCTCTTGTCCATCCTCGTAGCTGCTCCACTGTTGGCCTGACCAGCTCCCTCTACAACCCAGGCTCCAGTGGATACAAAATTTGCATTTTCTGTCCTTTGAAGAAGCAACAGAACTTATACTTTAATGACATTTCATCTTCCCTTCTGTATAGTGGACACACAAGTATTGCTTGACATGCACATCACACCCACCCACCCTTAGTGTGGGGACAACCTCAGTCAACCTAGATCCTCTTCATCTAAGTTAACCACATAGTCTTAAATTATTTACCTTTACCTTCATCGCCTTACTCAATCCCACTGTTTATCTCATACACATCCACTTACAACATGCACACATCAAGAATTAAAGTCAAAACTTTTGAGTGGGCCCTGAGATCACTGCCATCTCACCTCTGTCTGTATGGGTTTTGAATCTCGGGCATGGCTAATGTAAGTATGTGAGAAAGCCTGCCAGTATCTTCTCGTGGGTTGGTTGTTCTTCCTGGGGTTTTCCAGGGTTCTTCCAATTATACATGCCGCCATGTATGGCCTATATTGTGCTGAAAAATGGCATTTAACCCTACAACAACAAAAATGATGTATCAGAGATATATCAACAGCAAAGTTAATCATTCAAAAATTATATTTTTTACCATAATGTAGTCAATGCATATTCAACATTTTAAAGGAGACCATAATGATTATAAAATTTCTTGACCATATTTGCCTTCTTCATAATGATATGATTCACAGACAAAAAATTCTCCTGGATATACAATTTTTTTTTTATTATTGTAGAAGATCTTCACTGAAATAATCAGAATATTATCATTTGATGTGCCTTCTTGACCTAAAAACAATGCCTCTTTAAACATCCCACTTCAATTTCATGTTAATGAAATTCCTTATTTCATATTTTGATCAAAGAATCAAAACCTTGAATTCTGTAGCCTTACTTGCTGTTACATGTAAGACCCTTTACAACCAGTGACAGGTATCTCACTAGAATTTGCTAAAAATAGTCTAAAGCATGTCATTGAAAATATTTAATATATAAATATTATAAAACATTTTCTTTATAATAATGTTCTGGAAATATATGGATCTATATCTTGAATAAAGAACTACCACTTGTATTAGTGCTTACAATGGAAGTGATATATAAAGTGCTTTTTAATAACATGAATGATTTAGCTTGGTTGTGGTGTGCCTCATGAAATTCTATAATAATTTTAACTATTTCTCAAAGTACAATTAAGTTTCAGTGGTCAAATAAACAAGTTGAATTTAATAATTCGTCAACATGTTACATTCCTAAAGAAAGAAAAATATTCCTGCTTATTTTGCAAAAGGTTAAGAAGCTTATTATTTTAAATCCAAGTGTTATTGAGTGATTAAGAGTAAAGCCATTCAATTGTGTTTGTCTTCAATATATATTGTGTACAATCATTACAAAATGACTACCAACAAAAGTTTGCTCAACCATCTCAACAAAGCACCAAATAATGTGGATGTTTAAAAAAGTTTCTCAATTGATTTTAGAAATCAATACAAATTTACCCATCACACCCATTTAAGCAAAAACAATAAACCACCAATGTCTGCTAAATCAACAATCATGCACATCTGTTTATTGCCCAAATTGTTGAGAGCATCTTTGCTCTAAGTTACATGCAAAGTCATCTATGTAAATAACTTTTAATTAATAGTGGGTTTACTTTCTATTTTTTCCCCTCTATTATAGACTGACTACTTTTTCCTGGAGATCAGTTTACCCATGAAAATAAATCCATTGGTTACTTTAAAACCGGGCCTATGCAGTTAAACACACCTATTTATCTATTTATGTGTTCTCAAGTACATCACAGGGTTAATACCATTGTCATCTAATATAATTATAACTTAAAATATATTTTAAGTTTATTTTCCAGAAATGGCACTGTCTGGATATGCTTTTGAGTTTTAGATCCTTTGGACATGTCCGTCAAATACATTTTGGAAATGCAATTTTTCCTAAGTTAGTGTGAATCTATTTGCAAGAAACTACGTATTTGGATTCAAATAGAAATTTGAAGAAACTTCTATAAATTATGCTTTTTTTGTGCATATTTTAAATCAAATTACTATTACTGAAACAGCTGGTGAATACACTGAAATTGCTAATTTTTTTAGTCACATATATGTATGTATGAATATATATTTATCCACCAACTTTCTTTCATATATGTATATATGAATAAAAATAAAAATGGTTCTCGGCCAAAAAAATAAATAGTTAATATGTATTAACTTTTTAAAGCATTTCTCTCATTTAAAATGCATCAAGTTGGTAACTGCATCAATGATGTCCAGTTTGGCACCCAACTCTACCACTCCCTCCACGATCTTGAAAACCTAAGAGAATATACATGCAATACGGTAATTTACTCAGTAGACTGACTTGGTGATATTGTACTATATGGCAAACAGCATGATGGCAATCTGTGGACCTCAACTGTTGTGTTATTGCGGGGCTATCTAATATATATGTTTTCCACTGACATGAATAAAAATACTGATTTAACTCGAGAGGTTTAAAATCAATCTGAATCACAGTCATCAAAATTTTCAACACTTATGAAAATTATTGGAGGTTTCAAAAACTTATGAAAATTATTGGGAGCAAGTCCACAATCCTATTAAAGATCTTAGAAACCACAACCACCTAATTCCATGAAAGTCAAACCATTTAAATTTAATGTGCCCACTACCACATCCCATTTATATCTGGCAATAATCCTATGATTATATTCATCCAATAATCATATCATGTTCTCGATTTGCTTTCCGCATGTATCTCTTTTTCTTCTACTGCTACATGGATTTGACTCTGTTTCAACCAAAGTTCATGGTATACACTGTTTGGATTGGAAAAAAGACTAAAATGAGTTCCTCTCTCTACAACTTGACCCTTATCTAGTACCAAGATTTCATCTGCATCCACAACTGTTGACAGTCTGTGAGCTATCACAATTGTTGTCTTCCCTTGGGTTACTCTTCGTAAAGCCCACAAAATATTCTGTAAATAGAATGGATTACAATGTTTACATAATCATAGAAAAATGAATCAAAATATGTGTGCTTGATATGTCAGGTATTAAACAGTACAGTTACTTTTAAATCATAACCCATTCATGTCATGATATACAAATTTCGTAGCTATCTCTGTAACATTGTCTACTTAAACAAATAAAATATTCCACCAACTCATTGGCTTTAACAAATCTTGTATGCTTCTTAAATCAAGCCCTTCTCACAAAAGAATGTCAGCCACATCTTAAGTACTAGTCACTGGACAATTAAAATAAAAAAAATACTCATCTGTGAGGAAAAATACTCATCTGGCTAGCATACTACTGTTAATTTTGAACCCATGTATACATTATTTTGTGGAAATTAAGTAGTTGTACAGCAAAATAAAAATCCTAATTTTTCCTAGAAATTAAAAATAAAACTTGCTTTCTATACATGTGTTGAAATATATGTGTACTAAGTGCTACCTTGGTTGCCATCACTAAATTTGCAAACCTCACTATCTACCAATAATATTTGTATATTTCTCTGTTGATCCACAACCAATAAATTAATTTATTACTATATGTAACAGAATAGTGATACTGAAACAGGTTTTTGGGAGTTACAACTAATTTTAATTGTGTAATGCTTGCTTGCTATTGTTGCATTGCTACACTTTTCCTGGTACTAGTCCAAGTCCAAAGCCATTATTCCCTTATCAACTAGAGGTCAGGAATAATAAAAATATGATGATCCAAGTCAAAAACCCTTAGTCTGATTCTGACAACTTAAATATCCTTCTTGGACCTTAACTGAGACTGAAAGACATCAGAGTGGGGAGAGAAGAAGGAAATTGTTCCTTAATAGCAGGGTAAGTAACTAAAATCAGTTATAAACACAACCTACCAAATTACATTTTAATAGTAGTAATACATTAACCACTATTTTTACATTGCTTAATTTGACAGCCTGGTGTGAGGACGATGGCCTAAGATAAACTGTTGTAAGGTATTCTACTGCTTGACAACTCAACTCGAGTAATGAATACATTCTGGTGCACCAATGAAAATAATGTGGAGTGCAAACACAAGAAGGCAAATTTTATGATATGGGTGATGTAAAAAGGGACAAGATGCAGTATTAGCCCTGACCTCATCTGGTGATTTTCATGAAAGAGGGATCTTTCAGGAGACCCTTGCAGCAATCTCGAAATATCTAAAGAACATTTGAAATGGAGAAAATAGCTGGTTATAACCCTTTCAATTATTGCTTGATTTAGATACAGCTGTAAAGTTCAACCATGATCATCCTAGCACAGCTATGACTGAGACTGGGGTAATCAACAGGAACAGGAGCTACCAATCATAGCAGATTCTCAGCCGGAAACCATGATTAGGAAAGAAGTGAGATTGTATAAAAGTTACCACTGAAAAGTAAACAATCCAATTCCATTGACAAAGCATTAATTTAAATCCTTCTCTGTTGGAGCAAGGAATAGCAGGATGAAAGTTTTAATTGCAAGGGTTTTGAAAGAAGCTTCACTCCAGCTTAAATAGCAATCAAACCATACACAAGAAATTACACTGGGACATTAATGAGCAAGAGAATGGTCCCTGGAACTCGATGTATATAATTAGTTCTGAAAGCTATAGGTCAAGCCCTGTGATGGAGCCAGTGGAAAAATTAATTGTTATAGAGGGTGAATACTTAGAAATCTTTATCTTCGAAGAGAAAAAAAAAATTACAAATGCACTTAAAAAAGGAGACTGCTCCATTGGTCTAGTGGTTTGAGCGTCCATGTCGGAAGCGAAAGGTCATGGGTTAAAAACCCGGCCAAATCATACTAAAGACTTGTAAAATGGTACTAATAGCTGCCTCGCTAGGCACTCAGCATTAAGAGGTTAGTGTTAGCACTGGTCTGCCTGGTGTCAGGATAATGTTACTACGTGGGACATCATGCTACATGTCTGCAGCATGATGCCTCAGAGTTAGACATACTAAAAACTTCCATCCTGCAGATATTGTTGTGATATGACTGAAAAATTGTTAAAGCTACATTAAAAATCCTAAACACACACTTAAAAAAGAGGTAGACAGGTTCAATCATTTTGTACTGCACCTATTACAGAAAATTCTTCATTAGGCATGGTATATCATAGTGTCCGCACCATGCTATTACCAATATGTTGTCTTCAGTGACCATGATGCTGCAATGTCTTATGTGACTGACACACCCTTGCATTGTAAAATAACAGCCTACATTTTCTTTGTTGTTGATGGGAAGGCAGCTTCCTGAGATAACATAAATACTCCTTTGGGGTCTAGGTGAGCTTCCTACCTGGCCAGAATTTAAGGCATGGATATAAAGGACAAAATGATGTTTAGGAGTGTGAATCTGAGTGACAGGCTTACAGGGAGTCACTATACGGTCTCCAGTTTACCAGAAGGAGAAGCAGAAACTAGATGGACTGTATATAAAGTCTTCCCTGGGAAACTCGGTCCAGATGCCTTGTTCAGGAGAGGAAGGGATGAGCATACATGATGCATTTTTACCCAGTCTTGTTAAAAGAGCATGTATTTATGGGATTTTGTCAGGAGGTTATCGACTGTACCTTGATAGGTGAGAAAATTTGTCCACACATAAAAAAATTATGAGAATGGAAAAGATACGACTTCTCCTGATTGTGGATTAGGCATAATCAAGTCACTGTCTCCCAACATGAGATCCCACAGATGGGCATGTCTAAGGAATTGCCTACCACGATCTAATTATTATTAGAATGATTAAACGCAAGAAGCACCATTTTGATAGTAACATACTCGAACCCATCAAGTCAACTGAGCTGAACAAAGATGCGCAAAAATGAAGCAAGGACAAGAGAGGAAACAATACAGCACAAATATGATTTGACTGACAGTAGGAATGCCAAAAGATCACTTATCTAAATGAAGTACAGATTGCTCAAGACATATCTGTATCAATGAACAATGAAAAGAATTTAAAAAAATCAAGGATGATATAACTTTTGTTGTAATTGGTCTAAGGTATTATACTGGTATCACGTTTTTTTTTTTTTTTTTATTATAGACCTTCAATTTCAGTGAGAATAATGTCCTTGAACTGGGAACTAGTGCCAGGAAAAGATATGGCAATGCAGTAACAACAGGTAATTTATTACTGCCATTAAACTATTTAAAATGTTCACCAGATTAGTGATAACACTTAATCATCAACCCCTTTACCACATTCCAGACCAAAGTTACTTATCTTAACATTATGTTAAACAAACATGTATTAATTAATGAAACCTCTGGAGTTCAAGTTGTTCACAGCACAGTACCTTATTTTAATTACTGTCATCATTTAGATTGCTTTTTACACAGTTTCCGACATGACCTACCTGTTCTGTAATGGTGTCTAGGGATGATGTGGCTTCATCATACACAATTATTGGTGGATTTTTCAATATGGCTCTAGCTATGGCCACTCTTTGCTTCTCACCACCTGTACATATTAAGATTAGGAAGAAAATGAAATATTTTAATTTCCAATTTGATTCACCCTATCTGCCCAAAATATCATCTGTCCTAAATAGACACATTTATCATAGGTTCCTTAGTTGATTCAGAAATAAACCTCTATGAGGCTATTTTTCTAAACTCAGTCATGAATGTTCAAGACATGTTTAACTTGATACATACAAATTTCAATTTAAATAATATTTCTCATCTCTGTAAACTTTTTGAATTTTAAATTACTTTCAAAATATCATTTAAGTTAATACAAGTTTTCAGTTTTCACTAACTGGAAAAAATTCTGCAATTATATAATTGTGTATTTAGAAGTGACATACAAAATGGGCCCAGCCTCTTAAAGGGCCACCTTTTCTGCAATGAAATGGTATCTATAATATGTGGGGTACAAAATAGTAAATACATACTTTCGGTAATTTATCAGGGGTTGCCCTAACTTTGGGAGTAGTTTTTATATGATGGGAAAAAATATAAAGGCCTTCTACAACATGGCATTCAATCATCAAATGGAAGAAAGGTGTTTTTGATAGCAACAACATGTCTCCACACCACAGTATCACCCTGGGACTTTGAGAAAAAAGTCAGACACCAAAACCTAATATTGGGTCTTGTAACCTGCTCAGGATGTCTAAATATCCAATTTGCTCTAGCTTGGCCCAATGATGTCTTAGATATCTCGCTTCAAAGATATGTTTGACAGATGGATAGACAGTACAAAACAAATATGTTTTTGCTAGTTTGCATGAGTGGGTCCAGGTTTTGACTGTATGCCCTAAAAATATTGTTTCTTTGCATTAAAAGAAAAAGGTCAGTTAATAATGAAAACAATTGTAAGCATTCCTTGAATTTGAGTTTAACTATTGATGTAACAGCCTTCTTTTCATTGGCAGGAATAAAACATCAAACCATTCTAAATTTGTAAGCCAAATTTACGAAGTGGAAGAGAAAGCATTTAAAAGCTTACCTGACAATTTTAGCCCTCTTTCCCCAACTTGTGTTTCATATTTCAATGGGAACCTGTTGACAATTGTGTCATGAATTTCAGCCATCTTTGCTGCCTGGTACACCTCTTCTGGTGTCTTAGTTAGATTACCATAGTGGATGTTATTAAATACAGTATCATGGAACAGGACACAGTCCTAATAGTACAAAAAAAATGAAAATTTAAATTAATTACAATTGATAACTTTTCAAATATTCATCTTCTGGCTACTGTCATGGCATCTTCAACAAGTCTTATAAAAAATGACTATGTTTCATGTATTGATGATGCCGGTAATGGTTCATAACAAACACCACACACAAAACAAGCATATACAAGATTTTTAAATTGTTTTTAAGAAAAACAATAATGCCAGTTTGGAATAAAATTGTACAGCTCTTCAATGTCGTCATTTTGCAATGTAATATAATCCCTTTAAGAGATCATAGCCATATACATAGTAAGTACAATGATGAGAAATGAGCAGGATGTGCGATTTTCCATGGATTCTGGCACAAAAACTGCAACCATTTCAGAATTTTTTGTGTGTTGCAGGGATTGTCTCTGTAAGTTGCAATACTAAAAGATTAGCTCATATAAATAATGATAATTAAAAATGATGGTATTGAATTTTTTAATACTAAAAGGCTCATATACATAATGATAACTTAAAAATTATAGTATTAGATTATTTAACACCAACTATAATCTTATGCATTATAGAGAATCCAATAATTCATATAAAACATAAAAATATTACAAAAAATGTGTATATTATTGTGGTAAAGCTGTCAAAATTATCTTGGGACACAATCTAACTGCCCACCAAATTACTATGCAAAATGGAACAAAACCCTGAAAATGACAATCTGTGAATCTAAGTTTGTTTTGTACTATCAGTTATTTTGAAATGCAGTATGTGTTGTGCCAACAGTGAAAAACAATTAACATGATTTGTATGATTTGTACCAGTAGTGACAAAGTTTATGACATAATCATACATGCCAATCCCTGACGATGAAAAAGCGTAATCCAAGTGGTCAAAACACGGAATCCAGGCAGAAAAAGCATAATCCACATAAAACATGCTAAAATTTCAACAACCAATCATGTATTTGCCCCTCTCGTCTTTTAACATCCTTTAAATGTTTCAAGTTTTCATATGTAGCACTTTTAGCTTTACACACACATTGACTAGAATCCATCTAAAGACTTTTAGTGCCAAGTATTAAAATTCTTTCTACACAGCCTGAAATAGATGTCACGTGATGCTGCATGTGAAGACTCGTATCTTCATATTATGAAGATTCTGTTATTTTTATTTCGTTTTTTTTTTTTGTGCCTTTTTTAAATTTATCTGTGAAATTTTTGAATGGAGAAAATTTTGCTCTTATATATGCATCAACTAAATGCAACAGGTAAGCTTTCTCACATAGCTACTTGGGTACAAGCAAATAGACTTGAACACACATGGACAAAGGTGAGATGTGTGAATTGTAAATTTAAGTGCTTAAGACCACTCAGACATCCAGGGCTCATGAAAGATGCAAAGAAGCTAAAAGGTAAGAAGGAAATAATTTTAGAAAAGAATAAATTCCTGCTAAGTATCCAAGTTAAACATGTCTTCATTGTGACAATATCAATTATTAAAATCTAAGCCGAGTTAAAAATGAATTTCAATCTCAATTATCAGAATAATATTTACCTGTGGGACTACTCCAATGGCTTTTCGGACATTAATTAAATCAACCTCTCTGATGTTTTGCCCATTAATAAGTACCCTGCCCTGGTCTGGATCAAAGAACCTAAACAGCAGTCTAACAACTGTAGATTTCCTGAAACAAAAAGACTCCCATGTTATCTTTCCATTCAACATAAACATCATGCTCACATTTAGGTGGAAGTAAAAAGATATAATAATTAAAGCAAATTTGTCCAACTTTTATGTCAAAGTAGATTCAAACATATATCCATGTTTTCCATCATATTTGTTTTTAGGAAAAATAGTGAGTTTACATAAAATATATGACATTACATAAATCCCAGTCTTACAACTGCATAAAGATCTAAACATCTGTGAAAATGATGTTTGGTTTATATTAGGATTTACAAATGAACGTAAATAACATCATACACAACTAATGAATGATGGACAGTCCTGTCTATTGATCAAGGAAATTAAAAGAAATAATATTGACGAGGCAGATCATAGGATTTTGGCAAATTGTTCTAACAACTAACAACATAAATGACATTTTTTGATTTTTAAAAGTTAACAAAGCAAAAAATTTAAAAGTCTATTGCCCATAAAAACCATGAATACTTATGTTTTTTGCATTCCAGGCATACAAACCTTCTTATTCTATTCAGTGAATTGAAGCATTCTTGTATGGCCCTGCACACAGCTGTTAAATTAGTCTTAGGATGAGTGAAGGTGGTACAAGATTTTTCTTTGTTAAACAAGTATACCCTACTGCAGATCACCAATTTAAAATTGCTTATTATATGTTAGAACAAACTTTTAAAACTTTCATTCTGGGTAAAAAATTGGGTTTCTGTATTGTACAACAGCATGTGTTATATATACCAAAATATGGTACATATAGTTTAAAAAATGCCAAGAAAAAAAATGTCATTTTTCTACATCAAATAGTTTTTGTGTAATCCTGAAATTTCTAGACAGATGGATGGACATATCGAAATACAGATGCATGGAAGCAGACAGTACCAAATCAAGATGCTCCCACAGTGAATGGTTTTCACAAGAAACAACACAGACCTTGATCTACCAGCCAATAATATGCTGCAGATCAGTGTTTATCTTGTTTGTACTACTGATTATTCTTAACAAACTGAATAACCCAGATATGCCAGTGCATAATGCCACATCAGATCTGGGTCTGTGCAGCATGCAATTAGACTGGACTTACAGTCATTGTTTATTAAGTGGAGATAGCAAATTGTTTCGTAAATTATGTTTCTCTGATAACATTTACCAGATCACATTACATTAAGATGACCTTCTTTGCTACCTCCAAATTCAGCATTGCCAAAAAGACATCTTTCTGTCTTTTTGTCATAGAGATAAAGGGAATAAAATCTTACAGGTTAACTTAACTGTGTACCCATAAGGTTGCTACTGTTAAATCCAGTGCAAACCATTTGTTTGTATTACTTGAGTTCCACCTTAAATGATGCTTACATAGTGGGGAAGGGTGAGAGGAATTATTTTTAATGTGTTCAAGAAAGCATTATGAGAGAAATATAATTTGTGCTTTCTCTATCAAATACATTACCTGATCGTCATCAATTAGCAGAATAGGTATGAGTAAAAAATTGCTCAACTAAGAGGATGAACTTCTAATGTTAGTTTAACACAACAAGAGACAATTTGTTTATACATATATATGAAAGGTTTCTGTGGAAATTTTTACTTCATTATTGTATTAACATCACAAGTTTCCCAGGTGAATCCAGTGATGTGGCAAATTCGTGACTGGGTCAAAGGTTGTGCTTTCATGAATGGGGAATATTCACTGCCTGTGCAGCTACCATAAACCAATTAGATTCAATTCTCTCCCTACAAGACCATGACATGCAAGTGGAAAATAGCAAAGGCAGACTGGGCATGCCAGTCAGCTGACTTTGCTATGTCCCAAAATGAGACATTACATTCAAGGCCAGGCTGATGGAAGCTGCACATAATTCTAGAACTGAAATCTTTATTAGTGTTCCTGATCCTGTGAGAGTTCAGAGCACACTGATTTAATAACTCACTTTAAACAAATGGTGGGAGGGGGTATTTCTTGCATTTCTGTCTTTAACAGCAGGAAAAGTCATTCACAATTGGTGCAGATATTGTCTCTGTATGACTGATAACAACTAAGGACACCTACAGGTTCCAGCATCTTTGATTCACT
Source organism: Unio delphinus (assembly GCA_029339505.1). NCBI lineage: Eukaryota > Metazoa > Mollusca > Bivalvia > Unionida > Unionidae > Unio > Unio delphinus. Next base: position 18,717,296 of record JAQISU010000076.1, on the reverse strand, counting down.
TGACAGATTGATTAAGGAGAGGGAATGAATAGACATTGCAAGCTGTTCTTAGGAAATAACAAGGTCATGGCATGAGAATGACTGAATGATCAGAACAGAACTGCAAGAAGTTTGAATCTACAGATATTGTATGTAGCTCACATGCATGCTTAAGTTCAAGTTAATATAAACTGCAAATCAGATATGATAGCCATTTTTGTTCAAGAGCATAGATATGTCAAAACTGGAACAAAACCTGGAGATAACCTTGTAACACTCCAAAAACATCTCTTCCATGAAGTCGAAGATCATGGAATTGTACCCTTTGACTTCTTGTCTTCAAAGAAAATGAGACAGAAATTTGCCACTGAAGAATGGGAGACAGAAGTTTGCCATAGGGGAATGGGTGCTAATAGAGACTTCACTGATGCAATACCAGTCATTCAGCTGTTGTGATTCTCTCCAGGAATGAAGCTCCAAACTAATTTTCAATCTGAACATTTTTGTAAGATGACACAGAGTGAAGGAGGAGTTGGACATGGACGAATTAGTTGAAGACATTCCCTTATTGTGAGCCAAAGGTCTGTTGATTATTCTGCGCCTTGCCAAAGTTCACTTCCACACTGAGTAGGCGGAGAAGCTATACAAAATTCCTAATATAAACAATGTCTGATACTTTCTCTGATGCATGAGCTATACTTTCAATGCAGCTGGAGAAAAGACACCAACTTAATGTATCAAATGTTCCATATACAGAAGGACAAAATGTTGAGAAGGGATAAGATCCAACTTCTCTACACTGATTATCCACACTAAGTGCAAATGAAAGCAGTAAGGTTCTTGATGTTGTGAGCCAAAAGCCATACGCACTGAATGACCGATCAGGAATGCTACCATTTCTGTAGAAATCAGCCCAAACTAGGTATGATTTTGATCTAATGTCATCCTGAAGGTCCAACTTCAGTGTCTGGTTCTTGCTTTCTCCGATGCATGAATGATTCTTATGATGCATAATGGAGAAAGATGACAAGTGATAATACAAGTTCCATAGCTAGATGGACCATAGTGTAAAAGCGAACAAGGTCAGACTTCTCTACATTGATTATCCATCACACAATATGAGAAGTAAGGTTGCTCATATAGTCAACGATAAACCAAACTTATCTAAATTTTTGTGGTGTGTCATGCAGGCAAGCTTCTGAAGTTGATTTTCTGAACTCTTACTGAAGGCTCAAGGACTTAGATTGGGCCTGCATGAAATAGTATATTGAAATATGTGATAGACATGTCAAAACTAATCAAGTGCTAGTTGCATCTCTTTCGCAGGTTTCAATTTCCGTTGGACTTCCTAACCAGAAATATTAAGGAATGGAAGCCCCATTTGTGTGGCTTTATATTTATCACTCTTGACAAGAAGCATGCTTGTTTTTACAGCCATTTAGCTTGTTTTCAAACTGTTGGGACAAATATGTTTGTACCAAGTGCACACACATCACATGTGTATATTAATGAGCAATTATTTGCATAGACATGTTGTGTGCCCCTCCATGACCTAAAATTGTTTAGTGTGTGTGTGTGCGTGTGTGTGTGATGAGGAATTTAAATGTAGCTTTTTAAAAAAATCCGACATTCTGCTATGATGTCTGCAGTGTGACAGTTTATAGTGATGTTTAACAATAACCTCTTGATGCTGAGTGCCAAGCGAAGCAGCTGTTAGTACTGTTAGTACCATTTTTAAAAGTCTTTGGTATGACTTGGCTGGGGATCAAACCCATGACCTCCTGCATCCGAGGCGGACGCTTTAACCACTAGAACACTGAAGCAGTTTTTAAAATCGTTTATACTTCTTGCAACTGGTTGTCATCTCTGTAATGAAGAATAGGAAGAAATAAGAGCATACAACAAAACGATTCAGAAGTGTAACAGTTGACAAATCTCCAGTGAAATTCAGTACAAATAATGAATGGTCTTATAATTGCAAAATATCAAAAAAATCACTGGAATTCAACAGAATATTGTATGAACCATATAAAACAACAGTTTGTCTTACTGTACCACAGAAAAAGAGATGAGAATGATTAAACTGAAATTATTAAACATATCCAATTTTTAAGTGCATTGTCCTGAGGATATATTATCACATGGCAGTCAAAGCAAAATCTGATTTAAACCAGGAAAGTTATCTGACTGTAATATAATCAAGTCATATGTTTTATGAAGAAAATGTCCAAAAAAGCCAATATCTTATTATGGCCTATGATGTCAATGGACTGATCAGTAAGTCTAACAAATGCTATATGTTGTGGTGGATTCCTCTTGATTTTATAGTCTCCACCACCTCCAAGACGACAGTATACCAACATTTGATCCAACTGTAATAGTTGACTCCGCCGACCTTAGTTCAACTTCATAGAAAAAGAAAGCAAAAGGAACAACATTATTTACCCTGATCCGCTGCCACCAACAATGGCCACCTTTTTCCCTGAGGGAACTGAGAAGGACAGTCCATTCAGAATCTTCTGTCCTGGTAAGTATTGGAAATGTACATCCTCAAAGGTGATGCTGGACTCTTGTGGAGACACCAGAAGTAAGTGAGCTTTAGGTTTACTCTGAAAAACAGAACTAATGGATGAAAATACAAAGAAAACTTGAGCCAAAAGACTAGTAGGTGGCCATGGTCAGACAACCATTGAGCTGGTAAGCTGGTGTTGTCTTTATTAAGATCTATTCACAGTCTATGTAAAATGACTCTTCAGCCACCTGTACTTGATAAACTGACCACAAAATGAACTTTAACATTCAGGTTAATCATAGGTGCAAGTGTTTAAACATCTGATCAAGGGCCATAACTTTAAACAAAATCATCAAAGTCTGCTGATCAATGAAGTCATCTGTGACTGTGTGAAGATATTAATTCATTGCAAATTTGATTGAAATCAACGAAATATTTCGATCTAGTCTTTAAATTCAATCAAGAGTCATAACTATGCGAAATTATGTCCAAATATACTAAACATCAATATCATTTGAGACATTCTAAAAATAAAGGTTTCAAAACAAATTTAAATCTAAATTGATTCAAGGCAATAAATTCCAGCAATCTGTACTCAATGTCTACTTTAAGCTGAGTCAAGACAAAAACTACCAGCAAACTGCTCAGTGCCTGACTCATGCAAGTCTATTTCTGATGAAATTTAACAGGAAATTAGGCTGAAATCAAATCCAAAACTTGGAAGTCAGTGTGTTGAGAATGCTTGTAAACAGTCAGATGGAAGGATGGTTTATGCTCAACTGATCAGTAGGGAAGAAAATTTTATATACCAGCACTATATAGAAGATCAAGCAATACCACTTTAGGGAGGACATAAAGGAACCAAATATCATATATATGACTTTGTAAATCTACATCATTTTACCAGGTTAGCATGCACTGTGTTTCTATACATATGCGATCCCTCCAACCCCAAACCAGAAGCTTGAATCAAGAGTAAGAGTGCTACTTTGGGTATGAGAGGGATGTGATGTTCTTACATATTTTAAACTGGCCACAAATAACCATGACCAAAAGAATCATACTTTTTTACTCTAATGATAATCCAATAAGCAGAGTGGTGCATGGTGATAGATGAAAATGTGAATACGATATATTCCAAGCAAGAAATGAACTCAAAGAGGCTTTACTAAATAAAATAAAAAATTTAATTAAAAAATAAATAATAATAATAATAATAATAATAATAATAATAATAATAATGATTATCATCATCAAAATAATGTGTTCCATTGAATCTGGCGTCAAACCGAAATCTGTATACTAGTCAATATAATCTCTCTATCTGACTTTCATATAAAACTTTAACATTAAACTCATAGTAATATTATCATAACATTCTCATTGTGGAATGTAGCCAGTGATTATAGACCATATGTAGCTTCTGACAAACTTGTAATGCAAAACTTTACCATCATTCACCATGATAATTAAGCAGGTGAGATAGGCAAGATTGTAATTCCAAACTCGAGACTATAATCTTTTGAACTACAAAGCCATGATTGGAGTTTAAATTTCATGCAGCCAACGAATGTAGAAAATATAAATCTTTCAGGACACAAATCTTTAAAATTTCTGATGATGCCATCAACACTATTAGTGACTACTATATTCCAACATGCTTAGGCAGGTGAGACAATAATATAAATAATAGTAATGATGAAAATTATCATTACCAGTATCAAATGCCACACCTAGGGACATAACACCGAGGAAACAGAAGTAAAAGAAGAAAGGGAAGTATGGGATGGTATATTATTTCAAATATTAAGTTAAATTAGTGAGCAGTGATTTGAATTTTAGACAAAATTAAACCACAGGGTATCCAAATTCTTGACCTCCATGGCCCTGTTTTGGAACATAATACAAAAGAAAACAGCAGCAAAGGAAAAAAGTGTCGCTTGTCATCACACAATATTCTAAATTCATTGTCAATTCAATAGAAAGTTTATTAAAATATATGGGTCTATTCAATAGAAAGAATATTAAAATAAAAGGGATGGAATCAAAACTGTAACCAAAAGGTGTTCTTTTTACTATATATATATATATATATATATATATATATATATATAAATGAACAGATTTTAACATTGACTCTGACCCATGAATTGAATTATAAAAGGTGTCATCATAAATGAGCTTGAAAGAACAAAAAGTAAATATTAACTTTATTTAATTAGTTTTCCACATCAATCCTGTAAGAGGCCCTGAGTGGCCAAGTGGTCTAAAGTACTTTCCATTATGGATTACTGCTATCTCACCTCTGTCTGCGTGGGTTCGATTCGGCTAATATGGTTATGTGAGAAAGCTTGCCAGTAGCTTCTAATGGGTGGGTGGTTATTTCCAAGGGTTTTCCTGGTTTCTTCCTCCACCAATAATACTGGTTGCCATATATAGCCTATTGTGTGCTGAAAAAATGGCGTTAAACCCTACAACAACAACATCAATCCAGTAAATTATAAGTGATTAAGCTTACATTAAGTGCGGCTATATGATTTTCTGTCTCCTTTATAATATCACATACTTTTTATATATGACAGACATATTTATTAAAAGCTCTTGAATAAATAGTAATAAAATTGTTATTATTGATTCAAACTCACAGCACAAACCGTAATCATGCCTAAAAATGAAGAAATCAAGCATTGATGAGTATTGACTGCAAAATGAAATTAAGTGACCCTGAAATTTGGATGCGGTTTCTTTTACTGAACTAGACTGGAAGCTTGCAAAGGCCAAAATTTCATTTTAAATGCAGAAATTAACAATATATTGAACCATAAATATAAACTCACAACCATAAACATCTTTTGTTTAAAGATGCTATGCTCTGAAATCTGTTGGATGTGACTACTCTGTGATGTTTCTACAGACTTCCACCCCAAAAATGCTTACTGTATCAATCCACACAAGAAATATATTAACAAAAAGAAATATCGCTTCATTTTTATTTGAACACTAAGTACACTAATGTGTACGCTAATTGTCATTAATTTTACAAAATGTGCAATCTGAATCTTTATTTGATTAAGGTAAATTTTTAAAAGGTCACCATTATTTAATGTTTTTTAAAAGTTTGGAACTTGTTTTATCAATGTAGCTCTACAGCCATTAATCCTACAGGCACAGAATAAGAAAACAATCCAAGCAAATCGATGACTTATCCATTAAAAAATAAAAATAAAAGAGCAGAGAAAGTGAAGCTGACTTTACCTTCTTCTGAATTTATGTCTCATCCTTCCCACCCATTTTAAGCAATTGAATGCTCTTATATTTTGTATATATATATATATATATATATATATATATATATATATATATATATATATATATATATATATATATATATATATATATAAAGTCCTACTTTTTTTCTGTTTAAAGTGCAATGTAAAACAATATAAATAAAGCTTTGTTGTGCTTTCTGATAAACTTCTGTTTCATTTTAATCACTAATTATGTCTGCAATTGTAATGTAATCTATGAGACTTTTGCCAAATTTCACACATGAAGCCAGAGTGAGAAAAATTCCATATATTGGTAGATAAATCTCCAGAAAATTATTACTCTATAGGTATATAGAATGACTGCTTGCAAAGGAAAGGAAGATTATTTCAGATATTATTCTGTACAAGATGGAAAATAAGTCTTATACCTTGAAGTCTGCTACCTGTTTTAGATAGCAATTTTTCAAGTTTACCAAATTTTACCAAATTGGTAATGAGAAAAGAGGAGAATGTGACAGCATTATATTCCAAATATGCCAGGAATCAAGTAATGCATCAGTATTATAGTCCAAATATGAAAGGAATCAGGTATTGTGTCAGTATTATATTCCAAATATGAAAAGAATCAGGTAATGTAATGGGTCAGTATCATATTCCAAATATGAAAGAAATCAGGTAATGGGTTAGTATTATATTCGAAATATGAAATCAGGTAATGGGTCAGTATTATATTCCTAATATGAAAGGAATCAGGTAATGTAATGGGTCAGTATTATATTCCAAATATGAAAGGAATCAGGTAATGGGTCAGTATTATATTCCAAATATGAAAGGAATCAGGTATTGGGTCAGTATTATATTCCAAATATGAAAGGAATCATGTATTGGGTCAGTTTTTTTGTTTTTTTAATGGTTTAACACCATTTTTCAGCACAATATAGGATATACATGGTGACCAGTATTAATGGTAGAGGAAGAACCCGGAAAACTCCAGAAAGAACCACCGACCCAAGATGAAGCTACTGGCAAGCTTTCTCACATACCCACAATGGCCGAATCCGAGACTCGAACCCACGCAGAGGTGACATGGCAGGTATCCGTAATGGACAGCACATAAGACAACTCAGCCACTTGTTGCCACTTGTATTGGGTCAGTATTATATTCCAAATATGAAAGGAATCAGGTATTGGGTCAGTATTATATTCCAAATATGAAAGGAATCATTTACTGGGTCAGTATTATATTCCAAATATGAAAGGAATCATTTATTGCGTCAGTATTATATTTCAAATATGAAAGGAATCAGGTAATGGGTCAGTATTATATCTATATATATATAAAAATGAATGTTTGTTTGTTTGTGTCGTATGCGTTCCTATACCGTTCATCTGATTGTGATAAAACTTTGGTGAGTTGTTCTGCACCCGCCCACAAAGATTTCTGAACTAGTACAACCATTTAAATTGTACAATTAACAAATGTGTATATTTCATATAGTTTTGTAACATTTGCCGTGTGTTCGCTGTGAACTGTAGGTGCCTTAGATATGTCACGTGATCGAACAGTAGGTGCCTTAAATACGTCACATGATTGAACACGGTCTGTAGCGATACCTAATTTCGCATGTCTTCGGTGTGAACTGTAGGCGCTTTAGATACATCATGTTTACTTAGTTACGTTTGGTTCGCGCCTTGGTTACGTCAAACAATCGCGGTGTGAATTTGTATGTCACGTGATCAAACAGTAGGCGCCTTAAATACGTCACATGATCGAACACAGTCTGGATTGGCTGAAACTATGATGACGTAAATCAACAGCTGTATGAAATTCATAATCGGTAGCGATACCTAATTTCGCATCTGTTCGGTGTGAACTGTAGGCGCCTTAGATACGTCATGTTTACTTAGTTATGTTTGGTTCACGCCTTGGTTACGTCAAACAATCGCGGTGTGAATTTGTAATGGTCGTTACAAAGCATTGCTTTCGCTGTCAAATCAATTATGCCACCTAAACAAAAAGCTATTGGTCGATCTACACCTCAAGCACGAAAGATAAAGGCATCACGAGCTTCAGAAACAGACGAGCAACGGAAAGCAAGATTGGAAACTGTTCAAGTTCGCACTGCTCAAATACTTTCTTTCTTTGAGTGGCGTTGCAACGCATGCCGGGTACTTGCTAGTTCCAAATATGAAAGAAATCATTTATTAGGTCAGTATTATATTCCAAATATGAAAGGAATCAGGTATTGGGTCAGTATTACATTCCAAATATGAAAGGAATCAGGTAATGGGTCAGTAATATATTCCAAATATGAAAGGAATCAGGTATTGGGTCAGTATTATATTCCAAATATGAAAGGAATCAGGTATTGGGTCAGTATTATATTCCAAATATGAAAGGAATCAAGTAATTGGTCAGTAACATAGAAATGGGTCACTAAGAGATAAAGAAAAAAAAGTTTTTTTAGTCAAAGCTGTCCAGAGACTCACTAACCAAAACCAAAACAATTGGACAATAAAGTTCTAGATGACCACATTTTTGTGTCCTAAACAAAAACATGTAATCAAATCCATCCAAGAATGATAGGAACACAAGACTGTTATTTACACATATTTTAACAAAAAGGACATTTTTACATACAAAGCGTTGTCATATTCTTACCGCTATCTTAGGCTTTATATGTAGAAGGTTAAACATGGTCTGCATGTCAATCAGAGACTGGCGCACTTCTCTGTAAACAGAGCCCAGAAAGTTAAGGGGAAGAGACAGCTGGAACAGTAAACCATTCACCATTACCAAATCACCAACAGTCATGGTTCCTGGAAAATTGAAAATGCCATTTTAAATGTGCACATTTTCTTGAAAACTCTAAACATGAATACAATTCTTTAAGTTGTTCTGTAGTATTAGCAATATAAACAACCTCATAGTACACATTCCAGACAATAATGAAAACTATCTTTGATCACACACTGACAACTAGCGATTGAACTTCATTGTCATAACAAATTCTCATAGACCTATAAGCATCAGTGACAAGACTGCAAAATAATAATATTTCAAGCTTTTCTATCATAGATCAAAACAATGTACCAAAGAAATCTTTTTAAGTTAATCAGTTCATGGCTGGAATTTTTCAAATTAATTTTCATAAGCATAATTTTGTTTCAAATTGTCTGAAAGTTTCTGAAATCATCCCACTCTGTCAAAAGTTTAGTGTTTTTACTTTTTAATCGAATCTGATTCAGTCAATACATCCAAAGTTTAGTACTGTAATCTGTTTATACAAAATTGATTTGAGGTGGTATTGTTTAAACTCAGGTTATAAAGATTAAATTTTGTCTAGATGATATTTACAAGGGAACATTCTCATATTTTGATATTATTCTGGAAAAGGGTGACCTTTTATGCAGGGTCCGTGCTTCTCATAGTGAACGTCACGTCAACCTATATCCAAAAGTTTGACCAATTAAAGCTTTCATGCTGTAAGCACAGTTATCAGCATATTTTCCATTTAAAGTTTAATGTAAAACAGTTTACATATAGCATTTTCAGGCTTATTACTAACTAACTTTTGCATCAATTTAAAGATTATTTACATCTGCATATATGTTTCAATGCTGTATTATATTTCCACCAAATTTCACACACAAAGCTTCTAGAAATGAAATTCCATGCACTTGTAGCCTATGCAATAGTATAATGGCTGATTATTAGTAAAGCTACACAAGTTTACTTTATATTTCAACCTGTAAAGATAGTCAGACAGAACTACCATATTTTTCAACCTATAAATCCATTCCGAGTACAAGTCGAATTCACCAATTTGGCAAATTTTCCATTCTTCGTCCATATATAAGTCGATTTGGAGTATAAGATGAGGCCAGGTGAATATCTCGGCTTCATATTTTATACTAGTAATGGTATCGTCTTATGATATTCCATATTACCGGCAATCGTGAAATTGCATTACCGATGCTAATATGCTTGTGATTTTACTTCTGAACAAATCACTGCTATAATCTGTTATCAACTGACACAGCTGAATAAACAGTCCATGCTTGTTTTATTATAACTGAAAGCACATCCATGTTCTAGTTCATTTTATTACCTATAGTTTTGAGTGTAACTTATATATAACTTTCAATGACACATTCCATATATAAGTCAATTCGGAGTATAAGACGAAGCCCTGACTTTCAAAACGTATTGACTTATAGGCCGGAAAATCCCGATTAGTACTGCAAAATGTCACCTATTTGTCTTTAACACATTAACCCCTGAGCCAAACAGCTAGGCAGTCCCCGACAGCATACTAGCAGAGATCGCATAGAGCAGTGTTAGCCTTAACAGTGCCTGTATCCCTGAGACTTGCTGAGAATACTTGACTTGCAGATTTTTTTCAGAGAGCTACGAGTAATAAATGTTATTTTTTTTATATTTACATTCCACTAATTAAGCTAAAATTTGGCACAGCAGTTCTCAATAAAATTACGTACAAAAATGGTATAAAAATTTAGAACTACATGCAGAAGTAAAACTAAGACATAAAGATAAAATGATTTTTGTACCAATTTCTCTTGCCATGAATAATCCATAAAAGTCCATGATGAATTCACACTGAATAATTAACACTATCAACACGTGAAATTCACTCCATTTGATGTACATACTAATTCCACTTGTCATCTCTATTGCAAACTAAACCTTCTTCAGTCTGTCGAGTAATGGTCTACTTCCAGCGGCTGATTCTCGTAATTTTCTTCATTTTCTAATCTAACTGTTTCCACTAATTTTGCCACTATCAAAGTCAAATTTGTTTCCCCTTTCTTCAGCAATGTACACTCTATCTATATAAGCTAACATTTTAATGGTTCAACTGCCTGCATAGTTAGGAAATGACTTCAAATCAACCAATGGTTTGCGCCGATTTATCTCATCATTTGGGATATAGGCATAGAAAAATACTGCCACTCAAACTTGGCGCTTGGGATACAAGCTATGCAAACTCAGCCCTGTTATCGAGGTGCTCGGGAGATGAGGGAGGTAAAGTGCGACGAGTTATTGAAGCGGCAGGGGTTAATGTGTTAATAAGTTTTTTAAAACCGATTTATCAACTTTGTTGAAAACATCACACTAATGTGAATCAAAGAAAACTGTCATAAAGTTTATTGAGAATTTCTTTTGTTTTGATATTAAATGCTACAAAGGCTTAGTAAAAAAGCTTTCTTAAGCGAATGTTTTGAACTGTAAATATTCTGACCTTGCTGCATTCAATTCTCTGTAATGTCCCACCAGCTCGCCCTAGTCTGACTGGGGTGATAAGCCATTTCACCATAAAATGTGAATCCAGCATGAAACCCGGAAATGATCAAGTTCATTTTGAGACATTCTTTTTTATTTCCATTCATGACTGGTAATTTATGAAGAGACAAATCTCTTATCTGTGAAGAGTTGGTTTTTATGTTATTATCAACCAGTAAGTATTGCATTTTATATCCAATACAATACTCAAGTAACTAAATACCAAGGTGACAGAAAGTACAATGAATAAAACTTTGATTTAAAAAAATTAAAATTGATATAATGAAACAGATAAGAAGTATGCCAGATTCATAAGGGCTGTTCTATGTGACCCAGAGTAGCAACGTCACATTTGAGAAGTCAACTAACGATGCAATTTAGAATTTTAAGAGATTATTATGATTAGAGTGCGCTTTCAATGTTTTTAACTGCCTTCTCCGAGTCCATTGTATGTGTGAATGCAACATCCTCTGCAATTCATGTAAGCATGAGAATAAAAAGTTTACCTGACATGATATCATGACTGTAAGCAAGAGAACAAAATATTTACCTGACATGATATTCTGACTGGCCAACATCATGATGGCAGTGAGTCCTACGCTGAAGATGACATTCTGACCCCAGTTCAACATGGCCAAACTGGTGGTAGTTTTCAGGGATGCCTCTTCATATCTGGCCAAGTATTTGTCAAACTTGTTTGCCTCGTACTCTTCATTGTTAAAATACTGTCAATCAGAACAGTTCAGTGTTACCGTCTACCTGATACTCATCAATGCTAATATATTGTCAATCAGAACAGTTCAGTGTTACCGTCTACCTGATACTCATCAATGCTAATATATTGTCAATCAGAACAGTTCAGTGTTACCATCTACCTGATACTCATCAATGCTAATATATTGTCAATCAGAACAGTTCAGTGTTACCGTCTACCTGATACTCATCAATGCTAATATAATGTCAATTAGAACAGTTCAGTGTCATTGTCTATGTAATACCATCATTGTTAATATATTGTCAATCAGAACAGTTCAGTGTTACTGTCTACCTGATATTCATCAATGCTAATATATTGTCAATCAGAACAGTTCAGTGTTACCATCTACCTGATACTCATCAATGCTAATATATTGTCAATCAGAACAGTTCAGTGTTACCGTCTACCTGATACTCATCAATGCTAATATAATGTCAATTAGAACAGTTCAGTGTCATTGTCTATGTAATACCATCATTGTTAATATATTGTCAATCAGAACAGTTCAGTGTTACCATCTACCTGATACTCATCAATGCTAAAATATTGTCAATCAGAACAGTTCAGTGTTACCATCTACCTGATACTCATCAATGCTAATATATTGTCAATCAGAACAGTTCAGTGTTACCGTCTACCTGATACTCATCAATGCTAATATAATGTCAATTAGAACAGTTCAGTGTCATTGTCTATGTAATACCATCATTGTTAATATACTGTCAATCAGAACAGTTCAGTGTTACCGTCTACCTGATACTCATCAATGCTAATATATTGTCAATCAGAACAGTTCAGTGTTACCATCTACCTGATACTCATCAATGCTAATATAATGTCAATTAGAACAGTTCAGTGTCATTGTCTATGTAATACCATCATTGTTAATATAATGTCAATCAGAACAGTTCAGATTCATAATCTATCCGATACCGATCATTGTTAATACAAATTCAATCAGAATACTTTAGTGTCATTAACTGCTTGATATTCATCATTGTCAAAGTACTGCCAATAAGATCATTTATTTTCTTACCGAGTTCTAAAAAAGCAGCATATTTGCAACAACAGTAAAATTATAAATATCTGTGGCAACACTGAGGTCATGCTGTTTACCTATAGTCACAATAAGAAGACCAGGATGAGGATCACCATTCATTTCTAGAACATTCTAAATTGTCAACAAGATCAGGTCTGATACTAATAATTTAGTAATGAACATTTAAAACATCAGGTAGACCAAGTTTTTCCCTGGGGAACTTAGATTCATGAAAACATGTTTAACTTCAAGTATCAATGACCTAAATATATAACTGAAAATCTTTGACAAGAATTAGCAATGTAATATGTTGTTTATAAAAAAAAGACATTAATCATGTCGGCTCAAACTCCTGCCACTAATTATGGACAAAGGTTATTCCTAACATATAAATTAAATATACATAACACTTATGACTGGTGGCAACTCGCAGTTTTACAGCACAGACTGTTGTGTCTGAAACCACATCATAATGTGTGATATATGATCTCCATGCAGTACATGTTGATACTACCACCATTCTTTAATACTCAGACCTTTTGAAAACATATTATGTGCATGCTATTTATTTTTGCAGAACTTGCAGGATATTACAAATAAAGATCTAGTTTAAACTTTCTGAAAGTCTTAATTTCCAAATTGTGTTGAATCCATTTGGTATGAAAACAAACTCACCTTAAGTATTTAAATTACATGCTTGCTAATAATTAGAGTCTAACTGCAAGGACTATTGACACTAATCTGTCACTGCATATTGCAATGACAGATCAGGGTCAATGGCGTTGGTAAAGTTTGCAGGTTACATTCAACTTAAAAGAAAGTCAAGATAAAAGCTAAGGCAGAAGAGTCTTGATTATTTCATCAGTAAATATAGTTGAACTGAAAACAAATTTACTATAGAAAAAAATGTCATTGTACACAGCGACACTAAAAGTACCATGTCTGTTCACTTTTTCATCTTTCCAGCTATGACAAATCTCCAAATATGACCAATCTGCTTACAATTAATGTTAATTATTTTCAGAAATGTAGTTAATTGAGAGTTAATTATTCTGAGTAAAATTTGTTGTGAAAGAAATGGAAAAGTTCTGGTAATAAAAAGCATCTTTTTGAACTGGTGATCTGTCAGGTAGTCCTCAGAAAAGGTTCCTGTATCATCAGAACTGAAAATACCACATAACTTGTACCATTTCCGATGGCTGCGAGTCTTTTTTTTCCAGCCATCAATGGTCTGTAAATTACTATTTGCCCTTTTTCTACTTAGTATACAAGCACTTATCTTGTACCAATTCTTGAAGCTTAGAAACCACCTATTTAGACGTGGCAATATTTTCACTATCATAAAATGTATTGCTTCAGAGTGTGTTACAATTAAGGTCAACTGGACCTGTGAATATACAATTTTAGAATGATTGAATGCTGAACAGTGACTAATCCCCAGAACTAGAGATCACATGATTGTGGTCTGGAAACTGGGAATTTTAGCAGCTAAAAAGGGGATTTTGGTAAAAGCCTCAAAATACACCAAAGCAGAGAAAACATTGTGTACTTACTTTCACTGTCTCATAGTTAATTAGGGAGTCAACAGCTATGTTGCCAGCTGCATTTTCGGCTTTATTCATCATCACTCGAAACTTGGTCCTGTTTTTGAAAATTTGGTACATGCACTTTAGGAGAATCTACATTACTGAGCTGGGCTACACATTATATCTTGTATAAGGATGGTTAAAGAGAGTCAGGTTTGCCACTATGAGAAAACTGGGACAAGATTTGAGGTCATTTTCTACTGTAAAACTAGCATGTTATGAATACTACATTTATTATAGTCATGTGTGTGTGTCACAAAATAATACATAGGAATAGTTAAAGAAACACATAAGATCACCTCTCCCTCCCTTTTTCTATTATGTTATCTGGTATCACTCTGAAAATTCACTCACAAAACATTGTCTGGTTCATAGTTTGATAACTGAAGTGACCTTGAATGAACATTAGAAAGCTGTTTCAGAAACATTGTACCAGGCAATGATAAATTTAAATAAAATAAACAACTCATCACTATTTGACCAAAGATTCAAGGTTCATATTAAGTTCCATAATAATCTTTAATTTTAATTTAGAAAAACATAAAAGAAAGCCATCAGAATAATGTGCCATTTAAAACAAAAAAAGCCCAAATTTTGTAATTCCTCTCCTATTGCATTCAGGATTTGAAGCCAATGTTTTTATCCATCCATTCTACTGAAATATCATACTAAATATGATCATCATTTAGCCTTAAATCAGTGTAGATAGAGTTCAAGTGAACTGGATCAGTCCTTATTACAGATGAAAATGTAATCTGTAACCCTCAGCCCAGGCTTCCCAGCATCCAGAATCACAAACCTTTATTGGCATCTATTCATCTGCTAAATATTGCATACAGATATCACCACCTATCCACAATTTATGTTGGTTACAAGAAAAACAGTGATACACAGATAGACAGATTGATTGGTAGATGGATGGAAATGGTCTATCTTAATATATATTTTATACCAATTAGTTTTATATATGAATACAAATAATTTGTAAAGCCTTACCTCCAACTGGTGACAAGCAGAGTAAACAATGTATAGGATCCAATACAACCCAGGGCTACAAGGGCAAATTTACCTCCACAATTGTAGTACTACAAAGACAAATACAGAATAAATGTGCAATTTAGTAATTACAGATGACTCAAAATTTAGACCTGATTATCCAATTCGGCAGAATAACCTTTCGGAATTAAAAGACTACTGTGAACTTAATTTTGCATCCATAATTTTGTAGGAATCCTAATTATTAAGAAATCAGTGTAGAGACTTTACCTTTCTTTTGTAATGAAGCAATTTAATTTTTGTATGACAAATGGTTACCAAGCGAACTGAAGGATAAAAACAAGTGTCAAATAAATGGAATGATTAATCTTGACCCTTCCTGATTATGTACATTTCAATGCCGCATGATGTAGTGCTGAGTCAAAAAAGTACCTCTTAAATTAAAGCAATAGCATTCAAATACATTTTTGTTTGGCTACTTGTCCATATTAATAAAAAAAAAAAATAATAATAATGAGGACTTTGCATAGTGCCTAATCTTTTGCAGCTCTATGCGCTTTACAACATCTAAAACGATATGGCTACACTACAGAAAAACAAATAATAAAAACCATGAAATTGGAAAACATAAAAACATGCTGAAAACATATAAGATACAAAACATTATTTGTTCTCTAAGTTTGTTCCTGCAGTTGAAAAAGGTGAGTTTTAAGAGCACTCTTAAAAGGGACCACTTTATCTTTGTGTCTAATTCAATCGGCAATTCATTCCACATTGCTGGGCCCTGGTATGCAAAAGAACATTGTCCATATGACTTCGTTTTCATAGTAGGAACAATAAGTATGCGATTGTCAGAAGAGGAGCGTAAGTATCTTGATGGTGTGTACACATGGGTGAGGCTGGATGAAATGAGAACATTAGTAAATTTATCTATAGGTGAGTTTAATGAATGAACCAATGATCATATTGGTAAGTACACTGTTCACCATTTTAAATGACAGTTCAACTGCTCAAGTGGCCTAAGTGGTTAGAGCATCTGCCTTGGATGCAAAAAGTCATGGGTTTAAACACTGAGTCATACCAAAGAATTTTATAAAATGGTACAAGCAGTTGCCTCACTGGGCAATGAACATTTGGAGATTAGTGTTAGGACTGGTCAGCCTGGTGTCAGGATAATGTGACTGAGTGGGACATAATGCTACATGTCTGTGGTATGATTCCCCCATGCTAGACATTACTAAAAACTGCCACACTGCATACATCATAGTGATATGTCTAAAACTTTTTAAAACCTACATTAAAATCTTAATCACACCCACCCACATAGTGTTCTGCAATTATGGCATGTAATATATTAGCTACAATGACATAGAGGTACTAATTTTAGTTCTAGTACTATATAAATTTTTTGCTCAAATTACACTTTTTTCCACTTAAATTAGCAAACATTATGCTTATACCTCTCTCAGGGCTGGCATGCATGTGAGTTTATTATATTTTGATTTCGCCCATCCAACTATTACCAATTTCATTTCTGCACAATAACTCTAGTTGTCAGCCAGATACACTTACCAATGTATGAGTGGCTTACACTTAAGGTAAGAAAAAACCCTATCAATTTGGGGGTCAATAACTTGAGTTCTCCATTATTTACTATTACCAAACTTTGTGAATGGTAGGTAATTATGTGTTTATCGATAATACTGTTATAAAACAAATAAAAAAAGATTTTGTTTTCATTTTTATGCAAAATAAACTGTTCTTTGCACAGTTTTGCAAAGATGCAAAGTCAGACCTGTACAAGTGATGGCTGGAGTGTTGCAGCACACATTTTTAACACATCTGATGCTGTTAAATGGCATTTAATTGGCTCCACCCCATGCTAGTACTATTTTCATAAGTCTTTGGTATAACCTGACTGGGATTCAAACCTACTAGATCCCACATTCGAGGCATATGCTAAACACTTAAGCATTCAGAGCAGTCCAGTAAGTACACTGTATGACAATTGTACATTGTTACTACTAATCTGGATTTACAGGTCAAAATATTTGGCAAAATGGACCAAATCCATGTGGATTAGAGCCAAAATAGAAACACAAAAATAATGAAAATTAATATGTTCAAAAATTCACTTATTTAGTCTGCATGTCTAACTTTTGCTGAATGATAAGGAATAACATAAATTATGCAATGGTCATAATGATGTGCTCAGTCCAAGTGCATCAATCTCATATTCTTCTTTACAGATTTCTAAAACAGTGTTGACTTTTTCCTGATTGGATAGGTTTTGAAGCTTAAAAAGACCTATCTGCTCTAAAAATTGTCATCCACCATAAAAATCAGTTTCGCTTACATCTGGTGCCATTTTCTTGAAAAGCACAATCTGGTCTACTAACTAAGTTGACTATTGATATAATGAATCTGCAAGGCAAATTAAAGAAAATCACCTGTTTTCTTGGAAATGGTTTACATACAGTTGATACATATAGAAAATTAGGAAAGTGTATGCAGAACTAAGAAGGTCGAATTATGCCATTCTTATGCAGCAGTCTTTCATTTTATCAAATTGTTAAAAGTCTGGAAAAGTGCAATCCATATAATTGCAAGCATAATACCTAAAAAAACATAAGGTGACAAAAGACTAGAAATATAACACATAGTTGTTTAATTAGTTCAAATTCAAAATGAAAGAAGTTTTTGGCCATAATTTACAGAGAATCTGATGGTACTTGTATGTATTCAACTGCAATATTTAATCAACACTATTTCTTTATAACTTTTAAAATAATTTTCTAAAAACTTCTTTCATTATTTTTTTCCTGTTTTTTTCTCCCATGTCATTGTAACAAATAAGAAACAAAATCCTACAAATAAATAATGACAACTAGCAGAGAGTGACCACTTGAGTTAGATCCTTTTTCCACTACCAATCTGGATATACTGACCACCTGACCTTGATACACAGAAAGGCAATAAATTGAGGTTACACCAAGTTCATTAACTTGTTGCTTACAGAGAACTCTGGGCAAGTTTACATAATATAAATATCTGATAAGAATAATTTAATTTGTAAATACGTACCAATATGCCAGTTACTAGAGTAACTTCAAAAATTGTTGGTGCAACATTGAAAACAAGTGCACTTAAGACAAAGTTAATTCCCCTGAAATAAAGAAAGAAAATGTGGAGAGAAATTTTAATATCTAAATTAGTACTCAACAGCTGCATATGATTGTCACATAGTTATTTTAGAGATACATATAGTGAAGTTTATTTCTATTTAGTTCTATTATTATTTACAGTGATACAAGTTTGTATACTACATGTGTTCTACATATGGGGACAATTCCAATGCATATATATATATATATATGAGCTAGAAAGGTTTGAGAATGAGTTTTGGCCTACAATAAACTTTTAACATCCAACTTTTCCTTGCTGTTTCTTACTTCTATTTCTAAATTTCTTGAGTGATTTGATGGGAAAATAAGACCACTGATGACTCACTTTCCTCCTCATTAAATTAATATCTAGGTAACCTTTGTCAACACCTTAATTAAGAAATATCTAATTTTGTTCAGTATAGGGTCTTTGTGGACAGTAAATGTTCAGTTGTTGGGAATGTCAGGTGTTTCTAGAAGTGAATGGGTCCCTGTAACCTAATTATATTATATTTCACTGATGTTTTTATAAAACACTCTGCTTTATTTAATTGTGGCAACTTACAACTACATGAATGTGTAAAATGTTTACCACTGTTTCTATCATCAAAAATGTATAACATTTTATTTAGTGATTTAGTATCCACACTAACAATGCACCAATGCTTTTTAATATTTGGTGATTCACAAAAATAACACATAGCTGCGTTTTCACAAAACTTAAATAGCTACAACAAACCGTGTTCCTCTATCAATAGCTTTGGACAGGGCACCTGTTTGACGTGAAAGATGGAAACTTAAATCAAGGGACTGTAGGTGAAGAAAGACATTACGGGCCACATTGCGAATGGAGTTCTGTGCCACCTTGCCAAACACAGCATTCCTAAGTTCATTAAACCCTGCTGCTCCAGCTCTGGCAATTCCATCTGAAAAAACAATAAACATTCATAGCTTGGACATGGTACAACATTAGATATAGACTAGATCTGTTATAAAACAGATGGATTAAATGGAAAAATCTGTCACATTGCAGTCTTATCAAATTTACTATCAGTCATCAGTTTTGCACCTTAATGCAACTTTTACACTTTTACCCTAATATATAGCATGCAATTACATTTTTACCCTAATTTACATTTTTACCCAAATATATAGCATGTAATTACATTTTTTAATGATTTTATTATTATTATTATTATAGTTCTTGTCTATTATCCTGATGCAATTATCTTAACATCTTTTCTTCAAAACCTTGTTGCATAAGTCTACCAGGGCATAATATATTTTCCAAATCCTGTCAATGGAATTGACCTTTCAACGCACTATGTTTCTGTCCTTTCTTCACAATTTAGAATTAGGTCAAAAGATACTGGTTCGCTATGTGATAGACACAAGAACCCACTCCATTAAGTCTATTACTTTTGCACAACTTTGTAATGTTATGTCTCTTGTTGTAAACTGACATTAGCGATTCTAACATGTAGGAGTCCAGCAGAATATTTCATAGATTTGTTGTCATAGGGTTTAACGCCATCTTTCAGCACACGATAGGCTATACATGGCGGCCAGTATTGGTGGAGGAAGAACCCGGGAAACCCCTCGGGAAGTATCACCGACTTACGAGAAGCTACTGGCAAGCTTTCTCACATAACTACATTAGCCGAATCTTTGACTCGAACCACACAGACAGAGGTGAGATGGCAGTGATCCGTAACGGAGAGCACTTTAGACCACTTGGCCACTTGGGGCCCCTTTCATAGATTTTGTGTTAAGTGTTTGTTTTGTATATGTAAGTTTTCTTTCTCCTGACAAGACCATGACAGTCATTCAGATCATGGTGTATGGAACACAGGACAGTCATTCAGATCAGGGTGTATGGAACACAAGATAATCATTTAGATATGGGTGTATGGAACTCAAAACAGTCATTCAGATCAGAACAAGACAGGCATTTAGATATGGGTGTATGGAACACAAGACAGTCATTCAGATCAGGGTGTATGGAACACAAGATAGTCATTCAGATCAGGGTGTATGGAACTCAAAACAGTCATTCAGATCAGAACAAGACAGGCATTTAGATATGGGTGTATGGAACACAAGACAGTCATTCAGATCAGGGTGTATGGAACACAAGATAGTCATTCAGATCAGGGTGTATGGAACTCAAAACAGTCATTCAGATCAGAGTGTATAGTGTTCAAGACAGTCAGATCATGGTGTATGGAAGTCAAAAAAGTAATTCAGATCATGGTGTATGGAAGTCAAAAAAGTAATTCAGATCATGGTGTATGGAAGTCAAAACAGTTGTTCAGATCATGGTGTATGGAACACAAGATAGTCATTCAGATCATGGTGTATGGAACACAAGATAGTCATTCAGATCATGGTGTATGGAACACAAGATAGTCATTCAGATCAGGGTGTATGGAAGTCAAGACAGTCATTCAGATCAGAGTGTATAGTGTTCAAAACAGTCATTCAGATCATGGTGTATGGAACAAAAGACGGTCTTTCAGATCAGGGTGTATGGAAGTCAAGACAGTCATTCAGATATGGGTGTATGGAACTCAAAACAGTCATTCAGATTATGGTGTATGGAAGTCAAGACAGTCATTCAGATCATGGTGTATGGAACAAAAGACAGTCTTTCAGATCAGGGTGTATGGAAGTCAAGACAGTCATTCAGATCAGAGTGTATAGTGTTCAAGACAGTCATTCAGAGCATGGTGTATGGAATTCAAAGCAGTCATTCAGCTCTATGTGTGATTAGTTCACAATGGTCATAACATTCTATACAGACCAGTAAATTAAGATCTAACTAACAAAGTTTTTGAGACCTGTGTAATTATCACGTACATGTTTTGTACATATAAAATGAAAATCATTGAAACCTCTAAAACTGGAATATAGAAACATTGTAAAATTTAATTACTGAAAGCACTCCCAAAACTGAAACGGTCTAGGGAAAAATAAATGAAAGTACAGTAGTAATTTGATTAAGTAACTACACCATCAATGTGTGCTTGTACTGAAAGGAAGTATCAAGCCAATCAATTGTTTGTCTCTGGCATTTTCAGATTTCTTTCCAAAATGGAAAATGAAAATACATTCCGAGTCAACAATATGTGGTAAGAGATTCATACCTTTTCAATTTGATGATTATGCATGTAAAACTATTCACTAAGTTTCTGATAAAGGCAAAGCTGGAGCTGGTCATATGTCACATGTTCCTGGAAAACATTTTGCATTTAAGTTTGTGGAATTTCCCAACCCAAGATATGGTCAAAGATTATTTTTCGTATCCCAAAACGTTATTGTGAATGTTTTACCTTGCAAACTCTAATATTTTACTCAAGAATCCTCTGTGTTACAAGAATTGACTCTACAGATACTTACAACCGATAATGACAGCTGTTGCCACAGTCATTATTGTAGATCCCGGTTCACTGAGATTCAGCCAATTGCTAGGTTGATTTAAGAAATCAACAACATATTTGAAGATAAATGGAACCTGCACACTCAAAACCTGTGAAGGTAAAAGCAAGTAATCACTTTGTAAGTAAAAGTACAATTCAAATGCAAATCTAAAGTCCCTTAAAGGTACTGACATTCTACTTCTATGAGGATTCTATAGAAATCCATTACATATTTAATTCATTTTTACTTATATTCTTTATAAGTGCTACAGTAGTGGAAATGCCACTGATGTTCTTGAATAAGTCCAACATACCAAACTTCTTTACAATCAAACCTTCATTATAATTCTGCATACTCTTACAATCATGCCCATCATTAAAACACTACACTCCCTCACACACATGTATATCATTATAATTCTGCACTCCCTCAAAATCATGTCTATCATTATAACATTACAGTCATACAATATCATGTCTATCATTATAACACTGCACTCCATCACAATCATGTCCATCATTAAATCACTACACTCCCTCACAATCATGTATATCATTATAAGACTGCACTCCCTTACAATCAAGCCCATCATTAAAACATTGCACTCCCGCACAATCATGCATATCATCATAACACTGCATTCCCTTACAATCATGGCCATCATTAAAACACTACACTCCCTCACAAACATATATATCATTATAACACTACACTCCCTCACAATCATGTCTATCATTATAACATTACAGTCATACAATATCATGTATATCATTATAACATTGCACTCCCTTACAATCATGCCCATCATTCAAACACTACACTCCCTCACAATCATGTCTATCATTATAACATTATAGTCATACAATATCATTATAACACTGCACTCCCTTACAATCATGCCCATCATTATAACACTGCAGTCCCACAATATCATGTCTATCATTATAACACTGCAGTCCCTAAAAATCCTGCCCATCATGAAAACACTACACTCCCTCACAATCATGTATATCATTATAACACTGCAGTCCCTTACTATCATCACAATTACTGCAATACTACTCACTAACAATAAATATGACCATCTGTTCTGAAGGAGTAACAAAAACAAGATTTTCCCTCACTATCATGACCATCATTATAACACTGCATTCGCTTAGTATAATCCCAATCATTATAATACTACTCCCTTACAATCAATAGGATCATATTCTGAAGGAGCAACAAAAACAAGATTTTCAAGATGGAACCAATAGACACGCACCATTTTCTTTTAGGTCCATTTACAAATCATATTTAGTCTTTACATGATAACTACATGTCAACAGGGCTATCCATTCCAGAGGAGTTAGCAATAAAGAGATTTTCACAATGGCCATCAAGGTAATTATGTTGTCTGTGATATCAACACCATTTATGACTATCTACATACACAAATATATATATTTTTTTAAACACAGATATGACGATTCCTCCAGAAAAAGTTATAGACTCTATACTGGATGCCTGTGGGATTGTAATTTCAATGAAAATCAAATAGATCTTGGGAATGAAACTGTGCACCAAGATTCAAGACTCTCCTCTAATGTAGAAGTGAAGGGGTGATAACAAACAACTGCTAAATTTTGATATTCCTTAAATATAATATTTCAAGGGTAGATTCTGTGTTTTAATATCCCACATTAATTCATAACAATGAACATTATTTTGTGTCCCACTACATCTGTGAATCCTGGGCTAAGACACTGAGGGGTGGGATGTAAGGAGGCAACATAGATTGCATATTTGAACTATTTTTCCCCTTTTATTATTACAGGGTCAAGAAGCTTAATATTTCCAATTAAATACCAGTGGGTTGATGAGGAATTTATGTCCAAATGTGCCATTTTATGTCTAGTGAATATATACTAGTACATGGTTATAGATGTGGATCTAATCTAAGTCCAGGGGTTTGAGTGGCCGAGTGGTCTAAAGCACTCTCCATTACGGATCACTGCCATCTCACCTCTGTCTGCATTGATTCGAGTCTCGGATTCGGCCAATGTGGGTATGTGAGAAAGATTGCCAGTAGCTTCTCGTGGGTCGGTGGTTCTTTCCGGCTTTTTCCCAGGTTCTTCCTCCACCATTAATACTGGCCATCATGTATGTAACAGAATTGTTACCGAGTGGATGGTGGATTAAATGAACAACACAAACACAATATGTGAAAGATAATGTAAATTTACGAAGTAAATTATTAATGAAAAATAATGATGTATCAACACAATAACTCATGCATTCAACCCACAATCGAACTTCACAACTATTCACAATTCAAAAATAAATTAAATATCAGTACAAAATAAACACAGATCCAAGGAATCTCCTGGACTAAACACAGATCCAAGGAACTTCCTGGACAACACAAATGTTTCAAATAAAATGGAACCTTTACAAAAGTTGTATTAACGCAAGTATAAATTCCGATAACAAATACAAACATCAAACTATAATATCGCACGTATGGATTGCGACAACAAGTACAAACATCTACATGTATTTTATCAAGTTGCTAACTATTATTGAGATTCATATAATCCCTTGAAATACTACTGTGATTCAAAGTATCTATGTGTCAATATAACAATGTATTCAATTGTAACTACAATTGCAACACACACGTGTCTCGACCCTGTACAACTGTACGATTCACCAACTGTTGAATCGCCGCACCACTTTTCCGAATACCTAGGGTTGGCCCAATACTTTTATCGGCCGCTTGCCCTTCACGGATCCACTACAGTTACACGTACAGACAGCATACAGCATCTACTAGAACCATCGGTCCCAAATACTTAGATACTACTCCGGACATTTACACCTCTAGACAGCTCCGACACTTGGACATTTAGACTTCTAGATTTCCGGATATTTATGACGGACGTAGACGGACAGACAATCCGACAGACAGACAGTCAGATACCTCAATATGATCACACAATTAAACAGCATAATCACGGCACAATCAATCACATTCAGCTACAATTCAGAGACATTCAGAGACGTTCAGCTACAATCAGCTACAATAAAGAAACCAAACTAATAATAGTTGTTTCTAAAACAATCTAAAACTTTGATTACGCTATTGCATTTAAAGTCTAATAGTGACTAGTAATTCCAAATATTCAACAGTTTAAATCTGCATTGTAATAAAGGCATCATTACATGAAATGATAAACTGAATAAATTTCACAATAAAATGAAATATAAATTTAACACTCACCCCTTTGGCTGGAGAAAGAATGACGAGCTATCTCTCCTTTGATAAGATACTTTTGGACTCGTAATCTTATCAGAATTATTCTGCCTTATATATCCTCAAATAGGCGAGCAGAATTCACGGCAAAATTCCCGTGCACCCCGTGATTCTAATGTTCCTGACTTCAAGTGATTTGTAGTCAGGCACATGCAAATCGTTACACATCACTTACCTTGAAAAACACTTATTCACCCCAGGTAACGCATGTACGATGAAACAAAAAAATGGTGAAATTGGTTTGTAATTCAAGAAGAAATAAATTCAATTTTTGCCTAATTCTGTGACCATACCTCCCCCCTAAGAATAAAAATGTACACATTTTTAAAACTAACACAGAATAGAAGAAAAATAACTACTGATGATATCTTAAAACATTTATATTGGTTATACTACAATCTGGATTTTAATACTGGGTAAATTTATACAAATTTCCAATCATGTCCTACTCAAGTAGCCTGCACCTATATTTTCAACTCCCCTTATTGACATTGTCGCTCTGTCTCTTGATGTACAACTTGAGCATGTTAGCATGGAATGTCTTTAAATTACCGTCTATGTCAATTTTATAGTCCATGTCACCTTTGACCTCTTTAACTTCATAGGGACCTTTGCACTGGACTTATAACTTATTTGAGCTAGTTACAAGAAGCAATAGAACCTGATCTCCTAGAAGAAATTTCCTTTTTCGCGCTTTGCGGTTATAATATTTGGCATATCTGCGCCCCGATTTCATTAACTCGTCACGTGCCATCTGGCATGTACTCTCTAGTTTATCTCGCAGATCTAATACATACTGGTAAGTAGTTTTGATTTCCTCGTTCGCGACATCACCCGTCCATAGTTCGCGTAGTATCTGCATCGGGCCTAGAACTGTTCTACCGTACAACGGTTAGAAGGGTGAAAACCCTAAACTTTCCTGTGGTACTTCACGGTACGCAAACAGAACAGCGTTCAAATAACGGTCCCAGTCTTGCGGATGTTCTGCGCACATCTTTCGTAGCATGCTTTTCAGGGTACCATTAAACTTCTCTACCAGTTCATTGCACATCGGATGGTATGGGGTAGTGTTTAGCTGTTTGATGGATAACAGCCTACTTATTTCACCCATGAGGTCAGAGGTGAATTGGGCACCACAATCAGTGAGGATTTCTTCTGGCACCCCTACCCTACTGAAGATATCAACTAATGCTTCAGCTACCCTTTCCGTTTCAATAGTTGGTAACGCTATGGCTTCGGGGTATCTGGTCGCGTAGTCAACAAGAGTAAGAATATACCGATTCTTTCTTTCGGTAACTGGGTGTATTGGTCCTACAATATCTACTGCCACTCTTTTAAACGGTGTATCTATTAATGGCATCTGTCCTAAGGGCACCCTTGTGACCCTTCCTTTACATACGGTTTTCTGACATACGTCGCACGACCTACAGAACCGTGTGACATCGCCATTAACACCGGGCCAGTAGAATTCAGCGACTACTCTGCTAGTGGTCTTAGCCTTACCTAGGTGTCCCACCATGCTCGACTCATGTGCCACCCTAAGTACTTGAGATCTATATCTCTGGGGTACGACCACTTGCCAATACTTCTTACCATCCGGAGCGCTAAACTCCCTATGAATTAATTCATTCTTACGTACGAATCTTGAGCTACCTGCACCCTTGCAGTGTTTAATCGCGCCAGACGCGATTTAATCAACAATTGTTTTGATGGATTCATCACGTTCTTGCTCTCATTTGAACTCATCACGCGAAATTCCTGAGATCAATTCAGGGACTATTAATTTATGAAAAGCGGTTTTCTTTCGTCGTGTTTGCGCTCGCGTTTCGATTGCCTGGGCCAAAGGCATCTTAAAATCTGCCATGGTTGGAAGACGGGAACCTTCAACATTACCGATCATCAGATCGTAAATAGGGTTTTCCATACAAAGGGCATCAACAGTTCCAGTTAGGAACGGTGTTTTTACAGTGATCCTTGCTACGGGAATGCGACCGATCGTCTGATCAAGTAGCATACATGGGGACTCCCACCCGAGCATTTGGTTATCCTGCACGAGACTACGTTTGATCATTACGCCCGTGCAACCAGTGTCACGTAATACTACGACTTCTCGACTGTTGACTAATCCTCTCGCGGTTGGTACTCGCACTTCGGGAAACAGACACGTGCCAAGCGAATGAATACATGGTTCTACCTGTACGATATTATCAGATATACCTCTACTTTGTATAGCCACTGCTACCTTATGTACAAGTCCCTTTCTTTTAGGACAGTCTTTTTGAACATGGCCCCATACATTACACAAGTAACATTGCACACGCTGACTACCTGGATTCCTAACTGACCTATTTGCCTCAGCTGATTTCACAAGCTCCCTAGGCATCGGTCTCATAGACTGGTTTCCAGACTTGAAATCTTCTGAAACCACGTTATGGGTTCCCCCATGAGCTTCGGCGAAGAAATCGGCTTGCTTAGCCATATCTTTTACGTTTGAGAAGACTTTCTCTTTCTGAAATTGACATAGTTCTCGCCCAACTGTGTTAAATAATTGATCTCTGAGCAAGAAATCAGTCAACCCTTCAAACGTTTTCATCGCATTGCCGCATTCAATCCACCGCTCAAAATAGTTCGCAATTCTAACATTGAACTGACCAAAAGTTTCTCCCTTATCGGGCTTGCTTTACCTGAACTTTTTGCGAAAACCCTGTTCAGTGAGCTCGTACCTTTTAAGAAGTGCTTCCTTTAGGTCATCATACTTAAACACATCGTCTCTAGGAAGTTGTGAGTATACATCCAGCGCTTTAGCTTTTAATAGAGCACTAAGATGCAGTGCCCAGTCATTTCGACTCCACTTCTGGTTTTCGGCATACCGCTCGAACCGATGAAGATAGCTATCCATGTTATCTTTTTCATCGTCAAAGGGAGGTAGTTTGGGACCCCTTAATTTGCTAGAGGCAGAATCGTGTTCTCCTTTTCCAGCTGTTGCTAATTCTACTTTACGCTCATGATCCCGTTGCTTTGCTCTTTCTTCTAACTCTAACATTTCTACTTTTGCTCGTTTATCTAACTCTATCTTTTCCCTCTCAAAGGCCCATTTTCTTTCTTCGGCTTCCCATTCTAATGCCTGTTTCCTTTCTTCGGCTTCCCTTTCTAATTCCCTTGCCCTTACCCTTTCTTCCTTTCCCGGGCTTGTTCTTCCTGAATAAATTTCCTTAAACTTTCACCTTCATACCCAAATTCTTTGCCTAAGGCAACCAAATCCTTAAGGGACGACATGACAGTTGTAATATAAATATAAATGTATAGAACAGACTGACCTTATCTTCCTGATGAAGGTAACCAAACCAATGCTTTAAATATATTTATACTGGACCTATGGACCAAGATAAACTAAACAAAAATAAACCCTACCTGAGGATTATCTTGTCAAGAAGGTCACGCTCAAATATAAACATTAAATGAATACTTTCACAAACAAGATGATTGACAGTTCACTTAATCCAGCGATCCCACTTCTGACACCATTGTAACAGAATTGTTACTGAGTGGATGGTGGATTAAATGAACAACACAAACACAATATGTGAAAGATAATGTAAATTTATGAAATAAATTATTAATGAAAAAATAATGATGTATCAACACAATAACTCATGCATTCAACCCACAATCACACTTCACAACTATTCACAATTCAAAAATAAATTAAATATCAATACAAAATAAACACAGATCCAAGGAATCTCCTGGACTAAACACAGATCCAAGGAACTTCCTGGACAACACAAATGTTTCAAATAAAATGGAGCCTTCACAAAAGTTGTATTAACGCAAGTATAAATTCCGATAACAAATACAAACATCAAACTATACTATCGCACATATGGATTGCGACAACAAGTACAAACATCTACATGTATTTTATCAAGTTGCTAACTATTATTGAGATTCATATAATCCCTTGAAATACTACTGTGATTCAAAGTATCTATGTGTAAATATAACAATGTATTCAATTGTAACTACAATTGCAACACACACATGTGTCTTGACCCTGTACAACTGTACGATTCACCAACTGTTGAATCGCTGCAGCGCTTCTCCGAATACCTAGGGTTGGCCCAATACTTTTATTGGCCGCTTGCCCTTCACGGATCCACTACAGTTATACGTACAGACAGCATACAGCATCTACTAGAACCACCGGTCCCAAATACTTAGATACTACTCCCGGACGTTTACACCTCTAGACAGCTCCACTCGGACATTTAGACTTCTAGATTTCCGGATATTTACACATCACGACAGACGTAGATGGACAGACAATCCGACAGACAGACAGTCAGATACCTCAATTTGATCGCACAATTAAACAATATAATCACAGCACAATCAATCACATTCAGCTACAATTCAGAGACATTCAGAGACGTTCAGCTACAATCAGCTACAATAAAGAAACCAAACTAATAATAGTTGTTTCTAAAACAATCTAAAACTTAGATTACGCTATTGCATTTAAAGTCTAATAGTGACTAGTAATTCCAAATATTCAACAGTTTAAATCTGCATTGTAATAAAGGCATCATTACATGAAATGATAAACTGAATAAAATTCACAATAAAACGAAATATAAATTTAACGCTCAATCCTTTGGCTGGAGAAAGAATGACGAGCTATCTCTCCTTTGATAAGATACTTTAGGACTCGTAATCTTATCAGAATTATTCTGCCTTATATATCCTCAAATAGGTGAGCAGAATTCACGGCAAAATTCCTGTGCACCCCGTGATTCTAATGTTCCTGACTTCAAGTGATTTGTAGTCAGGCACATGCAAATCGTTACACATCACTTACCTTGAAAAACACTTATTCACCCCAGGTAACGCATGTACGACGAAACAAAAAAATGGTGAAATTGGTTTGTAATTCAAGAAGAAATAAATTCAATTTTCGCCTAATTCTGTGACAATGTATAGCCTATCTTGTACTGAAAAATGGTGTTAAACCCTACAACAACAACAACAATCAATGTCCAAGTTATAATGAATGGTTCTCATTCAAAATTTCATAAGATGTTTTGACATTTTGCTGAATGATCAAAAATACTCTGTACGACATCAAGTCTTAGACTACGTAAGAACTTAAACTTGATAGGAATTTATTGTTAGGATGAATCACTCCCAGTCCCTAATTACCACATTCTGTGGATGGAACAATATTCTACAACCCTTATGCATTTTTACAGACAAACTCTTCACTCCACCTCAATCATATCCCATAATGTATCATTAGAAGAATTCAGTTGGCTTGTTGGTTGTTACAGATTCAATGTCGTTTACAGCACATGAGAGGCTATACATAGAAGACACATCCTGGTGAGGAGAACCTTTGAAAATCTGTTTAAGAACCACTGACCCATGGAAAGTCACAGGCAATCTTTTATATAAACCCATGTTGGCGGAGAGACTCAAACCCTCATGAAGAGTGGTGAGATTTCATTGACCTGTGTAGGCAAGAATTTTAGACCATACAAGGCCCCTTTAAAAGAAGTAAGAATAAAGTTGGTTCATTTCTATTTGCAGAAAGAATGACCTGATAACACAATGGTTTCAGTGGAAAATAATGATTTACCTGCATACCACACTGTAATGTATGGGTAATGTATGGCATAGTAACTTTTCAACACAAATTATAACACATGGCTAAGGTCTAACCTTGGAGCCGATAAGAAGTGAAATGGCAATGATGACTCTAGCTTTGATTCCAGGTTTATCTTTGGGCCACACATATGACAGCATTGCCTTGATGATGTCCCATCCACGCACTTTGTCTGCAACTTGGAATTCATTTGGCGCTAGGGTGGATGCACCTGGGTATAAACAAGTCGGACAGCCTGTTTTCTTGTGAAAAATCTAGAAATACAATAGAATTAGGACATGATAAATGGTGCATAGTAAAGAATCAGACATAGAGCCTTGAACGAAATTATAAACATAACACTGTTCATTGATATATATTCAAGATTCTACATAAACAAAGGACTGCAAAACAAATATACTTATCCATTACCAGATGCTTTACACCTTTAGTAAAATTATACAGTTTTTAAATATGTGTTTTAAATTAAAACAATGAATCTGAAAAATATCTCAAATTTGATTGCAGGACGAAAGTGTTCGCATTCCCTTTTTTACAAACAATTATATTACAGTAATTTTAATAATTTTACATTTGTTCTGTATATACTATCAAAAATTTTAATATCATTTTTAAACTGGATTCTTCAATTGATACCTACTATACATATAAACAATTTACAGTTAAAATTTCAGAATGTGCAGCATCCTATTTAGTAGAAATCCAACAGACTACCTCCCTTGACCATATCCCCCCCCCCTCCACAATTACAGAAAAACAAAACGTCAACACTTACCTTTCTAAATAATTGTAATGCTGGAAAGGATGCATTCTTCCTGTACAGTGCCTGGTGTTGTCTTGTCTAAAATATATAAAGTTTGTGTTTTTATAGTTTAATATTGTGACAATCATACATCGACATCATACATATTTATCCCTCATTCAAATTATCAACTAAAATTAGATGCATGTCCATGGCATGCCATTTCACACCGCTGCAATTCCACACATTATGTCACTAGAGATACGATCCATTGGGTCATTGTTGCAACACTATGTCTCTAAATCAGAATGGTCCAACTATGGGCCCATGGGTATTTCTTTTAATACAATCATATATGTATGTACGGCTTGTGAACTTTACACTTATGGTCCATATGGCCCACAGTGCTGAGGAGGAGGTCCACCTTCCTTTAAAGATCAAAATCGTGTATACATGATTATGAGGTAGTTTTAAAATTATTAAACTGAGGCAAGTCCTCTTTTCTGGGGGCATGGTCCCGGGTCTATGTCTGATACCCATGTGAATTTTATCTCCTACTGTTTTGACTTGGTTATAATTAACATTTTGTTATGAATATATTTTACTATATACCCCTCTATTGTTATCTTTATTAGCGAGTTGGAATAACAAGTAATGTTTATGTTCCGTGGTCTTTATAACATCTGCTGTATGGACAATGGCATCAATAGCATATTGACATAATTTCGTTTCCCTAAAAAAGTCTTATTTCCTTACTGGTAGCCTTACTGATTTGACCTCTTTTGTCAAATCTTTCCCTCTATCTGGTTTCAACTGGAATAACCAAAGCTCTAGACATATTTAATTAGCGTGTAAATAACAATGCATGTGTTTATTGTAACAATGTATTTCACAATTAAAACAAGAATGAATTGTTGATTAGAGGTGTTTGATGATAATGGAATATAGTTTTGTCCTAATTGATGAGGATTATTACAAATGTCAGGTAACTTGAAATAGTCTTGTTTCTTCTTTGCAAAAGATACAGATAAAAACTGCGCTGAATAAAGATGGTCTTGAACGCTAACAAATTTTTGTTTCTCTCTTTCACACACACATGGTCAAGCACATTAACTAAATTGTGTTTTCAAATTCTTTTTATTGTATTTTGAAAATAAGGTGGTTGCTGTAAGAATACACTTTGTTTCTTGACAACATGGACGCATATCGTTGCATACAATTTACCAATAAATAATACCCATACATGTTCACGCCATCATAATCATTTTGCCAATATTACACACCATAACAAAGAATATGCTACCAATGCAGATGAGCTTACACACTCAGACATCATGCTCTCTCTCTCTTTCTCTCTAAAAAAAACAAAATAAAAAACTTTTGAGTACTTTTATTTTTATTGTAAATGGATTCTCGATTTGAGAGCAGAATGAGACAGAAAATATATGTATTTTTGTATGTTTGTATTGTTAAGCTATGTTAGTAGCGTGTGTTCCATAGAACTTGTTCAGGTAAGATGTCTTTATTTTTCAGTACAGCAAAATGATAATTATTTATTATACATATAATTTTGTGTACTGGTACACTGAAATTAATTTTAAAACATTGTGTATGAAAAATTACTTGAAAAAGGTAATATTTATCTATATTGTTTCCCACTATATTTGTCCACTCAGAATATCTATCACTCCATTATGTCTATTAGGTTTCTTTCTTTTAACTTCCCATCTTGTATATCTCTGTCTGATTCTTATTTCCAAATAAATCTTATCTCTACTATCCCTTTCACTTTCTGTCATTTTTCTGCTTTCCATTCTGCTTTTTGGCCATGCATCTTCTCTACTGCACACTATATCTTGCATCTATCTATATACATGTATCGTAATCCCACACCCTTTCTCCACAAACAGATTATGATTGGCTAACCATTACTAGATGAATGACAGCTCACTCAAGATCATACCATAACCAAATAGTGCTGAAACAGCAGGAATATGACCCAGTTATCTAGACATGTCATGATGCTGACCTGTTGACCTAGATTTGTCAAAGCTTTCCTTATGCCCAAAAACTTAACTTGATATGTTCACAGACCCAACTTACATTAGTTTCTATGGTGCTGAACTAGTTTAAATTTATCATTGCTTCCCTTGCATGCCTCTGAAATTCCCATATTCACACACCCCACATATTACTACGCATAGTTTGAAACCATCGCTCTGGTGGCATAATGGCTAGAGCATCTGCCTCTGATGTGGGAGGTAATGGGATTTATCCCTGGCCAAGTCATACCAAAGACATACAAAAATGGTACTAACAGCTGCCTTGCTTGGTACTCAGCATTAAGAGGCTATTGTTAGGACTGGTGTCAGGATAATGTGACTGGGTGGGACATCGTGCTACATTTTATGGGAAATGACACAAGAAACATTTCATCTAACTGGAGAACTAGTAGTATTACCTAACACTTACATGAATTCATTTCTGCATAGCATTCTAAATGATCATTCTCTTGAGTCTGAAAATAACTGATGACTTTATTGCTGTGATTTATTTTTTGTTTTTAGTGTTATTGTATTTGTGCATATATATATATATATATATATATATACACACACACACATCTACCGAATAAACCTGTAGTAGCCTACCGGAGACCAAAAACCCTGAAGTAGAACCTAGTCAGGTCAAAGGAAATGGCAATCACTAATCAAGTACCACCCTATTAAATCTGACCCCTATCATTATAAAATGGGCAAAACCTGTCAACATATGATAGAGACCAGGACATTTTGTAGCACAGTGACTAGGGAAAAACTAAGCATACATGGTCCAAAACAAAACATTTAATTTTCTTTTAAATAATTCTCTAAATTTGCTTAATAACTTATATTACTGCTATAACCATGAAATATCCAGGATATAATTTGCGCTTACATAAATTTACATAAAACATGTCATTATGGATCGTCGATTTCTAGGTCAACAAAAATATTTTGCAGTATACTCAACAAGTTTAAATAAACTACTTGAAACAATAAATTTAAATGCTTACATCCTAACAGTCATGTAATGTTTTGCAAACACAACAATGTTTGTGTTTGATTTGTTTGTCTTGTCTATGTTTTGTATTTACCTTTGAAAAAGACTCATTAAAAGCTACAAGCGCTCAGGCTACTTAGATACTAGTTTTGCACTGTTCGTTGTCAGTTTATTATCAATCAATCCAAGACACCCGTAGGATCCCGTGCACTTGAAATATATATACACACAAGCTTCACATTTTTAACATTATATTTATGGAAAAAATATATTCTTTTTATCATGCATGGCTGAGAATTAAATCTTAACATGTATTAAAATAATCAGCATGTTGTTCTAGCAACAGGGGATGCCGATAGAGGTGATGATCAAGATTAACGTTTTCTCAAAATGTCAACCTCATTACACCTGGTACTTTCTCGGCTTTAATATATAAAAAACCAACATTATTACTTCCAAATCTATTCACAGTTGAATGGTCAGATGTATATAATTAGCGTATATGACATTGGGCCATTTCTACAACTTATTCAGCGGAAAAAAACGAAAAACAAATTTTTCAAAATGCTGAAAAACTAAATAAACGAGCATATACACTCATCTACGCCTTCTTTTTAAATACTTTGGAGTTCTTTTTACGAGAATATTGGTAAAAGTTGTGCGAATATATGCGGAAAACCCACAAATTACGTCTTTTTCAAATGTCACCCATACCAGCAAGAACAATAACTCTTTACATACAAAATTTTAACAATTACAACAATATGACATAATTTGGATTAAAAAAACACACAAAAACTTGATTGTATGAAAAGGCAGACCTTTATAGCAAGGAATCTGATTATAGAGATGTACATTCACGATACCAAACTTATTACAAAATATTTGTACATGTACGATGTTTGTTGTGTAATATATTTTTGATGTTAGAGACTCGACAGGAATATCACCCACTGATTCAGTGATACTACTGATAATATGTATGTGATTGTGATCACTGGGATATTATCAGAGACACTGGTATTAAAATAAAAACGTTCATATTTAGTAGAGACGGAAAAGAGGTAATAAAACAAAGTTAAATCATTTTTCAGAATTTTGAAGAATGAAAACAAATGCATTTAAAATTTAATGCCATTTTTTGTGTATATCAATTAGAATGTTGTCATCACAAGCCAATTAATAGAGAATCGATCTGTAGTATTTCTCCATTTAAACAAATAATCATAAATATCTGTTGAGAACCAACTCGGTTTCAGTTTCTTCTCTATCTCTGATACCACTTTTTTTTCTTTTGTCATTGATTTTATTTCATAGATATGAAAACTGACCAAATATATCTTATGATAATAAAATTCTAAAATAGCAATTGTTATGTATTAAATTGTGATTTCAGATCAATGTATATATTTATAAGAACACTAATGAATATGTACTATTGGTTGTAAGAGTAACATTAAATTTCAACTTGGTATGACTCATGATTATTTTATTTCATGCAAAATGTTAGGGTGGGGTGGGGTGTGATAACAAGGCACAGAAAGTCTTCAGAAGTACCTAGAACATAAAAAATGAATATATTCTTGAAGCTGAATGTTCACAACACATTTATATATAAATTATAACCATATGTAAAAAATATGCAACTTTCAGCATGAAATAACACGAGGTCAAGAATTTTCAAAAAGTGACCAAAGATCATTATTAAAAATGGTGGATGGTACACGTGTTTGAATGCTTCCTGTGAATTT
Source organism: Unio delphinus (assembly GCA_029339505.1). Lineage (NCBI taxonomy): Eukaryota > Metazoa > Mollusca > Bivalvia > Unionida > Unionidae > Unio > Unio delphinus. The sequence continues at coordinate 18,680,777 of JAQISU010000076.1, read as the reverse complement.
ATTTGAAAAGATATCATAAAAATGGGTTCATTTTTTTAATCTGCACACTCAAATTAATCAGAAAACATTCCATTTTAAAAGCAAGATATAATTTCAACTTGTGTAGGACTAAAAAATATAGTATTTACTGCTGAAATGTTGGGGGGTGATAACAAGGCACAGGGGGGCTTCTGAATTACCTGAAGCACAGAAAAAGTCAATTTATTCTTAAAGCTGAATGTTCGAAAAACATTTATATATAAAATATATGTAAGAAATATGCAAATTTCAGCTTGAAATAACACAAGGTCAGGAAGTTTCAAAAATTGACAAAGACCAATATTAAAAATGGTGGACGGTACATGTGTTTGAATGCTTCCTGTTTATTTGAAAAGATATCATAAAGATGGGTTCATTTTTTAAATCTGCACACTCAAATTATGCAGAAAACATTCTATTTTTATATATTCTATAATTATGAAAAAAAAATCATCCCCTGTTGCTAGTTGTTCATTTTCCTAGCTTTTGAGAGCTAGGAACTCTCGAGTTCCTTGAGCAGAATCCAAAAGTCTTCATCGGTTGAAAGCCCTGAAAGCTCATAATGTACGATCAAACTTGTTAATCTATGAGCGATATGAAACTTTCTGAATCGTTTGGATCTACTTTGATTCACTTTAAATCTTGACATTTGTTATTATTGGGTGCTTTGAGGGGTTAAACTTGTCAATATCAGCTCACTATATTCGAAGCAATCCCTAATTTGCACTGTGATAGCAAACTCCTTGATGTCAGAAGTTTTCCAGATAGATGATGAAGAGATCTACATGTTACTGTCGCCAGCAGCCTCTGTTTTGTCTGCAGCACCTTAAAACTGTATATCAACATAGCCATATTTTTTTATCAAGAGTTATGTCCCCTTTAAATTACATATTACTACGCTGACAAATTTTGTTCTTTACTTCATTATTATGTTTTGTCAAATTAAATAAAGAGTTAATTTTAATTATTCCTCAGTAAAGCTGTTTTCTTGTTGTTTGCATATATGAAACAAAACAAAATATACTTATATATACAGAGGGTTTAATTTGTATACATTTACCGGACGGAGTTGTTAATCTAAGATAGCTGCTGTTGGGTTCATTCATACATGCTTTGTAAGTTAGTTCACTAAAACCTTTTACACTTGAGGGGGAAATATGGAGCCAGATCTGATTCAGAATTCTGTGACAATTGAAACATACGACGATTATGACTTTGGATCAAAGCTAAAACGGTTGAAAGTCACTGATAATGTTCGGGAACTCCAAACAGTTTTACGAGACAGGTAATACTCGTGGATTGCACGTGCATAGTACAATTTTAGTATAGTGTCGATGCAGTTTAAACGTTTTTGTTGAGAAATGTTGAGAAATGTCAATGACCATGCGTAACATCTGAATAATCTGCATATAAACATAGTGTCAGGTAGTTCACATAGCCCTTAATGTTAAAAATGTGAATAATTCTACTCATGGTTAACTTATAGTACACTTGTTTCAGATGTATACATTTAAGTTCGTGATCAAAGCAGCTAACTTGGTCTCTAAGCCTTTTTTTTTATTTTGAATTGACGGCCAGTCTAGGAACACGGTATTTAATGTTGTCGTCCATACATTACATTTTTCTATTTATTGCTCCATTCGTGTAACACAGTCGTGCAGTCATTCTTAATTATCTCATTTTGTATGTCTGTTATGTCTTCATTTACTATAAAACACATAAATATGTGACATATCCACCAAAAATATGTAAGTGTATACATTATGGATTCTTGCAAGTGTAATCTTGCTCATATTTTTAGTTCTGACCGATTTGTGATTTATCATATCTGACCAATCCAATATAATCAAGTATATCACCAAGTGATGTAATAACATGGATTGCCCTCAAAAGTGGTAAAAGGTAAATAATTCAGATTAAAATCTCTTCAGTCAAAGTTTGTTTTGCTTTTGATCATTATTAAATCAATTGCAAGTCAAAATTACAGAGATGTATACATTTTTAAATATAAAAAAAAATATATTCTGCTGTGTATTTCGGCTTTTGAGTGTATTTCACTGTTTCTAGTAACCAAAATAAAACTGCTTATGGCAGTCAGCCCAGACTACAATACCTTGGAGAACAACTCTGTATTATTGTGGTATTTGCCAATCTTATTAAAATCAGATCTCCAGTATCCTAACATCTTTGCTAGCCAAGGTTCCGATTAGGACCTAACCGAGTAGATAATTTTTGCAGAGTACCGAATCCGAGTATTTGGATGTACTATTTGTTGGATCTGGGCACGAACCGAGTAGTACGGTAGGTGCAACCCCGGAGAGTCAATGTTTATTTCATTATCGTTAGCGAGGCTTAAACTTTTCATGTACCATATACCGTATATATCGGCTATAAGATGAACTTTTTTATTATTAACTTAAATTTTTATGTTTAAAAAAGTTCGATATTTATTGAATTTGTTTACTTGTAACCATTTGTGCGCGTGTTATATGCCCGAAAATCTGGATATTCAGCTGAAGCGAATGTCCGAGGCAATTTCCGGTTAGGCCCTGGTTCCGATATCCTATCTACACCTTGGTGGTTTGAACAGCTGTATTGGTGCTTTGCCTTAGTGCCATCTAATGGATTTCATGTGTTGCCTCTCTTAGTATATAATGCCAACTAACTAATAGCTTGGTTAATTGTATACTATATCCAATGAAAATGGTTGACCTAAAGATGATTCTTGACTATAATAATAATGAGGACTCTGTAATGATATGACTACACAGTGAGTTTGTGGTTTACTTTTTGATAAACATAAAATGCATAAAACAACAGATTGCTCTCTTCCTTGTCACTTTACCTCATGTAGTTGAAAACTAAACTGCCTTGTAATTCACATGATGGAACTTGAATCATATTTTTTAGGAAGATAAGAGCATCAACATGATTTGGTTTTAGGGCTGAACGTTGTGCATTTACTATATCTTCAGCAGGGGATAGCACCCTCTCAGAAGGGACACTTGTTGCTGGGATGCACAATAAGGATTTAACAAGCTTAGCTAATCTATAAAGTCTCTGCTCGTGATTCGTCCACCATTTCAGAGGATTTAGAGCCAAGTGAATCGACAAAACCCTCTATACTTCATAAGCGCTTTATCTAGTTGATCCATTTGTGCTATTGAAGTCTCAACACCATGTAGACATCACCAAGAAGTTGTTGCATTCCAGAACAACAGGTACCTTTATCATATCACTCTGACCAATGTCTGACTAGAGCTTTGCTATTATTAGAGAGTCGTCAGCGATATGTTGGAAAATCCTGTTCGTATATTTGTGAACAGGCATGAAAATAGAAATGGTTGGAACTGACTCTGCAATAAAGAGTGGTTGTCACCAATTTAAGAGGTTTTAGACAAACCATTACCTCAATCTACCAGGCAAATGTCATTATCTGACAAGTCGAATTCACCAATTTTGTAAATTTACCATCCTTCCATATATAAGTCGATTCGGAGTAGAAGACTAGGCCAGGTCAATATCTTCGCTTCGTATTTTACACTAGCAATGGTATCATATGATATTCCATATTACCGGCAATTGTGAAATTGCATTACCAATGCTGACATGCTTGTGATTTTACTTCTGAACAAATCACTTATATTCTGTTATCAAATGACACAGCTGAATAAACAGTCCATGCTTGTGTTATTATAATTGAAAGCAAAAGCTTCTCATGGGTCAGTGTTTCTTTCCGGATTCTTCCTTAATACTGGCCGCCATGTATGGCCTATCTTGTGCTGAAAAATGGCGTTAAACCATAAAATAAAAACAACAAAAGCGACTCAATGTATTTAAGGTACAAATGTAGGAAGAATAATACAGTGCATGTAATACATATGTCAATCAAATTAATATCATACTGTCATTATAGTTGTCATCAATTTCTTTTGAAAGCAAATCTTTGAGATTGAAGACGTGTACTTGGAATGATTAGCAATAGTGAGAATGTTTCTTAAACAGTTGTGATATTTCAGGCTTTGTGTGTTGCCTGAGTCAGTTAGATTTGAGTCTAGTTTTCACATGGAAGAATGACTTGACTTGAATACATGTTTTAAAAAGTTCACATTTGAACTTTCAATTTCAGTCCTCTCTAGTGGCTCTGAACACAGATGTTCATCAGTGTTAGCCACTACAAACATTGTTATTCAGATGCCAGACATATCGTATGAACTGTAATACAGTCTGATAGTAAACTGTGCTGTTAAAGCATTGAAAAATTCAGATATTCCCCAAATTATATTCATGTGCAGAATTTGACCATGATATTTTGTTTTTTGATTCATATTATTTCTAACAAGTAATTTCAAATTTAATTTTTAAATTTTGAATTTAACAGTTTGATTGTAGCTGGCTGTTGGATGTATGATTTTCCAACCCTAAGCAGTGATCAGATTTGAAATTTTGTTGGATATTTAAACATGAGCAATATCAACAGCAGCATTGTTGATAGCAACATTGTTGATAGCAACATTGATTACATTGCTGAGATTCAGACAAGTGAAGCTTTGTTGTTATAAAGGGTCTAACCTAGGACATGCTATTGCAGAATTTGAGCAAACTCATGCTGAAAACATCACATTAATATATTTTCAAGCTCTGCCTGTATTTCATCCCTAAATCCCTTGTACAGTGTACATGTATATTTTCAATATTTCCCCCATTTTAGCTCACATCGCAGTAAAGGAAAGCTGTTGCACAGCATATGGTGTCTGCATCCAAATGGATTAAAGCATAAAAATGTACAGCCCTACTGAATCGTAACCAAAATATTTTACTAGGTTTTAGGCAACAGTTTTTGAATGTATCATTGCACCAAGTCTCTGAGAATGGCTTACTTTGTAAATGCTCAACAAAAACAAATTAGACACTGGCCTATGGCTGGTGACCAACGTTCCCTCTAAGCTGCATGCAGCTGCTCAGACATTACCGCATAGCTCAATTGTCAATCCAACATTAAAGTTTGCTCGTCTCCATTATGCTTGCACAATGCAGCAATCATTGCGCGCACATCTACCATTTGCTTAGAGGGAACATTGCTGGTGACTATGTAAAAATCCATGCCGTGACGCAATTCCACAAGCCCAAAATACTTATGCCCAAACTATCCCCCTTTTTAATAGTATTTTTCACACAAAACTCTGGTTGGTACACCTCAAATATATAGGGTTCAATAGCTGGTTTGAAGTTAATGCAATTGTCATTTTTGTTCACTCGTTAGAGACTAAACTGACCTTGTGTTGAGTTAAACTTCTACCTGATTCTCTGAGTAAATCCTGACCAGAACTGAGCTGTTCAGGATGACCATAATGTTAGCATTCTCAGAACTGTTATCTCAAGCAGTCCAATACTGCTTTATAGAAAACTGAATATTTTGGGAGGGGCCTGGGCATAGTATGTTCTGTAATGGGGGTCTTTACAGATAATACAACAGTAACAAACGCTTCTGTCCAGTACGAGTGATGTCTATTTTATCAACACAAATCAAACATGTTTTTATTACAATATAACCTGTCTTGAAAGACCACCCATTCTGCCAAAAAATAGTGATCGCTCAAGACAGGTGATCTCTCATAACACTATATAATGAATAAATCTGTGCATGGAGATTCTGGACTCTCAAAACAGGTGGTCTCTCAAGTCAGGTTTTACTATATTGTCATTCAATCAATTTCATGGCTAAAATCAATATGAAATGCATGGGACAAGCTATAATTAGTATTTTAACGAGATAATGATAAAGAGAACAAATCTGAATGTTGAGTTCAGCATGTTAAATGTTTGCAGATGGTGATCCAATTTATTTTGACAAACTTGGTACATAGGAATGAAGTTTATCAATATGTTGTTTGACATATGTGCAAGAATTAAATGCCCCCCCCCCTCCTTTTGTTGTTGCTTGCTTGCTTCACAAAGCAAAGGTACATTAACAAAGAGTTTTAAAATTTTATTTTGCAGGGCATTGCTTCCCAACTTGCCGTACAAAATGAATCACACTTGAAAACTATTCTGGCTGATGAAATAATTTTGCTTTACGTTTATGGAGTATTATCTGACTTCAGAGAAACTTTGGTGCTGTTCACAAAACTTGTCATTAATCTTTAATGCAGATGGCTGAACTATTCTCATTGAAGACAATGATATATAATTTATTCTCCTACATGCATGTAGCATCTTGCATTTAACTTTGGAAATTGAGTTCTTCCACTTTATGATCATTACCTATGCCTGGCAAAGTGGCACAACAAGCTGCAAACTCCAATCTTCAAACACATAATGTGATTGTCAGCCAGTTGTATAATAATACATGTTATGGTGGTTTAAACCTGACCTTTTAGCCTTCATTTGAACTGCCTATGTAATAGTTTTACATAAGCTCCAAGCATGACAGTTTACTATCTTGCTTAATCTGTGTAATGGCATATACTGGTGATGTCCTATTTTTGGTTCTATTTTTGAAGATTACTAAATATAATTTTTTTGAAATATGGCTGTATCATGGATTTGGAGTAAAGTTTGCATTTTTTTGGCAAGTCACTGTATTATGGCTGTTAAAGTTCTTGAAAATAAATTTTCATCAACATGATCAAAGTTTTCTTGGGCAGTTAATGTTTTCCGACAGGTCCAAAGGGCATCTCACTTAGAACACAGAAGGAGCCTGTTCTGAAACTTGAGCTGCCCTGGCCATTGGGTTATCATAATTTTTTGAGCACTGATATTGACATGTGCTATACCATTATCACAAAAAAAGTCGCTTTGATCTAAGACTATTTCATAATTTACTGACTTAAATTTTGCAAATTTTGTTTCTGAAGCTCAGTTCATGCTGGAGTTACATCTATCTCACTAAATGACTGCTTGCAGCTCTATTAATATCCCAAATTTACAACAATAGGTCACTGTGACCTATATTTTACATTTTACTATCTTAAATTGAACTTTTGCATTAAATGCCTGACCAGATAGTTTTTTGTGTGCCTTCCATATACATGTATCAGGCCCGCACCTAGGAAATTCTGGGTCCCAGGTGGTTGACAGAGTTTGGGCCCCTTTCGTGTTTCAAATATGTGCGTATATGTGCCTATCAAGCTCGAGCCCCTGACAAGTGCCCCCCCCTCCCCCCCGGTGCGGGCCTGCATGTGTATATGTGTGTGTGTGTGTGTATGTATATATATATATATATATATATATATATATATATATATATATATATATATATACTGTTTTGGATTCATTAAACTTGGTGAAGACATGTTCGTTGATGAGCAGTACTACATGTACAACACTTGGTTTCAGTTTTGTTTATATGTCAACCACTATTCATGCAGGAATCTTAAAACTAAACAACTGGCATTTGTACCACACCATTACAATGAAAGATCATTTCAACTTACATTTCATTGACTTGGATTGGGTTTTTCTATGCTTTATAAATAGCTCTTTACCACATTAGGTTTTTTTTTTGGCATGCTATATTTCATTGACTTGGATTGGGTTTTTCTATGCTTTATAAATAGCTCTTTACCACATTAGTTTTTTTTTTGGCATGCTCTGTACATAATATTCTATATAGAATCAAGAAACTCGATGAAGGCGATATGTCTTGATGAGCACTAGAAAATGTCTGAAAAATAAAACTGGTAAAAGGAAAATAACATACCTGCAGTTTTTTAAAAGCATTTAATACACTGATAAACAAAAAAAATCCTGGTAGACTTAGCATTGTTCAGTATCAGCTCCACACACACACACACACACACACACACACACACACTGGCCTGAGTAGATAATTTTTGCAGAGTACTGAATCCGAGTATTTGGATGTACTATTTGCCAGATCCAGATACGAACCGGGTAATAGGTGCGACTTAGGAGAGTACCATATACCGTATATATCACCTATAAGATGAAAAATTGTATTATTAACTAAAATTATTATGTATTTAAAAACTTTTTTTATAAGTTCGATATTTATTGAATTATTTTGCTTGTAACCATTTGAGTGCATATTATTTGCCGAGGCGAATAATGATGAATAGTATCGAAAAACGGGATATTCATCCGAAGTGAATGTCTGAGGCGATTTCCAGTTAGGCCCTAACACACACATTAAATTAAAGGCGTTTGTAAAAGTCGTATGGAAAGAGTTTTAACTTGTAGTTGCACACTGCTGCTTTCCATGGTTAGTTGGAGGGTTTGAAGGTGATTAAAATATCATTAGTGTTTATCTCTGTACTTGTTTGATGGTACTGTTATCAAATTTCATGGCTTGAAAATTTTCTTTCTACATCTGTATTGCTGTGAGGGTGTGTCTGATATCTTTTACAGCCTATTTTCTTAATGAATAACCTGATGACAATCTTTTTAGCACAATACTTCTCCTGAAGGAATGGTCATATCAGGATGTTGTTTTCAGTAAAAGACTTTACGATGACTGGTTGTAAATTAAACTGGTGCCATCCTGACCTTGGCAATGGTCATTTGGAAAGTCTTGTCATGACTACTTAACATAGATGATAAGACATTTTGACTTTCAGCTGAAAGACTTTTTATGATATTTTTCCAAAATGGAGATAGTGTGAATTTGATATCCAACAATATCACCATGGCAGACATCTTGAAATTCTTGTTACTCTTCCTAAAAGAATAGTTACCGGTATATCAAGATGGAACTTTCATGTAAATTTGAAGACTTCTTATCTTGTCCTTAAAAGAAAAGTCCTATTAAAATTGTTTTCAATTGTTATAATATGATATCCCATATGACCTTGCTGAAAATCTTATTGCTGTCTCTTCTGAGTGGAAAGTCATTTTGACATGGAATTTAATGGATCCAGCATGGACATCATAGTCACCATCTTGGAAATATTATTTCTACACCTCCAAAATGGCTGGCTGTATCAACATAGGGATTTCACCACTTTTAACGGTTCCTAAACATTATGGTTACCATGATGGTTGTATCGAAAATCTACCCCTTTATGCTGGATGAACCAGTCCCAACTCTAACCTCTTAATGTTGAGCACCAAGCGAGGCAGCTGTTAGTACCATTTTTGTAAATCTTTGGTATGATTTGGCCAGGGGATCGAACCCATGAATGACCTCCCAAGTCTGAGGCAGATGCTCTAACCTCTAGGCCACCAGAGTGATCCCAGGATATTCTTTTAATACCATCAGTTCATAGCATCAGGGATTAATTTTATTTTTCATGGTATGTCTATTATTTTTTTTATTATTATTAATCTTTAGTTGCAAGCAAAAATGGCTCATCATGGATTTGCAGCATTGGTTATGAAAACCAAGTAAATAAAATTTATAGAACTTCACTTTTTTTTGATTGCTAAAAATATTATGGAAAACAATCCATGACACTTAGTTTCTTGAGAAGTTACTGGACATTTTTAACTTTCAAATTACACACATCCAATGAAATACTGATTTCCTGAAGATGTTATGTTAGTAGTGTCATTTATGGTTATCATTGCTGTCAATTGATGAAATTTGTATTGTGTCTCATTTTTTGTGGTCTCCTTAGGGGAACACAATTCAATGTGTTTGTGTTTCTATACAGTGCTGCACCATTTGTCCATGGCAGTTGATGGATCTCCAGCTTGTAGAATTACAAATTTGTACATATTATGACCGGACCATTCCGGTTTCCTAGTGATTGGAGCGGATGCAGGAAGTCACAGGTTTGAACCCCGGCCTGGTCATACAGAAGATATAAAAAGAATACTAAGAGCAAGAGCTGTCTCACTTGGTGCTCAGTATTAAGAGATTATCTCACTAAGAGATTAATCTCACTAAGAGATTATCTCACTAAGAGATTATCTCACTAAGAGATTATCTCACTAAGAGATTAATATCAGGACTGTTCAGCCTGATGTTAGGATAATTTGACCGGGGGTGGGGGGTACACATGGTGCCACATGTCTGTGGCATAATGCCCCAGTGCTAGACATCACTATAACTGCCACACTGCAGTTATCATAGTGATATAACCGAAAAATGTTTAAAGCTACATTAAAAATCTGAACACAACCATAGTATGGTTGCTGACACTTTCGTAATGCGAGGGCTGTCCCAAAGTTGAGTTAGGTACTCAAAAGGTACATAAAAAGTGGACACATTCACAAATATATGATACAGTGAATATTCAGATGCCAAGTTCTGTTTTGATTGTTCTAATTGGTTATAGTCTGTACAGTATGTATGCAGTTTAACTGTATGTTAACACTAAGACTGCAAAAATTATTAAAATTTGTAAATATTTACACAATATAAATTAACTGAAACAATGCCTTGTAATCGAGTGATTGGAAAGTTCACTTCACAACTGGAAATTTTCACTCACCTTTTGAGCTGTATGAATGAATTTTCAAAGTCAGGATTCTAGCATAGATCCTGGTTACATATTCCATGATGTGTTCCTCGCATGCGGTTTATCAGTCATGATATGATCACAACTTGAGTACCGGTACCATTTATTTTTTGAAAATTTTCGTGAACCTGATTAATGGGTTGAATATATGTTAATTGTTTATTTTTTATCATCCTAGATGATATTTGTTATCCTTTTTACAGTCTATTCTAGATTCTTGAACTTTCTTTTTTTTACAGAAATACAAATAGGAGTGATTTCATCTTTTATGCAGATAGACTGGTAAGTAGGATTATTGGATACTTTGGATTTTGTAAAAAAAAATAAAGATGTAACTCAGGCTAAATTAGGTTAATTAGAGTTTGTTAATTAATTTGTCTGTCTGGCATTAATACTGTGATTTTGGGTTTTTGTTTAGATCAATTTCTTTGATACCATTGGCTGTTCACACATCTTTCTCTGTTCATATACTATGATGAATACTGTATTCAGCTTCCCCCCCCCCATTAAAAAAAACTTTGACCTATATTTCACTATAAGTAGTATTAAATTTTGCTTTTGTGGTTGAATTTCTGAGACTGTATAATCGATTCACGATTCAATGCACATGAGAAGTAAATAATTTTTAATCAATTTGCCGTTTTGAGAATAAAGAGAAGAAAAAATAATATTTGAAATTCATATATCATTTGTTTTGAGGTATATTGGTCATTGTTTTTTTATCAGAATAGTAGTATCAATATTTCACAATTTATGTTCAACACTTTGATATAGTTTAAAATGTGATATATGCACGTACCTAACCCATCCAACAATCAGTATTATCAGTGACTTTACAGCCGTGACCAACAACTTTAGCAAGTTGAATTTGCATGCCTTGTAACTGTTTTTTTTTTTTATTCTGCTGTCTTACTTTATTTGGTATAGAAGAAGGAATTAATGTGATAATAAGAAACTAATCTATTTTTAATTGATTGTAACAATGAAACAAAAACACTTATGAAAATTGCAGATGCAAACCATGTTGACACTTAATTATGTTTGCCTGGAAATGCTTGTGGGCGTAGGTTTGACAGTTGATTGACACTTTTTAATTTGAATGCAAGAGGGCATAACACATGATTTCACTTAACAAGACTTTAATTGAGTTGTACCGTATTACCACCATTAGGCACTACCACCATCTTCATTGCTCAGTATTTTATCATATACATGCATTGTTATTTACACTTTTGAAAAGATAATTTAAACAAAATGTTTCAGTTACTCCAATTGCAACTTTAAAAATGTTGATTCCAAATTTTTGAATCAATAATTGCCATTTTGTTTATAAAATGATTGATAAATCAAAAGTTTCACTTACAAGTTTTGATCATGATTTTATTTATATTCAGTAGATGTTGACCTATTTTGGGGATATTTTCTATTTGTAAAGAATAGATCCACAGTTGTCGTTGCATTATATAATTTGGTTTGTTATTTATTTGGGTGTCCTAAAATGAGTGAGAGATTAGTGTACCTAATTGAAATTGTGTGTGTTATAGAGCTTAAAGCCCAAAGTACCTGACAAAAAGTGGATTCGTTTTTTTGGCTCAGACATTAACCATAGGCACGTTTGAACCTTTCATTTGCTCATTCTAGAATCATTGTAATTAATGTAAGCATCTCATTTAGTGGAAGCTACAGTCTCATTCTAGAATCATTGTAATTAATGTAAGCATCTCATTTAGTGGAAGCAGCAGTCTCATTCTAGAATCATTGTAATTAATGTAAGCATCTCATTTAGTAGAAGCTGCAGTCTCATTCTAGAATCATTGTAATTAATGTAAGCATCTCATTTAGTGGAAGCAGCAGTCTCATTCTAGAATCATTGTAATTAATGTAAGCATCTCATTTAGTGGAAGCAGTAGTCTCATTCTAGAATCATTGTAGTTAATGTAAGCATCTCATTTAGTGGAAGCAGCAGTCTCATTCTAGAATCATTGTAATTAATGTAAGCATCTCATTTAGTGGAAGCTGCAGTCTCATTCTAGAATCATTGTAATTAATGTAAGCATCTCATTTAGTGGAAGCTGCAGTCTCATTCTAGAATCATTGTAATTAATGTAAGCATCTCATTTAGTGGAAGCAGCAGTCTCATTCTAGAATCATTGTAATTAATGTAAGCATCTCATTTAGTGGAAGCTGCAGTCTCATTCTAGAATCATTGTAATTAATGTAAGCATCTCATTTAGTAGAAGCTGCAGTCTCATTCTAGAATCATTGTAATTAATGTAAGCATCTCATTTAGTGGAAGCAGCAGTAGCTTCATGGTTGAGCATCAGACTCGTCATCGTTGAGCATCAGACTCGTAATTCATGGGTTGTGTGTTTGATAACCGTCTAGGCCAGCAATAGTTAGCTGAATTGGTGCTTTGGTTTTTTATTGTCTCATAAAGTTGGGTCAGACAAGGAGGGGGATGGATCTTAAAACCCCAAACTGTCTAGACTGCAAGAGAGCCTTACAGACCCACCTGCAGAGTTTAGTGCTAAAGACAGTTTGTTAACCCTGCTCATATTTATGCCCCTACCCCTTCCTTACCCAAGTTTCCGCCACAACGTAGATAATGGGTCACATAGTCCTGCATGCCATGGCAAAGACGTCTTTTCTATCCTTGTTGACTTACATGAGTTTAATTCAGAACAGGTTGATGTGGTGCCCCATCCTTACAGGTCCACTGCCACTTCTCACCTCTCTGTGAAGATGGCAATAGATAGAGAGAGAGAGAGAGAGAGAGAGAGAGAGAGAGAGAGAGAGAGAGAGAGAGAGAGAGAGAGAGAGAGAGAGAGAGAGAGAGAGACAAAACAGTTTTCCCACAACTCTCGAGTGGCCAAGTGGTCTAAAATGCTCACCATTATGTATCATTGCCATCTCACCTCTGCGTGGGTTCGAGTCTCGAATTTGGCTAATGTGGGTATGTGAGAAAGCTTATGCACAAGATACGACTTGAAAAACTTATGTTTTTTGTTGTTTTTAAAACACTTTTAATTGATATGTATTCTACATTAAATTGGATTGAATACCTTATTGTTGTTTTCATTTACAGTGATTTGCTTATGGTTACGAATAACTTGGACTTACTGTCAAATTCTTGATAGAATCATACCATAAAGAATAATTATCGTTTTTTGTAAACATTTTCTTTACATAACTGCAGTGCAAGGATTCTGTACGTTATTAATAACCAAATTTTGTTAATAATTAATACAATTATTCTTTATTATGATGAGTAATCTTCAAGTTTGATATTTCTGTATCAGTTTAACAGAGAGAGAGAGAGAGAGAGAGAGAGAGAGAGACAGACAGACAGACAGACATGTAAACTGTTCAAGAAACTTAATGATCATGGCTATTCTGACTGTCTGTAGGATCCATTGGTTAACCTCAATAAAAGCAACCTCATTTTAGGCAGATCCTAAAAGGGTCTTCAATATGGGTCTCGGATAGGAATTTGTGGGCCCTTCCTCCTTTCCTAAGTCCAAGCCTTGTGAGCAAAAACCACATTGTCAGCTCTGCAGTGGACGTGGTTCCAATGAGCAGACTGCACATGCCACGATCCTCTCTTGTTACTTTGCTTGATTGCATGAAAACTGCAAAAGGACCCCTTGCATTCTTTGATTTCTCTTGGTCTGGACTGAGTAGACATGATTATTTCCCTGTTGCGAGCATTAATATTAAAGACCAAATTGTCAGCTAATCTTTCACTCTTTCTGGGGACCTTGAATGCTGCTCACATTTCTCCAGGTCTGGATTTCCACCAGCATCTGATTAAGTGGACAAATCAGGACCAGTTTTAGTGGGTGGGAGTCACCATTCCCAAACCCATCTCCTACCTGCTCACAGAGGCATCAGATTAAGTGTGGGGAACTCATCCAGAGCCAGAAGGACTGATGCTTCAGGGTTCATGGTTTCAGACAATTACCATCCATATCAACGATATTGTAAATGATGGCAGTGTTCTGAGCCCTTGAAGGGTGCTGGTGGTTTCATCCAATGACATCATTGGTATTGTACCTCAGGAGGCAGAGAGGCACTCATGTACTGTCTTTCTATGTGAGTGTTGGAACCTTCACTGGAAATTACGATCTGAGTTAGCCACACTCCTACCATTAAGAATATATTGGTGGTGTCCTCATGGAATTTGTAGGAGACTTCCTATTCCAACTTTAGGGGACTCGGTGGTGGCCTTGTTTGCCACCAAATTAAGTAACAGGCTCCCTTTTTTTGTTTTTCCATTACATAAAATGGGAAGGCTTCTGTAGTTGTCACTTTTAGCCTGCAGTGGGATTATTTGTTCTCCTTAAGCTTTCCACCTGTCAGGATGACCCCATGGGTTCTATACAAAGTCAGGCACTCCACTGCTCCGTTTATTTTTGTCCCGCTTTTCGTTCGGTTTGGTTCAGATTCTCCACCTTCATGTTTGTCTGATCTCAAACGATATCTCCACAGATAAAAGTTTTCAATCAAAGTAGCCAATTGTATCATTGATTCCAGGAGGCTAGGATATCAATGTCACAGGTGTGTGATTTTACCTTGTCACCTTATCCCACTTTTTGCACAGGATCACTTATCTGTGTACACTTCAGACCAGTCTGCCTTAGACTTAAGACCATGAAGTCCACAATCTGGACACAAAATCAGATTCAGACCATGGGCAGTTTTTGGGTGGAAAATAAACGGGTCCATAAAGTTAGGTTTTTCTCTCTGTATTTTATAGTGCAACTAAAATGTCCAGATTATTTGGCATCATTGTAGGACTAAATGTCTACCTTTCTATAATACCACCCACTTTGTGTATTATACAAGCACATCTTATGTTAGCCCAAGCTGTATAATCTAGAACCTAAATTTCACCCATCAATCATAGATCAAAATAAAGGGAATTGAAAGTTCTTCTAACAGCACCTAAGATATACATAGTGTTTATTATGTAGCCAACATAACCAGTGAAGAAATCCTGGGAAATTCTTTTTCACTAAAATTCTAACCCTATGCAAAATAAAAAAAACTCTTATGCCCATCCTAAATGAAAATGGTGTTGATAGATTCAAAACCCATGAGTACATCTGTAAAAACCTAATTACTTGTCAGCTTTGTTTTGATCAACAACTTCACGAAGTATTAATTGCGATACAATAATCAGTTAAAAGAGGCCTGTATCGTTTTATCAATTTGAATATGTCTTTTGTTTTGAATCAGGCACAGGATGTTTTTGCTCTGTAGCAGAGTAAAAGGAGTAACAAATAAACAAAAAAACAGATTTTTTTTCAGAAGTGAATTGATATTTGTCAAGCATATCGCAACCGGCATGTATTATCATGTATTTATATTGTTTTATCTTTGTAGACCCATTAAACTGATGTTGGTAATAATTAACATTGTTTCTCCAAATGAGAGCCGATTTTTTGTATTTAAAAGATATGTCTAATTTGGATCAAACAATAAAACTAGAATGTATCCAATTCAACAACAAAATTAGCGATGTAGTACCAGTGATTAATCTACAATTTCATCCCAATGAGTCACTGGACTCGCATATATTCAAATAATGAGTCCCGCTCAAATGTAATGAGTACAATGATTCTGCAAACACATTGAGATACATTAATTTTATTTATTTATAATACAGAATTATTACAACTAGGTCATTATTAACTACAAGATCAACTCGTTCTTCACTTTTAGTTCATAAATTCGCCTGTCTTTCTTAGATCTCCAGGCCTGTAATACTGACTTGTAATCAAACAGCACAGTACACAGTTTTACAGTCATCAGTTTGTGCTGAGTCTCTATAATCAGCCTGTTTCTAGCTTTAACCAGGATTATGTTCTGGGCAGAAAACCCATGCTCACATACAGCAGTATGTACTGCTGAAGTTAGTGCAAGTTCTGCTAATTTGAGCAAGTTTGTAAAATCCTCTTTGTGGTGGTGGTCAATTAAATGCCACAGTTTACACATCACACCTTGAGGGTAATTCTCAGCCAAAACTACTTTGTTAATGAAAGTCCATTCTATTTTTGCCTTAACAGAGTCAATAACAGGTTCTGATGTTTTTCTCTCAATACTTCTGCTGATTTCCCATTGTACAGTTTTTGCTTCTCCATAATATGTACACAGTATGTCAATCTCTTCATCTCCGTAGGTATCCACTTCTGCTTTTGACATCATGCTGATTGGTCGCATATCAAGAATACCAAAGCTTGTAAGTAGGTCATCTGCTGGAAATCTACACTGAATGTTCGCAACTAACGAGTCAATGAAGAGTTAAGCAATTTTCTCCAGGCTGCAGTTGTTCTTTGTGATCGGATGATGCTCCTTAAATGTATTGCCCTTCAGGTCTTTCTTGAACTTTTGCATGTATGGAGTGTCAAAGCTATATACCTTCTGCAGATTGGCAATACACTCGTCAGTTTTCACCTTCACAAGAGCCACGTCCACATTTTCTTTCTGGAAGAACTGGCTGAGAATGGTTACAGGAGCCATTACATCCATCATCATGTATGTTGTCGCTATAAAACTTTCAGTCGCTATCTTTTTCTTCATCCCTCCAGCTTTGGGGTCCTTGTGACTGGCTTCAGCCAGGTAGGTAAGCAAGCTATCAAGAGTTCTCCATACACCAGTCAGGGCACTAAAGTAAGACAACCACCTCACTGAATGGAGCTCCTTATATACGATACATGGATCGTCTAAAATCTCCTGTATGGCATGTAGTCGAGCCTCACATTGACTACTTCCTTTAAAATAGTAGAAAAGATCAGTCAATACTTGTTGATGCTTTTTTAATGATTCTATTTTCTCTGCTGCCTGGGAGGTACACAGTGCCAACCTGTGGGCAACACAGTGAACATTATGCATATGAGGATTTTCCCTTCTCAATATTGCAGCTGCTCCTGTTTCCTTGCCCATCATAGCAGATGCTCCATCTGATCCGAAACTCATTATTTTTGCTATTGGAACACCCCTTTCTGACATCTCTTTCATAATGGATTCAGCAATTCTTTTCCCAGTGGCATCTAAGCATTCAACATTGCACACATAATGAAACTCTGGAATAAAGTCTTCCCTCAATGTCTGAGCATACATGACCAGCCTTTTCCTGTTGGAAATGTCAGTGCTCTCATCTGCAAGTAAGGTTACCACAGCAGATATCTTAATTGTAACAGTTACAGCATTGTTAGCAAACTCGGCTAATGACTCCAGCAGCTCACTGGCAGTCACTGAAGATTCATAATTGATATTACTCTTTCTGAGAACGTCAAGATCTTGAACTCCCAATTCATGTAAAAGATTCACAAAAGTTTTAAATTTGTTCAATGGGATGTCTTCATCTGCCATCCATTTAACAACCTTCAGTAAGGCAGTTATGGCTTTGTCTTGATCTGATGTGAGCTTTGCACTACATTTTTGAAAGTTCGTAACTCTGAGGCTATAGACATAATTTGTGGTCAGCAAGATCGGCATGTCTGGTTAATGTTGAATTTTGAAAATTTCTGTTCCTAGCAATCTTGTTCATACCATTTACCTTTTTATTGTCTGTGCATATCTCACAAAACATAAAGTCTTCATTTTTATTTGCACAGCCATTGTCATATCGTAGCCACGAGTACGTTTTTAACCACTAAAGCTGAAACTGTTAAATTTTTGGTAATTTATGTATTACGTCGGAGGCTGAGCACACGTTTGCATCCTGAACATCAGATGAAGAAACCAAATGCTGTTGATCAGTGGAATTTGAATCATTAAACAAAATATCCAATGTCTTTTGCTTAGGGTCAATTTTCAAAATCTTCTTTGGCAGCATTTTATACTTAAGTAGTGAGTACCACATGACCGGTGCAGAGATAATATTTGCCTTGTGAAAAGAAAGTCCTGTTAAACAAAAATCACCATAAGCACGTTGATGTTCCTTTAAAATTTCTTGCATCCAAAGGAATGCACATATGAACAACTAATGAGTCCCAGCCATTTTTTGTGCGTTCTGGACACGGGACACAGGGGTAGATTAATCACTGTAGTACACAATGTGTGTAGTGGTACACTGTAACCATGTGTAGGGCCTAACCGGAGATTGCCTCAGACATTCACTTCGGCCAAATATCCGGTTTTTCAGTACTATTCAGAAGTATTCGCCTCGGCAAATAATACATACACAAATGGTTACAAGTAAAATAATTCAATAAATATAGAACTTTTTTTTAAAAAAGTTTTTTAATACATAATAATTTTAGTTAATAATAAAAAATTTCAACTTATAGGCGATATATACGGTATACGGTTTAAGCTTCGCATACGATAATGAAACAAACGGTACTCTCCAGAGTCGCACCTACTACTCGGTTCATGCCCGGATCTGGCAAATAGTACATCCAAATACTTCAGTACTCTGTGAAAATTATCTACTCGGTTAGGCCCTAACCATGCGGAATGTTTTGATGATCACAATATACTGTAATTTATCTTGAAATTAATATTATTCTATAAGGAAAAAATATTTATTCACAGTTAATCTCAGCACAATTATAAAGTGAGTATTCAACACTATAATCTGCAAAATTCTCTCCTCCTCCCCCCCCCCCCAGTATTTTTATTGTCTTCCTTTGTGTTGATACTTTTATTGGTTTTAAAAAAATTATAGATCTCATGATACCTCACTTATAGTGCGGTCGATGTTTTCGGACCCCGATGTATGTGAGTTATCGAGGGAGAGATGTATCAACATGGGCTTTCACCAAATTCTTTTAGTTGTTTCTGGTTTATCGTGGATGAAACTCATACATGCCAACCATTACGCTTTTGGCGTAATCATTACGCTTTTTCCCACTAAATTCCGCGTTACGCGTTAACGTTTATAGATTACGCTTTTTCGATATATCCATCTTGCAAAAAAAAAATTTATTTTTTTTTTCGTTTTTATTAGCATTACTTTATATTTTACATACTGTTTTATTTTTAATTAAAAAATACCCTGCTTCTACATAACTACGATATACGAGTATACTTGTCCGTGGACTTTCCTAATATTCATGTTCTATTTATAGCAACTATCATGTTACTAAGATACTTTCAAACTTTCGACCTCATATTCTATTTATAGCGGCTTAGTGAGGAGAGAACAGACTGGTTTCTATTTTGTTTAAATCATTATGCACGTACTCTTTGTTCTAATTTTGTATAGTGCAGAACCAGTCTAAAAGTTTTTTTGCGCTAAAAAGTATTAAAAAATTCTCAATGCGTTTATGAGTGCAAAAAATATCTCTTAAATAATTTCACAGATGGGTTAGAAAAAGTCAATAATAAACAAAGCAAAATGTAATCAATCCTCCAAACACGACGAGGGCATCATCACGTGACGTCTAATCGTTGGCGCTAAATGGCTTCAGATGTTAAGATGGATTCTAGTCTTTGTGTATGTTAGAGCACATTTTTTTCCCCAAGAATTTCGCAGATGGATCAGAAAAAAGCAAAACAACGAGTCCTCCAAAGATTCAAAGATGAATATATGAATGGCATAATACAGCGTTCCATTCTAGGACAGCATCATGCTCATTGCAGACTGTGCGGAAACGATTTTAGCATTGGTCATGGTGGTAAATTTGATGTGGAAAAACACATGAAAACAAGGAAACACATCGAATTAGCTCGCATTACGAACTCTAATACTAAGGTAACTTCTTATTTACAGCAGAGCTCAAGTGCAGACTTGAATACTATAAATGCTGAGGTGTTATTTACCGAGTTTTTAATAGAACACAGACTACCCTTAGCGGTAGCAGACCATGTTGGTCCCTTGTTCAAGCGGATGTTTCCTGATTCGAAAGTTGCGGAAAAATATGCTTGTGCAAGAACAAAATCATCTCACATTGTTTGGTGCCTAGCAGAAGATACTTCACTTAAAATTGCAGAAGCAATGAAAATTGGGCCGTTTAGTATTGCCACAGAGGGGAGTTGTGATTATGATGATAAAAAGTTGTACCCAGTATGTGTTAGATACTTTGACAGTGAAAAAGGCAAAGTCATGAGTGTTCTTCTTTCTTTACCAGAATTAACAGTAGATTCCACTGGACAAAACATTTTTGATTTGCTTGACAATGTTTTGAAGAAACATGACATAAGTTGGCAGAACTGTATGGGGTTTGCAGCTGACAGTCAAAAAGCTTCAAAAGTGTTAGATTCTCTGTCAAGAGATATCCCTTTCTATTGCCACCCTTGTCTAACTTGGATCATCTGGAAGAAGAATTCCTGAAGTATCAAGTTGGGATTCTACCTGACAATATACTTAATGCAGATAGAGTTGATGTGCAATGGCACCTTATTTCCCAGCTAAAAGACTCTATCACTGGAAGAAATAAATTTCCTCTTCTTTGTCAGGTTATGAAAGGAATATTGGTTCTTTACCATTCTAATGCTGACTGTGAGTTATTGTTCAGTGTTGTTAACAAAAATAAAACTGAATTCAGGTCCAGGCTAAGTAACCCGGTACTGAGTGCTCTACTGGTATGCAAAACATTCATGGCCTCAGCTGGTACAAAATGTTTTGAAATGCAACATAACAATCTGTTGCTTTCTAAAGCTAAAAGTGCTACATATGAACACTTGAACCATTAATGAATGATAAAAGACGAGAAAAGCAAATAAATCATTGTTAATTGTAATTGTAGTATGTTATATGTGGATTACTCTTTTTCTGCTTGGATTCCTCTTTTTGACCACTTGGATTACACTTTTTCCTCGTCAGGGGTTGGCATGTATGGAAACTGTTCCCAGTCTTACACCTGTATTGGCTCCCACAGTGTCTAATTTTAAAATTATACCCTTCAAGAATATCAGAAACAGTTTCAGTATTCAACAATTATAAAGAAGAAATGTTCTTTAACTCATGGAAATTTGTTTATTGGAAAGTAGAGTGTCTGCCCCTTCAAGGCTTTTATTTTAATTCTAAGTAAAATGCGTATTTATGTTATCTTGCATTTTACATGGGGATTGTTTTGTTTATTTACCGAACAATATGCTCTTTTTTTATTTGGATTTGAGTGGACTGAATATGCCATTTTCAAGTGAAATGTAAGCACATTAATGATGTAACCGTGCATCTGGTTGTTTGAGCTTGTCAACAATCTAGTGACTGTATGTCAGGTCAGTGTGTAATTTCACAATTAAGCAAGACTTACCAAAGTCGCAGTTTGATTTGGGATTTTATGAACCTGTAAGTGCCTGAGGGATCACATGAGATGGAATTGGTCACGTGATGAGTCAGTCTTAAGAGCATGATCAGCTTGGATGCCGCAGAGAACAACAATAGGGTGGGATATGCAAGCTAATTAAGATGCATTTGGGTGGGCATGTGATCCCTCAGGCACTTACAGGTTCATAAAATCCCAATCAAACTGCGACTTTGGTAAGTCTTGTTTAATTGTGAAATTTTATTTCCCCTGTAAGTGCCTCGGGATCCCATGAGATTTCAGAGTTATGCATCCAAGCACGACAAAGAAGAAAAAATAAAGTAAAGTGTTTATTTGTGATACTAGGAAAACTATAATGAACAATAGATAAGCATCTGAGACTATATCAAAATGTTTATAGCTGGGACTTCCCAAGCACAGCACTACTGAAATCTAAGCTATCCGATACAGGTTTATGATAGAACTTCTGGAAAGTGCAATCATTACTCCATCCTACAGTCTTAATAATAGTATGCAAAGACAGTTTCATTTTAGCTGCAGCAGTGCTCGATGCAGCTCTAGTGCTGTGGGCCCCAAAAATGGACGTATCAATCCCTGCCTCCTTCATAGCTATGGTGCTTTTAGCAACAGCTCTAAAAGGAGGTTGTGTGGTTATCAATAATTTTTTCTCATTTCCTCGAAGAGAAGAAGTTCTACTGATGTATTCTTGTAAGGTTTCAACTATAC
The DNA here is from genome assembly GCA_029339505.1 of Unio delphinus. Classification (NCBI taxonomy): domain Eukaryota; kingdom Metazoa; phylum Mollusca; class Bivalvia; order Unionida; family Unionidae; genus Unio; species Unio delphinus. The sequence goes on along the minus strand of JAQISU010000076.1, from coordinate 18,658,390 downwards.
ATAGTCTTTTATCATGATATGCAGAAAAAGTCAATTGGGATAGATGTTGACTAGGACTACTTTGCTTCAAAAGGGCCCTAATTCTGACAACAACTCGATCAGAAAAAATAGAAATATCATCAATATTTATGACATGCAAAGTTTGGCATCTCTGGCCACTAAGTAAGGCCAACAGAGTCACTAGTTTTTGAGTCACCTGTTTCAAAGAAATTTTCCTCAAGGGAAACAATTTAGGCCATTTTCAAGTGAAATGTAAGCACATTAATGATGTAACCGTGCATCTGGTTGTTTGAGCTTGTCAACAATCTAGTGACTGTATGTCAGTCAGGTCAGTGTGTAATTTGGATTCTGTTCCACCTTATAGTTAACATTATTACTGTGTCATAGACTGGATTTTTGATAAGAGACCTGTTCACACTATTGAGGTATCTTGTGTCTGATTGTCTGAGCTTGGTACCGTCTACTTTTTTTTTTTTTTTTTTTTTTTTTTTACAAAGTTTGAGTGATTTAACTGCCATGGTAGCTTTACCTTATGCAGTTAAGTCTAATTTGAAATATCAGGTCTTCTTATTTACATCTTGTATGCATAATCTTGTACCTGGAATTATGAAGCTCAGTGATTGTGATGAGTAACCATCTTTGCAAAAGTAGGTCACTGATTTTGCTTTAGCGGTTGATGCTAGAATCATTAAACTGGGTGCTTGTATAAATCTCTATTGGTACCACATTCTTGCAATAGAAAATCATTGTGACCCACATTTCATACTTTTCTGACTTGGGTTAAGTTTTGAGTTTAATTTATTACTCTGTAGAATTTTGCATCTATTCTGTACATACATGTACAGTAAAACCTGTCTTTAGAGACCACTGCTATTATGAGATACCACCTGTTTTGAGAGACTAGAAATTCCATTCAAAGACTTATTGATTATAGTGTTATGACCTGTCTTAATAGACCACCTGTCAGGAGAGATCATTATTTTGGGGCAGAAGGGGCAGTCTTTCAAGACATGTTCTATGTTCTACTGTACCATATTAATTTTATTATACCTTGAATCATGAGACTTGGTGAGAGGAGGCATTTGGATGAGCACAACTCCCGCATTGCAGAAGTAAGCTAGTAAAATATTCATAACAGTAATCTGGAAGCCATAGGAGGGTACTCTGATAGTGAGAATAGTACATACACTCAATACATGTGGGCCTTTGGAGACCAAACTCTTTGAAAGTTAGAGAAAATGCAGCATAAGTAAATACATAACCACTGCTGGTAGTAGATATGCGTAATATTGTTTCAAAACGTCATATATTAGATCCTAAAATCACCATATTTGCCAGACATACTGGGCAAATGAGCTGAAAACCACCAAAAGTCAATTGACTAACCAGTTAGACCTTGGGTTGGACATAAAGCACACATAATTATCTCATGCATTTCTTTGGTCATTATGTTTTCCCACTTGTTTAAACACATAATGGCCACAGAACACAAAACAAAAGTGATGTAAAAGCTTTTCTCAATGCCATCTTTAAAAACATAAACAGTTGCCTAAGGGTCTGTATTGTAGACGTTACATCAGTACCTTGTACTGGGGTTTGTCTGAATATCGATTGTTTTAACAAAATGCATGTACTCTAGATTGTCAATGTATGTACTCTAGATTGTCAATGTACTGTCAATGTATGTACTCTAGACTGTCAAGGCTCAAAATAGATACCTGTTACAACCTTCAAGACTTGTTTGGAGAGCTGATCAAATCAAACTTCAGAATTGGCATTAAATTAAGTGTCACATATTTTCAAAATAATAAATCTGCTAGTTGTCACTTAATAACTAATTTTTAAAATGATAAAGTGGAATAAATTACTTTTATTGGGTGAAATTTTCAAACAGTTTTTTTTAAAAGAATTTTTATTTTAAAAAAACCTGTAGATCTTGGATATTTCTTACACCATAATAACTAAGAGTTTAGAACTAAACATGACACATTCTTTGGAACATGTAATACATACATACATTGATGTTTTCATTTTTTTGCTACCAATTTTATTTCCTTCTTTAAATGCTTTCATATTCAATTTCACCAGTTTATGACTGCAGAAATAATTTTCAGAAAAATATGTATGTGCAGATGTTATGTCCAAAACTCTCATTAATTTGTCCATGAGATTGGACATACATGTAGTAAACAGTGTTCACTGGTATGATTACTGATGTCTCATATCTGATGTCAGAAAATATATAAAGATATGTCAAAAGTTTCAACTATTAGGTATTACCATACGAGTAGTGTCAACATGTTCCAAATCAATTACTGCAAATATCGGTCACAAATACATTACATCTTCTTTTCACAAAAATTACGCAACAATGGTGTTTTGTTCTGTTGTGGAATTTTCTGAGTTGTGTACACCCACTCAAATCAGTACTGTGTACCTTATCAAACAATGTGGAGTCACATGCATTTGACATTTTGTGTTGACAAATGGTTTTGTCATTTGTAAAATGTTCTGTTTATTTCAATCAAATTATGAATGTTTATACTTTGATTTATAGTTATTAAAAATGTATAATATACAGTTTACTATTTTAACTCTTTGAGGACATTTTTATGCACATCAAATGAAAGGTACAGCATCTGTCACAAAGAACAAAATTATTCATTCTTCTTTCTAAATAATTTCTACTGAAATAAAATTGATTAATAAAATCTCAAATGGGGGTAATGATTAATAACAAATTTGTTAAATTTGTTAAATAATCTCTAGCATGACATTGTTCAAGTCATTTAATAAATTCAGTATTAAATCCTTGCCCATTTGAGATCCTTTACGGGTCTATTTCGGCACAAAACTTACGGAAAATGGCAAAATTTAAACCTTTCAGAAGCCATGGTACAATCTTATTTTTATTCAAATTCTTACGGGATCTTTCCCTCAAAAGGATAATAAACCTTTTGGAAGCTGTTTTTCATCCTTTTAAGAACTTTTTCATGTACGATAAAAATAAAAATAAAAATTAACCTTTCTTTCATCCTTTAAAGAAGAAAAAAAAGCTTTTGTTTTTAAAAATACATGTACATGTATTTGAAATTTCATTAGCCTTGTCACATGCCATAATTGTTTTATATTGGAATTTATGTTTTCAGACAGAGATTTGATAAAAATCACTACAAATTAATCTTGCCCTTAGGATATTTGATATTGTCGTAATTATGATATTGCATCTTATGTAGTAAAACAAATTGAGATAACATAGAATGGACAATGTTTTTAAGGCAGTGTGTTATAATTTACTTTAACTTAAGTAAATTGATATGTAGAAAGGTGTTGGAAACATATTTTTTAAGAGAGAGAGAGACAGACAGACATAGATGTTCAATTAAAGGACCTTGAACTGAAAAATTAAACACGGTTAACAAGTCCAGTCAGGAATACTTGTCTTTCCACTTGAACATTTCTAGAATAGTGTTTTTTTTTTTTTTTTAAATAGTTAATGAGATCTAGAAACTTCCCCCTTGTTTTGGCCTAGATAAAAATAGAAATGTCTCATCTTATGAACTACATCAGGAATAATGAAAGCAAAACTAATGATTTTTTTGTACTCACAGTAAAAGTATTTTAAAAATGCGTATTTTATCCAGGCATTTGTTTAACAATTAACAATCATCTAGTTGTCTTGAAATAGACGATATGCATTAAAAAATTTAACAAGTTGACAAAGATGATTCAGAACATTCATTTACCGCTCAAGTGGCAGAGTAGTTACAGCATCCACCTCAGAAGTAGGAGGTCATGTGTGTGTTTTCGACTGAGTCATACCAAAGTCTTAGAAAAATGGTACTAACAGCTTAGTGATATGACTGAAAATCCTAATCACACATGCAAAGAACATTTATTGTTTGTCATGCAATAAGTATGTATTGATTCATAATTATCACATAAACAGATCGTAAACACTGCTTCTGGGTGCTACAGTATATCAGTCATGAAATCCTCCTAGTGGCTAATCATTAGAGAAAAGTGATTTTTATTTCCCAATACATATCCAAGAAATTCCACAAGTTATATTTCTACAAATTAACAGTCATTATTTTCCACCCTAAATTCGCCCATGGTCGGAATCCGATTTTGTATCCAGATTTTAGACTTTATGGCCTCATATCTACGAAGAAACAGTCTGAAGCGCATACAGACAGGTGAACCTGTGTGAAAAGTAGGATAAGGTGGACATTTTGAATAAAGAGTCTTTCTTCTCCATTAGAACATTGGTCCATTAAGCAAAAAAAAAAAACAACAGAACTCCACACCTTTTCACCTTCTGCTCATGCGCCAGCAAACTAACCAATGGAAAACACTTTTTTTAGCACACCTTGGAATTGGTCTAATGGAATATTGCTTGGAAGCCGATGCATTAGGATGTATTCAGAAATATTCCCCAAAATGTGTTTCCTACTCGAATTCATGCGAAAACAGCAAAATCCTCCAGGGGTTAATGTGTATAGACCTAAAAGTCTGTGAATCCTGAATAGATACAGTTATTAAGATTAAAATGTAGTTGTTAAGGTTTAAAAAATTATTTTGTCCTTATTTGTCAAAATTTGATTTAAAAAGTAAATATTCACTATCACATATGTGCAAGAAAATATGAAACAAGATTATTGACTGCAAGGTGAAAACAACATGGTAGATTATTTAACTGGCTCTATATATATATATATATATATATATATATATACACAGTGGAGCCTCGTTGATCCGGACACATTCATTCTCAGTGAATATGTCTGGAATAACAAGTTTTCCAGCAGATAATTTAATCATGCACATTATTTATTTTATGATATCATCACACTGTATATATGTACATGTATATGCTAGCTTTAAATGTAATGTACTGTATATTCAATAATTTTTGAAATAAACTAATGAATACATTTATTAAATTGGGTTTATTTCACATTATTATACCATGCGCTTGTACGTACATATACATTAAATGTTAGTGTAGACAATAAACACATCGAACACATCACACTATGTATCTACGGTTCTAGGTGCTTTGACCACAGGTGGTTTGTCCACAGCGGGGGTTTGACCACCTTGGTTTTGTCCATAAGTGGTTTGTCCACATATGGTTTTTATAATAATAATAAACTGTTATTTAGAGTTTAAAATTATGGTTCAATTAATGAAATTTTATGTGACAAGTTTCCTTTGAGTTGCCAATAAGTGAATGCTAATTAGTAATTAACATGTAATAAATAAAAGTCAATAACAGCTTGTTTTCGGTCCACATAAAGGTTGGTGCCAGGCCTACTCGATTTATTATTAAACAGAAAATGAACACAAAGTAGGCAACAAGTCCAACGTTTCACAAATTAAGGCTGTAGATCTACTAGAAAATTACACTCAGTCTTACAAAATACATACCGCATATAAATGATAAAATCAAATCAAAACATTAATGTCATGCAAATATTATAGTTAATGGAATAACAGTTGGATGGTTTGCTCCTGCGACACCTTGCAGGAAAGTTGTCTTTTGCTTCGTGCAGTCCGTCCATATGCAGACTGTCAAGGAAACGCCACATTGTTGGGTGACTACATTGTAGGAGAGACTGTAGACTGTGTTGCCATCCTTCGCAAATGTTGTTCGTTCGAGCTACACCATCGCCTATCATCTGCATTTGATTCCAAGTTTCAATTGGAAATAAGGCAGGTCTGTAGTTTTCTTCACGACCACGGATGTGACGTCCTCGGATGTAAGTGTGCTCGAAGTATGTCAGCACCTTGTCGATGTTGTTCATTGCTGGCATAGAGTCTGATAACATTTCGAACGCTTACTAGTTTCATATTCCACTTACATCTAATGCTCCAACAACTAATCATAGTCTTTTCATATTATTCTTACCACCTATGGTCAAACCCCCTGTGGTCAAACCCCTGCTGTGGACAAACCACCTATGGTCAAAGCACCAGTGGTCAAACCTCCATGTACCGTATCTAATGTACATATATTTATGTCAGTTTTCTGAAGAAATCTGTAACCTTTGTTTGCCTGGATTCTTTGGCGGATCTATCTGCAATGATCAGTGATAGTGGCCATAGATTCTCAAGAAATTCACTATTGTATTTTGTCATCACTGTTGAATATTGCTGACATCTGCGAAAAATACGAAAATAATGTTGCTATACTAAAGAGACTTAATGACACTTAATTTATTTACCATATGTTATGTTAAAAACTGTGGACCATTTGATCTCAGTGTGTTTATTTAATTATTAACACCCCCGTCAGCGACTAGCTAAAACTAGGGCCTAACCGGAAATTGCCTCGGACATTCACTTCGGCCGAATATCAGGTTTTTCAGTACTATTTGGAAGTATTTGCCTCTGCAAATAATATGCGCACAAATGGTTACAAGTAAAATAATTCAATAAATATCGAACTTTAAAAAAAAGTTTTAAAATACATAATAAGTTTAATTAATAATAAAAATTTTCATCTTATAGGCGAAATATACAGGATACAGTACAAGAAAAGTTTAAGCTTTGCATACGATAATGAAACAAATGGTACTCTCTGGAGTCGCACCTAGTAGTACTCAGTTCATGCCTGGATCTGGCAAATAGTACATCCAAATACTCGGATTCGGTACTCTGCGAAAATTAATTTATCTACTTGGTTAGGCCCTAGCCTAAACAGACATTGTTTATACAATCGCTGGTTACAATATGGTCACGCTACTTAGTTATTGATAGTGGCCATAGATTCTCAAGGGTTTTACTATTGTGTTTTATGTATTATTCTACTGACTGTAGTGTAATTTCATATATGATTTTTCAAATTTTCTTATTTTTGGACAGATTATTTCCAGATTATTGCATCGAGTTTTAATGTAATTGTACACTTTGTTCCCCGATTTTGATTTTCTGGTCCGAAATGCAGATTTCTTGATCAATGAAGCAAATTAATGTTTAGGAATTCCGTTCCTGTTGAATTTTGTCCGGATAGCGAAGTTTCTGGATTAACGCGGCTCCACTGTATGTATTTGTGTATTTGTTTGTTTTTTCAGATCCGTCTTGTTGTGGAAGAGGGTTTGAACCAGCTGCCTTACAAAAATTGTGAAGTCATCACTCCAACAGGTAACACGTTTTAGATGATATATTCACATTACTTGACCTGGGTGGGGGTGGGGGACAACTGGGAAAAAAATAAAAGTCCAATTAATGTACAAAATTTCAATCCTAGTCGACAGGATAAGAATTTTCATATTACTTTGAATCATGGGATATAGGGTCAAAGTATCAGACTATATTTGGTTCTTACTAGGGACAACACGATGGAGTTGGCCGAGTCCAGTAATAATCACATTGTCAGTCCATTCATCTGGCTACAGTCCACCTGTCAGTGGTTCTGTTTCCACAAGATAATTTTAATGAGAAATGTTAGATTTTAACCAAACTTGGCATTCAGCATTTGATTGCTGATACCTATGAGTTCAATTTCCAGATTTCGGTCATCATTTGGATGAGTTATGGCACTTTATTGCCTGTCCAGTAACTGTCATTTTAACAGCTTTGCTATCCAAAGGATGCAGTACTAAATCATTCAAGTTGAATTACCAAACATATACCCGTTTGTTATTGCTGCGGCAACATCAGATAATTGTAGAACATTGAGACAGATTTGTTTTATTTGTTAAGTATATATCAATGCTTCAAAGGTAATCAGTTTTCTTTGAAGTGTCAGCAAAACTATTTTTTTCTTCCATCTGGTATTTTTTTAAAAATTAGTTTCATCTGGTTGACTGTACTTATTTCACGTTTCTGCCTTCAGAGGTGTTGAATTTTAACTAGTCAGTTGCATGGTTATTTTGATTTTAATACAGCATACAGTAATAAGGCCAGATATCAGCATAAGCGGATTATAATATAACAGTGCACTGTTAGGGTGATTTGTCAATATGAAACAAGGATTTATTTATGTAACAATATATTCCAGTACATTGTTATATCCAAGTTCGCTGCTTCCTGTCATGGTGCCTTTGATTTTCTCTACTCAAAACGCAAGACTGTATATACAGTTTTTATCAGCCAAAATTGGTGTCGCCACAGATGTCGCCAGATGGTATATTTTGGCACCAAAAAGAAAAACAGAGTCGCAATTTGCTACATTGGCGAAGCCCCGTGATCCTGTAATTGATTTCATTTTCGATTGTAGCTGCATACATATTGCATGCAAACTTTAAACCAAGACACATCGAGACTTGACCAAAATGCCATTTGCAAATTCGGACAATTATTTCGGGGTTAAACGAAAACATGATGAAGATTTAAATGTGGTTCAGAACTGTGCTAAAGTTGTTAAAACTGATAGTTCGGATGCGACACTATCCAAGTGGAAGAAAATGTGACATAGACGAAAATGAACTATATTGTAGTTAAGAATATGATATTTGTACATGATATAAATTTTAATACATAATGTTTTAAGAATAATAAATAATTGCCAAAAAATAAAACTGATAAAGTTTTGTATTTGTTTATTCTGATCATTTTAATGGCCATTTATCCCGCTTCTGAATGCTTCTGGGAGGGAACTACAACTTTTGCAGGTGGGACTCCTATTTTTACCAAATTAGGAGTCTTGGACTCCTAGTTTTAAAATCCTAGTGAGACCTCTGAAGAGAAGTTAAAGCTTCAAAAGGATGAAGATTCACTGAAATGTAACTTCTGATTACCCATGCTGCAACTGCTCAGAAAATGAAATAGAAATGTTAGTGTAGCTGATTACCAGAGGTAATGGTATGGAATTCAATAGGTCATGGTCAATCAGAAACTATTATTAGTAGTGAAATATGGCTAATATTAATTTATAATAATAATTGGGTTTGTTTGCTGCTACTTATAAAAAGTCACATCAATATCGCACTATATCAATATAAGAAAGTTATCTCGCACTTATTGTATCATAGGTTTAATACCACAATACACCAATATGGTTGTGCACCCCTAATAATAATTCTAGATGAAAGGCATACATATAAAAGGCATACATATAAAAGGCATACATAGACCTTGTTATAAGTCATCATATGAGTAATTTTAGATTAGGTTGTATACAAGGCCTCTTTCTGCATAGGTCTTGTTTTAAGTTGTCATGTTTGCAGTTCTAGATGAGATTGTATTTGTTGCAACAAGATTCACATATCTTGATTTGAGTTGTCATATTAGTAAGTTTAAATTGATTTTTTTAAAATGAGAAATGGTGATCAGTTTTCAAAAAGAGCTGTAGATATACATGTTCATTCCTTTTACATTTGATATTATGTAATAATCTTGAAGACATGTAAAATTAAGAGTGGCCATTTCACTTCGGAAGTAATCTCCAAATAAATTTTTTTAGTTCAAGACTTTTAAGACCATTCTTTTGTGACAATACAGTGGATCTTGACTAAATCTGATTAAACACTTCAGATTTTTTCCCATATATGATTGTAGAAAAAGTTAACAGTACTAGAACTTGTCTTGATAGACTACCTATTATGCCAAAACATTATGGTCTCTCATAACAGGTCACAACACACTATAATCAACAATTTGTGCATTGAGGTCGTGGTCAAAACAGGTGGTCTGTTTTAGCAGTAGTCTGTCAAAACAGGTTTTACTATAACAGTATGGATTTGTATAGATTCATGTGCAAAAAGCATCAACATGCAAGTTATATTTAGTTAATAAATTTATTTATTCTCTGTCTATAACTTGCATCTATAATTTATTTTTGTATGAGTATATATAGTTATGATACCAGTCATGTCATATCACATCTGTGACATGTTTCATTTTTACTCAATAACTTTTAGAAGGATTTAATTGATTAATTGAAAACAAAGTTGATACATGTCTTTACATTAGCAAGATCTAGGTTTGGTTTGAAATTTGGATTCAGTTTTGTAAAATTCTGGTTCTGGTTTTAATTAAACATTGCCTTTCATCTTGGCAGAGACATTTATGTCCTCTGTATAGGTTTCTAGGTTATTGTCGTTTTATTTTTTAAATTTAGAACTGAAGCAAATAAAAGTTCTAGAACATAACATGTAAGTTTAATTGCATATATTTTTCATGGATTCTTGCACGAACTTAAAGTAACTTAAGCAGTGACTACATAGGTCTAACAAAACCTTCGTCAGTTATAGTTTAAAGGCCAATTTTTCAATAAAGCATTAGAAAGAAAGAAAAACGTCACAGTATGGGACTTGAATCCATAACTGTTGAATTCAGAGATATTCCTATTTTGCCAGTCTTTTATTATGTTCAGCAAGTTAACATTGGACTTGTAGTCCAAGGCTTGCCAGTTTTCTTACCCACTCACGCCAGCCTTGGTTGGCTATTTTGGTGAGTTGCCATTTTCTTGAAATGACCACAGTGTGCTAAAAAGTGCCACAGAAAAAGGAATGCAAAATTAAGCTTATTTGATTGCAGGCAGTGTACTTGATTGGTGTAGTTAATATCTTTTTATTTTTACCTACAGGTCAGCCTTATAAAGGACTACGGTATGAAAAGGGAAATTGTGGCGTCAGCATCATGAGAAGTGGTAAGTTAAAGGCAGTTTCATAACATTGTCAAGAACAGGAGTCTATGGAACTGCTTAAATTATAATCATGGTAAAACTTAGGGGTGAAACGATTCATCGATACTTTTGCCATATCGATACACAAGGTGAAGAATCGATACAAAACGATATCTACCTTATAATAGCTACATAAATCTTCAGCAGTTATGATAATTAAATTAGGATCTCATTAGACCAAACTGTCGCGGTAGTTGTTTTATATACACAGGAAGTATAGCGTGTGAGATTCAGTTAGTCATCTCCGTTCCTGCACCCGGATCAGTTCTATAGATAAGAGTTTCCTTGTACTAGGAAATTACATTATTTTTTGTTTTTTTAAATAATACCATAACTAAAAATATAATCAAAGACATAAATTAATAATAGTTTCTGAAGGAAAAAAATTTTTCTTAAAATTATTATAATAATGTAAGTGTCAATTCTTTTCTCTTTGCGTGGGACTAAACTATCGGTATGGGTGTGGAACCGGTGATAGAACTTATGATTATTCTTAATCACTAAGACGTTTGGGATGCTTTCATGCAATGAACTACAAACAGCGGGGTGACCAAGGTGATTCCCACATCCAGTCAAATGGAGCAGACGCAAAAGGCCGAAAAAATTTAACTCGGATTACCTGTGATTAGAAGATCATCGGCCTGGAACTATTTTGGATATCCTGTGGAGTATGAGAATGGAGTAAGAAAAGTAGACAAGTCCAGGTGTGTTTGCAATCTGCGTTTTACAGCTCTTAGGAATACTGGAAACACCACAAATATGTCTACATTTTAAAACGGTACCACCCAACCATTGCCATTGGAATTCCTTTTAAAGATGACAAGATTTCAGCTCCCAAGGTCAGTGTTTCTCCTACTCCTAAGCCATCACATCCAACAACCACTGGTCAGCTCAGATTGACTGAAGTTTTTCAGTCTCCATTAATTCCATCATCGCAAAGACCACAGACAATCACTAAGCATATAGCGATGTTTATTGCACATGATATGCGCCTTTTCTCAGTGGTTGATTCGCTAGGTTTCAGAAATCTGATTCGTACCCTTGAACCTCGCTACATCATCCCATCAAGAACAGACTTCGCAGAGAAAGTTATCCCAGACCTATACCTTCACACCAGACAAGAAGTGCAAAGCACCATATCAGAGGCAGAATCAGTGGCCATTACTACAGATGGTTGGACTTCAAGGGCTACAGAGAGTTACATAACAATCACAGCTCACTTGATTGATAAGGAATGGTGCATGAAAAGCTTTGTTCTTCAGACCAGACCTTTATAAAAGTCTCACACTGGTAAAAATATAGGAGCAGTACTAGTTGATGCCAGTAAGGAATGTCAACTGGAAAGGCTCCACAAGTTACTCCCCATAGTAACAGATAATGCTGCTAACATGGATGTTGCTATTCAAGAGGCAAAGTTCACACCACATATCAAGTGCTAGATAGCAGATAGCAGATCTCAGGTTTGACACTGCAATTGGGTGCTTGTATGTGTTATAGATAGATATAACAGATCTCAGTTTTTACACTGCAGTTGGGTGTTTGTGTGACATAAATTGATATAACAGATCTCAGGTTTAACACTGCATAATTATTATTTCTGAAAAACCAATAATTTTAAATTTATTTTGTATTTTTGTGTTACATGTACTTTTTAGTGTGTTATTGTGTTGCAGTATGTTATTGCATGATGAATCAGACACAAAACTTGTAATAGTCCTGTGCATCTGTTAGGCAGAATTATCTAATTCAGTTCATTTATGCCATTTACAGTCATCACAATTGTCAGCTAGTTTTAGAACACTGAGTTTGTGACTTAAGAAGATTTATTCATTTGCTGGAAGATGCATTTAAGTTGATGAGGATATCATCTTCAGTTATTAGGAACTTTCTTTAATTCATCTATTCAATTACACACATGACAATTTATGTGAAGTTAATTTTGTTTGCTGCAGTGAAGTTTATCATTTGTGTTTTCTATGATGATCTTTCTTGAACTGAAGAAAGGAGGAAAGTATACAGCTTAGAAAAGGTTGCATACTTATGATTTCCTAATCCTAAGCATTTTAAATTTTTGTTGTATTTTTGTGTTACGTGTACTTTTTAATATATTATTTTGTTCCAGTATGTTGTTGCATGATGAATCAGACACAAAACTTGTAACATTTCATTTTTATTGAATGAAGGATAAAGAAACACATCAAAGATTTTGTTATATTTTATTTGGTTACACAGAACAACAATGTTAGTAGTCGTGACATTGTATCTTGATTCAATTTTTTCTCTGTTATCATTATACATAACAGGTTATCAAGGTGACTCACTGCATATTTGACACTGTTTGAACTTGAAAATACCATTCAACATATACATTCACATGATTAATCAAATGTACTTTGATAATCCCATTTTCAGTTTGATACATGTATCAATATGTATTGTATCGTAGGCTGTGTATCGTGTATCGTATCGATATGTGGCACAGGCGTATCGTTTCACCCCTAGTAAAACTTCCATGACCCAATCTCACCATGATAATTGAAAGGTGTGTATGCATCAATGATAGATATACATATACCAAATATGTACAATCAGATGGAAATATATAGACATGTTCTGGTATGCATGACTATCAGATATTTGTAAATTTGTACATTCACATATGCATAGACACAGTGCATGAATGTTAGATGTTCCATATCTGTACATTCACATAGACATAGACATACAGTGCATGAAATGTAGATGTACCAAATGTGTACAGTCACATAGACTGACACTGACATTTCTGAAACTGACACACAGTACATAAATGTTAGATGTTCTATATCTGTACATTCACATAGACATAGACATACAGTGCATGAATGTTAGATGTTCCATATCTGTACATTCACATAGACATAGACATACAGTGCATGAATGTTAGATGTTCCATATCTGTACATTCACATAGACATAGACATACAGTGCATGAATGTTAGATGTACCATATCTGTACATTCACATAGACATAGACATACAGTGCATGAATGTTAGATGTACCATATCTGTACATTCACATAGACATAGACATACAGTGCATGAATGTTAGATGTTCCATATCTGTACATTCACATAGACATAGACATACAGTGCATGAATGTTAGATGTACCATATCTGTACATTCACATAGACATAGACATACAGTGCATGAATGTTAGATGTTCCATATCTGTACATTCACATAGACATAGACATACAGTGCATGAATGTTAGATGTTCCATATCTGTACATTCACATAGACATAGACATACAGTGCATAAATGTTAGATGTTCCATATCTGTACATTCACATAGACATAGACATACAGTGCATGAATGTTAGATGTACCATATCTGTACATTCACATAGACATAGACATACAGTGCATAAATGTTAGATGTTCCATATCTGTACATTCACATAGACATAGACATACAGTGCATGAATGTTAGATGTTCCATATCTGTACATTCACATAGACATAGACACACAGTACATAAATGTTAGATGTTCCATATCTGTACATTCACATAGACATAGACACACAGTACATAAATGTTAGATGTACCATATCTGTACATTCACATAGACATAGACACACAGTACATAAATGTTAGATGTACCATATCTGTACATTCACATAGACATAGACACACAGTACATAAATGTTAGATGTTCCATATCTGTACATTCACATAGACATAGACATACAGTGCATAAATGTTAGATGTTCCATATCTGTACATTCACATAGACATAGACATACAGTGCATGAATGTTAGATGTTCCATATCTGTACATTCACATAGACATAGACATACAGTGCATGAATGTTAGATGTTCCATATCTGTACATTCACATAGACACACAGTACATAAATGTTAGATGTACCATATCTGTACATTCACATAGACATAGACACACAGTACATAAATGTTAGATGTTCCATATCTGTACATTCACATAGACATAGACATACAGTGCATAAATGTTAGATGTTCCATATCTGTACATTCACATAGACATAGACATACAGTGCATGAATGTTAGATGTTCCATATCTGTACATTCACATAGACATACAGTGCATGAATGTTAGATGTACCAATGCTGTACATCACAGACATGCTGAATGCTGCATAAAGCAAATCTGTATGTGATAGATGCACACTTGTATGTGAATGTTCTTTATGACAGATGTGTTCATTGAAAGAGTATGTGATAGATGCACACTTGTATGTGAATGTTCTTTATGACAGATGTGTTCATTGAAAGAGTACGAGATAAGATGCACACTTGTATGTGAATGTTCTTTATGACAGATCTGTTCGTTGAAAAGTATGAGATAGATGCACACTTGTATGTGATTGTTCTTTTTGACAGATCTGGTCGTTGAAAGAGTTTGAGATAAATGCACACTTGTATTTGAATGTTCTTTATGACAGATCTGTTCACTGAAATGGACATCCACATACATTAATGTGGTATGTATATATATGTATATATACAAAATCTTTTCATTTAAAGAAATGTACATCACATCCTTGTGTTTTTGTAAAATACAGTCGAGCTGTGAACAGCTCTCCTGGTAGTAGTGTTAAAGTAGTTTATTTACTCTCTTCATATATTTACATTATATTCATTACAGCACATGATGTCATACATCAAAAATGGCAGAACCTGTAAACATTTCAGTATTTCTAAAAATTCAGCTGCCTTGAAATCTGCAACAGAAACTGACAAGTTCGCTCAAAAAATCTTTAAATCTTTGTTTTAAACAATAAAAAGGGATAAAGCAATTGAGCTCCTCAAAACATGGGCACTGTAATTCACCTACATTTATTATTGGGTGCACAATAATATCGATTACTGGTATAATTTGATATTAAACCAGAAAGAGAGTAATAACTATATAAATGTCTTATATCAGTAGTTGTACAATATTGACATAAATTTTGATGAAAAGTTGGTTAATTTTATAAATTAATATCATATTAAAAGTGACATGTGCATGTACATGCATACATGTGAAATTACGCAAAATTTGTACATTCTGAGGGACATACTGCATACATATACAGTACATACATGTATGTGGTTTTAATAACATGATACTCCAGATGAAAAAGATTTGCTTAAAACGAGTCATATGGTATATATACTAATGTATATCTGATAAAGTTGGAGATGCCAGAGTTTAAATAAGCGGTAATGTCTCATTAGAGTACAAACCATTAGAGCTCATCGCCCTTGAGCGCAAAAAATATTTTTGTCCTACTAGAGCTAATCTTATCAGGGCGCATCCCATTAGAGCGCAAAGAACTTGCATCATTAGAGCTTGAACAATGAAAAACACATTTGTTAACTGTAAATTTATATTTATTTTAAATGGGTTGATTCAGAATGAAAAACACATTTGTTAACTGTAACTTTATATATTTATTTTAAATGGGTTGATTCAGAATGAAAAACACATTTGTTAACTGTAACTTTATATTTTATTTTAAATGGGTTGATTCAGAATGAGAAACACATTTGTTAACTGTAACTTTATTTTTATTTTAAATGGGTTGATTCAAAATATGGTTAATACCAGTCATCAGTTTAATAGCTTCAATGCTCCCATTGTTGTACATTACCGTCAGTCTTGGAATGCGTTTTTCAATGTCCAAATATTTCTTGTTTGGACGTACCACTTCTTGTCCTGCAGTGATTTACAGTTGTGTAACGGCAGAACTTGCCTGCTTATCACGAATTGCTGTATGTAGACACCAGCTGTTCGGTTGATGTTTGTTGACCAGACGATTAAAGCGGTTATGCCATCCCTCACAATGATTGTTCGTAGGTTGACCTGGTAGACATTCCACATTTGTTTAGGAATGTTTGCCATCCACTGTTGTTCGAAATATCTGAATAGTGAACAAAACATGTGAAGCAAATGAACAAAGCTGACCGAATAAGCAGTCTTAGTGCAAATTCCAAAGCCATCAACTGCCTGACTTGTAACCAAACAGTATCATCTTGTGCATAAGTGTTCGCTAATTTTGAAGACTTTGCACCTGACGCCATACAGCCTGTGTGAGATGGAAATAATATATAGATACATATATAACATCAAATGTGATCGCAATTCAATCTCGTTGAAGTTAATTTTTTTCTCTGCGTCCTATTGTGAATGTGCTCAAGTGAGATTTTTTGGCGACCAAATGGGATTAGCCTTGATAAGAAAGAAAAAATTTCAGTTCCTTACTGAGTGACGCTCAAATGGGATGCGCTCTACTGAGACCAAACCAAATAAGCCAGATTTAAGACATTTTAGAGTTAATTGAAAAGATCTTAGAATAAAATGATGTATTTCTCAGTTTTTCAGCCATAGTCTGATTGCTTTTTGAAGTCCCTTGCATTTTTTAACCACTTCATGTTTTACCATAAAATCTTGATTACTGTATTACTCTATGTACAGATATTGCTTTACTAGTTACACACTTACATATAGTTACACACTTACATATATACAGAAGAATAGATGGATAGGACAGCAAGATGCACACTATACAAGAAGTGGAGGTCATTGAAAAAACAGAAATAATGAATGTTAATTGGAAAATAGCCATGGCAGGTACACAGTAAACATGTTAAGGCCATGAGAGAAACCATCCATATTTTGACCCAAACGGTCAGCTCATTGGTATAGTGAAACATGTCATTACATTTGTTGACATAAATGGAACATAATTGGTTTAAGATGAAGATTTCACCGAGCAATTAATTATACAAGCCATATAGAAAACCAGTGTGTGCATTATCTAATGTAACCTGACTTGTGGGCTGTGTCCGCTTATTGGATTGTTTTTGATAATATTGTGCATTGTTCTCAACATATAATTTATTGCCTAGATCTTGTCCTTGTTCGTGTTCTTCTCCATGGATCATATTTGTTACTTTTATTTCATTCTTTCAAAACATGATTTTATTAATTTATTAATCTTTTAATGTTAAATTAGCATAATTATAAAGATTATAGCAGACAAAACTTGAATGTATAGAGAAACTTTCAAAATGTCAATTGCTCTTTCCAGTATTCATATATAAAAATAATGTCCTTTAATAACTGCAGAATTTGTTATGCTTTATAGTTCTTTCTTGAATTAAATATAAAAACATGATTTTCACAACAGAATTTCGCTACATTCAATGAGAGGATTAATTAGAAAGATTTTTGGTTACTTTTAATTGAATATATTTGTATCCTTGTTTTATGAAAACTATATAACTTTATTTTGTGTGATTTGCACAGTATGTCAAGACAAAAATACAGAGTACACAAATTCTCTGGGTCAGGGGTGTCAAACTTAAACCACTCTGAGGGCCGCATGAGGTCATTTTTGATGGCCACATGAGGTCATTTTCGATGGCCACATGAGGTCATTTTTGATGGCCACAGAAGGTCATTTTGATGGCCACAGGAGGTCATTTTTGATGGCCACATGTCATTTTTGATGGCCACATGAGGTCATTTTTGATGGCCACATGTGGTCATTTTTTATGGCCACATGAGGTCATTTTTGATGGCCCAAGGGTCACATTATTTTTTATTATCTTATGACACCTTGTGATGTTAATCATTTTGTGGGCCGCATATTTGAGGCCCCTGGTCCAGGTGTTGGTATGTAGAATATTCCCCTTAAAAAAGTCGGAAACAGGATAATCCAAAGGAAGACACTGACCTTAAATGATACAGTTAGATGTCTCGGTATCTTCACATCAGACACTTTTCACCATACTATTAGGAAAATTATCTTTTATGCAGTCAGCCATCTTTTTTCACTTTCTTTAGGAGGCTGCTTTAGACACTTTTGATTGAATTCGCAAGTAGAACAGTTGCCCCTAAAATGTTGTATCATTGGCAAGTAGAACAGTTGCCCCTAAAATGTTGTATCATTGGCAAGTAGAACAGTTGCCCTAAAATGTTGTATCATTTGCAAGTAGAATAGTTCACCTAAAATGTTGTATCATTTGCAAGTAGAACAGTTGACCCTAAAATTTTGTATCATTTGCAAGTAGAATAGTTGACCTAAAATTTATCATTTGTACACAGGAGAAGCTATGGAGCAGGGCCTCAGGGACTGCTGCAGATCCATTAGAATTGGAAAAATTCTTGTATATAGTGATGAGGACACTCATGATGCCAAAGTAGTGTATGCCAAGCTTCCTCAAGATGTTGATCAAAGAAAGGTCCTTCTTATGTACCCTATTATCAGTAAGCCTCTTTTGTATTAGCTGCTATGTTTCTTTTTTCAACCATTTTCCTTTGAATACATTTTTGTTAGATTTTGATGCTGTACAACATTTTTCAATGTTTCGGATGTACATCTGTATATGTACAGATCTTAATACATGTATCAGATTATCTGATGTGCAAGATAGGCACAGTATATCTGATGATCAGATGTACAGATCTTGATATGTTTATCAGATTATCCAATGTGCAGATCTTGATACATGTATTAGATGTACAGGTCTTGCTGAATGTATTCGATATACAGATCTTGATATGTGTATCAGATTGTAAGATGTACAGATTTTGATACATGTATCAGATTATCCGATGTGTCGATCTTGATACATGTATCAGATTACCAGATGTACAGATCTTGCTGCATGTATCAGATGTACAGATCTTGATACATGTATCAGATTATCTGATGTGTGGATCTTGATACATGTATCAGATTGTCAGATGCACAGATCTTGCTGCATGTATCAGATATATAGATCTTGATCAGCGTTCCCTGTAAGCGAATGGTAGATGTGTGCGTAATGCTTGCAGCATTGTGAAAGCATTATGGAGACATGCAAACTTTAATGTTGGATTGACAGTTCAGCTGTGCAGGGATGTCTGAGTAGCTGCACATGCACGCACACATGTAGCTTAGAGGGAATGTTGATCTTGATACATGCATCAGATTATCTGATGTGTAGATAGGCACAGTATATCAGTGCATTCCTTTATGATCATGTTTGAAGTTGCCAAAACTTTCTGTTTGGCTTCTTTTTTTTATATTTCTTCTGCATTATTTTTTGTGTGCATAATAGTGAATTATTCTTGAGTTTGAATAATGTTCTGATACAATTGTTTGTAAGAACAAACAATGAGGGATTAACTTCATGTATGTAGGTCAGTTCTTGGTGTGCCACATCTAATTTTCATTCGCATTATTATTTGTCCTTTGAATCGCAAAATCTGTCCATGGCAACCAGACTTCTGTAGCAACAGCATGCCCTTATACCCCTTCACATTTTATTCTCCCACCATATCTATATAGGAGGAGTATGTAGAATTCCTCATGTCTGCCCATACCATCTTGTCAATTTTGAATACTTCTTTTTAGTAACATTACAAGAACTGCATGGATTGAAACCAAAGTTAGTATATTTTTTTTTTTTTTATGTTCGATTTTTATTATATGCCTACCATAAGGGGGATTATATTGTCCAATGATCTGCCTGTTATCAAAAAGCCTATTGTTTTGGGTGTCAGGGAGTCAAAATGTCAAAGCCGTTGTTACTGGCAGAAGAAGAATGGTTTCCACACAATAACATTAGTACTACATCAAAGACGTGGGTCAAACATTTTTTATGGTTTTCACTTATAAGGAATAAGCGTGTTGATTTTTCGGGTTAAAAGGTGAAAGGTCAAGGTCACTTTGAAGGAGAGATAAAAAAATTGTTTACACAGAAAAGTTTAAATTCCCCACCTAGACTAATAATTTCTTTTTTCATCTGACAGTTAGTATGGGAAACATATTGCTATGAGTAGTTTTGTGGTGAGAAAGGCTAAATTTGGCATACAAAATGGATCATTTTATGACATACATTGAATTTCACGCAGGAATAAATTTAGGTCAGTCATTTTTCTATTCTTCCATCTCCAATTTGATGCAGAAATTTTGATTTTCTTTACCTAAAAGTTTTATTTCCAATACTTCCCTCCCTCAACCAAACTCAGCAGTTTACGGCATGAATACTTGATTTTTCACTCTTCCTTCTGGTGGAAAGCCAAAATTGAGTAACCCTGATGGAGTTTGACAGTGGATGGAATGATGCCATCACAGATTGTCAAACCATCAAGAAATGCATGTGTTGCAGTATCACTTGATTCTTATCATCATACAGATATAATGAGGTTGCATTATATGGGCATTATGAAACTTCGGATATTAAGAACAATTTTTTTTGTATACATGTGGACAATTATTGGAACTAGATCAAAGCATTTTATTGTTACTTACACCAATTTTCCTGTATATGTTTTACAATAATAGTTTTCAACTAATCCATAAACTAATATAATAACAAATATTAATAATAATAATGACAGTGGTAATACTAATAATATAAATATATAGAGTACCTTTGGGAGTTTCACTGATGTTTAGAGTGGCATTGAGATCCTTACCTTGTAACTATATATACACTTAAGGGCTTACCATTTAATGGTGGAGAGCCTGGGTGTTCAGGGGGGGGGGGGGGGCTGCAAAAATTTAGCTGCCAAAATGATTTGTAGAAGAAAGATCCTTTTCTGTCCATCATTTTAGTTAACAGTAAATTTTCTATCAATTAAAAAAGAAACATCCTAGTCAGAATGAACATCCCAGTTCCCCTCCCCCACCCCCCACCCCCATCATTCACCCACAAAATGTTATGGATGATCCTTTTCTGGGCATGAAAAATCAAATGCTTATCAGAAACAGACATATGCCACTGGGTTAGTACTTAGCCTTGAGCAGCTCAAGTGGTTCATCTTTGGGGTGAAGGTCAAAACAGATCCTCAGGAAGTGTTGTACAAATAATGAATTCTAGTTATTATTAGTTTTATCAACAGCAGCATTAGACTTCCATTAAAAAAAAAATCCTCATTGTTTATTTGTGTTTCTCTGTTTCATACTTCGGTTTGATACTTCTTTCCTGTGTTTATTAGTCTGGTTTGATACTTCTTTCCTGTGTTTATTAGTCTGGTTTGATACTTCTTTCCTGTGTTTATTAGTCTGGTTTGATACTTCTTTCCTGTGTTTATTAGTCTGGTTTGATACTTCTTTCCTGTGTTTATTTACCCATAAAGCTATAAGACTTGTAGAATGGGAACCTGTATTAATGGTCTTTTTCAAGTAATGATTATGCATTGAAAATTATTACATTCACTGTCACCGACTGTTTGGCTGAAGAAATGTCATGTATATGGCAGTCAGTAGATGAAATAAATGTTATTTAGATAAAACGGTTAGGGCAGTTTTAATGATTTTTATTAAATTTCTGAAATAGTATCATATGGTAAACAATTAGAGTAGTCAGTTTAGGTGTATGATGTAATTTCCATGATGACATCTGTTGTGTGTGTGTGTGTGTATGTATGTATGTGTGTGTGTGTATATATATATATATATATATATATATATATATATATATATATATATATATATATATATATATATATATATTGGCATTTATCCAGATGCCACATATTTGAGATGCTGTAGTTTACAGTCCTGGCCTGACAGTACACATGATGAACAGATGGCATTTACCTGCCTACACTGACATTTGAACCAAGTCTGTCATTGATAGTTTGCACCAGTTCACCTTTAGTTTGCATTTACCTGCCTACACTGACATTTTTTATCAAGTCAATCATTGATAGTTTGCACTATTTCATCTTTAGTTATCTTGACATGTTGGGAGTTCAGAGTTATTTTTTTAAAATCACATACAAACATTAAACAAGAGACCTAAGTGTGTCTGGATTGCTCATCTGGCTTACAAAAGTGGTTCTGTATTTTCTGTGTCATCGAACACTGTATATAGGCACCGACTCAAGGGTGGCCAAATCATGTTTTTTCCTTATACAGCTCAGGTAGTTTTAAAAGAATTTTTCCTTATACTGCTCAGGTAGTTTTAAAAGAATTTTATTCATGCATGTGTTTTTCGGATACGTACTGCTTGCAGAAGGTTTGGAATTGCTTACATGTAACAGAAAATAGCCAGACCAATTACATGTATCATCCGATGATTGCAAGAACAATGTTGCACAAGTTATTACATTGCTGAGACAGTAATTTGTAATTGCATTATTTTAAAACTTAATTTCTCATTATATTTAAATCATAAATACATTAGGAGACCATGATACCCTTTATTAACAGAGATAAATGTTTAAATGAAAAATTTTCATTTTGAAGAATTTGGATGATAATACCTCGGTACTAAAACTTGCGTGCCCATTTATATCTTGATTCAATATATAGAAAGGGTTGCAGTGTATAATGTATTTGAATTTTTAAAGTTATATTTAGCCAAAAAAAATGTTCTCATGTTTTTGTTTTGTTTTATACATTACAAATTTCTAAATATTTTCATATAATTTTAGTTTGCTATTATGAAAGTTCCAGTAGTAGAGCTCACAAAGCAGAATCAGTTCATTGACCTGTGTGGGTACCAGTGCAGATTTTAGCCTTAATCACAATGCATGTGTTAAACAATGTTTAAGATGGCAACTTAACACTGTAGGATTTGTGTCACTGTACTAATTCAACTCTCATAGTAAACCAGTGGAAACACCATCATACTAAAAATTCAATATCTTTACATTTCTAAATACTTAAGATGAAGCACAAATATTTTGGTCACAACCCATCCTTAATGCAAGCTTCTGGTCGCAATTTGCATCATTTTGTATTATCTGCGTACATGTATGTTTTAAATATGTTTTTAACTCCTTGCCTAAAAAGTCCTGCTGATTTAGGTCCTGACTGTTCTATTCAAGTCTGTAAAAGTCTGGAAATTGCAGCAACTGGAACGTGTTATGAATTTCTTTTCCAATCTCCAATTTTTCTTTTTATTCTCAATGCATCATGTTACTCCAAAACCCAATGTATTCTTATCATCATTTGCTAGATTGGTTCTCATCTTTCCATTTATAGTTTCTTTAATAACTTCAACAAAGGGTGGCATATTCTTCAGATTTTACAACTAAGGTTTTATATCGAGAGGTGTGTAATATATTTTTTTTTTAAAAATTATACATTACAACAGTGTTTGCAAGCTTATGAATAGTTCAGTTTACTTCTCCCATTCTATGAGTTTAAATTGTACACGTAACTTTTCATTAATTTTTAAAACAAGTTTAATTTAAATCACCAAATGTAATATTGAAAGACATTTTTGGATTACAACTAATTATAAGTTGCCGTTCAAAGACAAGCAGAAAATACAGTGTGTCTGCTCGACATTAGAAATGCCTTCCCTAGATCCAGAGTATATTTTAATGGTACAGCCTTAAATGAAAGAATGTCTGTTTCAGGCACAGGTAATACCGTGATGAAAGCTGTGAACATTCTCAAAGAGCACAAAGTACCAGAGGAGAATATTATTCTTCTAAACCTTTTTGCAACACCTACTGGTAAGTGCAAAGACTGCATGAAGATGAGAATAGTAAGTTTTAAGCTTTTAGGGTATATGATGAATGAATGAAAGTTGTGATGAAAATGCACAATTTATAAATCTTACAGTTAACATTATCAGACTTGTTGTATAGTAAAATGTAATTCTTTCAGTTAAGATTATAATACAATTACAGTATATAGTGTCATCTTCAAAGCATTATCTGATCATAAGATGTTAAAAGTCCTTCCATTACCTCATACATCCAACCCGTCCAGATTGTAATATGTTAGGAGTCCTTCTACAACCTCACAAATTCAACCTTTCCTGATCATAACATGTTAGGAGTCCTGCTACCTCACAAATTCAACCTTTCCTAATCATAACATGTTAGGAGTCCTGCTGCCTCACAAATTCAACCTTTCCTAATCATAACATGTTAGGAGTCCTGCTACCTCACAAATTCAACCTTTCCTGATCATAATATGTTAGGAGTCCTTCTACAACCTCACAAATTCAACCTTTCCTGATCATAATATGTTAGGAGTCCTGCTACCTCACAAATTCAGCCCTTACTGATCATAATATGTTTGGAGTCTTGCCTCACAAATCCAGCCCTTTCTGATTGTAATATGTTGTTATAAATCCTACTACCTCACAAATTGAACCCTTACCGATCATATGTTAGGAGTCCTACCAAAAAAAACTCAGCCCTCCTGATCATATGTTAGAAGTTATCATTGTAATATATAAGAAGGAATCTTATTACCTTTTAAATCCTTCCCTTCCTGGTAATTGTATAATGTAATAATGCCTTTTGACTGTATTTGGCTTGTATTAGCTTTAAAAGTGCTCAGAAAAAGTGAATCTGTTCTTACAAATGGGTTCAGGTGTTTTAATCAAACAAAACCTATCCTCCTGTACAATATATTACATGTAAACAACAGGTTGTATGACCTTAATTAAGAGGCTAGCTTCCTTGTAATTTGGATAAGTTCTAAAACAATCTAAATTGTCCAGGTAATATTTTTAATCCACCTACTCTATGTATAATGCTGGTATGAAAATAATATGTAGTGCATAATAATGAATAAAGTACTCCATTGCAGCCTTTGATGTCACTTACAAAATTCGAGATTTTAGTTTATCAGGATTTGTGGCCTTTGATGTCTCATTATTTACAGCCTGAAGTGACCATGCATACTTAAATCAATAGAATACAGGTAGGATGTTCTATAAATACTAAAAAAAAAATAATATTTTATACAGGGAATATGTTATATCCTGGGCTTAAAAGTCAAGCCAACAAATATTCAAGCTTCCAAAATATAAATTTATTTAAATGGAATATAAAATCAAACGAAAAAGTGAACGAATTTCAAATAACAGTAAACCTAATAATTCTGACATGTTTTATCAATTTCTGCCTAATTACTGCCATCTCACCTATGTATGCGTGGGTTGGAGTCTTAGGCTCAGAGAACACTTGCAGGTAGCTTCTCATGGCTTGGTGATTCTTTATGGTGTTTTCCTGGGTTCTTCCTCCACCATTAATACTGGCCGCCATATATAGCCTATCTTGTGCTGTAAATAGTTGTCATAGGGTTTATGACAATTTCAACAGCAACAAATCCCAGAATATAATTATATCATCCCAATGATTATTTTCTATTCTGCTATATCCAATGAATATATTACAGGGAATCACTAGTTTATCTAAATTACTAACTGCATGGAGTGTGTATCATCACTATTAAGTGTCCTTAAGTATTTCAAATAAACAATCTCTGAATCAAAATTTCTTCCAGAATAATATGAATCATTTTTTTCTTTCACAATACCTTGTTTGTCAACGTACACAAACAGTCCTGGTCTGACCTTGAAATCTCATTGAACCAATCAAATTCATGTGTCAGGGCAATCAAACTTTCATTTCCCAAACTGGTTTCCATGACCAACAATCAATACTCACATGCAGTTCTGACTTAGTTTTGTTGATATCACCTAGATCAGCCTGGTCACGAATGAACTCTTACTGTAAATATAAATATACTTTAATGATAGTACTAACCATTGAATTAAACGACGTAAAATATAACTTAATAATGCCTAACAATTTCAATAAAAATTATTAATTCAAAAGATGATACACACTTCAGTAAAATTATGGGGGATCAATCGACACAGGTAGAGAGTGGTGAATGACCATGTAATTGTCCTAGAACTAAATTGCCAGTGTTCTATGAATTAGTTTACACTTTACACAAGTTATATTCCACATTATTATTTAAAAATAGTTTTAGCCCCAGATTTTTTCCATCCTCCAAATTTTGCTTTATGCAAGATGACTTTGCAGCGGATTATAGCAGTTTTGCTAAAGTTGTCATGTATATATTTTGAAGAGGCCTTGAATGAATTTAATTTCCAGCATTCCATGTCTCCATTTAGAAGAGTTGTGACTCCATCTTCTCTAAACTAGATTTTCAATAGAAGTTATTCTGTTTAAAGCCCTACTAAGCAAATTGGAGACATTTGGGTCCTCTGTGATGCACTCACTGCTACAAGCTCAAGCTGTTGAGATGTCAAATTTGTCGTTAAAAGCAAAAAGAAAAGCTTCATAAACCCAACACACAATATTGATTTCATAATGTACGATTAGAGTTCTTTCTGTATATTCTGTATATACTATATTGACTCTTTTTCTCTCTCTTTTTTTTTTTTTTTATAGCAGTCAAAGCCTTGATCAAATTATTCCCGGAAATGACCATCCTCACCTCAGAAATCCATCCAGTAGCTCCTAATCACTTTGGACAGAAATATTTCGGCAACTAGTGATTCGGACAGAAATATTTCGGCAGCTAGTGATTCAGCTATCTGGTTTAAGATTGATCTGCATTGGAATCAAGGTTGAGCATAATTGGAGACAAATACAAAGCGATGCTCAGCGGTAGATTTACCATACATTTGATGGACGGCGAAAACAGACTTGGCATGGTAGCTGTACTTTGCTTACAAAAATGGAAGTTGTTTTAGGTTCATTTGTGTAACAATGGTAAACTAAGTTTATCTGACCCAGGGATATTATAGTCTTGTGTTTTAAGTTGAAGTGGGTTCATAAATTCATTATTGGGAACATTCTAAAAAATCACAAAAATTTATACTTTTGAAGAAAAGAAAAATGTATTCATAGTAGTTGAAAATAAAATTGTCCATGGCTCTTTGCCACACAGAGCCATGATTTCACAATAGTGTCAAAATAATCAACAGCATACCTTGTATTTACCACTCCAAATTTTGATATTCAACCATTCAAAAAGTGTTTTACATTAACTGATGCAGGGAAATTTAGCTATAAAGTAAACTATTAAGGTATTTTCAGGTTATTTCCACCAATTGCAAATATGATATTGGTAACCTCGAAATGGATTGCAATACATCAGATTAAAAGTAATTCCAGCAATTTACATTTTATATAAATTGGTTCTAATATGTAGCACTTATACCTACCTATCTGTCATCAAGTATTTACTTGCGGTATACAAGTAAATGACCTTATAGCTTTAACTCGTACAGATAACTACCTGATTTTTCATATCCATTATCAAGCCCTGAAATGGGTAATTTTACCAGTGGAATGAACTTGAATGCAAACGGAATGCAGAATGAACACCAATGAAATTTATAGTGCAAGCAAATGATGACATATTTTAAGATAATTTGCAACTTCGTATCCAGTACAAAACTTCTGTTGATAAAAGAAAATACAATGAAGCTTGAATGTGTTTTGCAAATGGATTTGAAATTGGTTATTTTCAATCTGGTACTAAATTTATATAATCAACAGCCCATGTGCATTTTAATCCAAAATCAGATTCTTTACAGTGATAATTTTTACCCATACAAATCCTGACATTGTTTTCTTTTGGCACAAGTAAACAGTATCCGATTGACATGATGACAGCATCACCAGTGGTTTATGTGTACTATTTTTTGATAATGAAGTGAAATAATAAATGAAGTTTACTGACAAATCTATGCTGTAAGATTTGCATTCATTGTGGTTTCGGTTATATGTTATTTATCCTAAATTCAGCATTTATATGTTTGCTTTTTTATAAAAGCAAACTTTTATTATTATTCCAAGGTACATAAACCACATTCCCGACTTTAATCCTTTAAAACAAGAAACCCAATTTTGGTAAATGCATTTCAGTTTCATTCCAAATATTCAAAAATGATAGTAAATGATGTATGATAAAAATAATTATTGCATTTCTGCGACCAGAAACGAAATATGAATTGATTACTAAAATATAAATATTAATGAAATGTGAATCAATACAAACAAAATGAATTCTGAATACATTTTAGATGCAAAATGAAGCAGATATGTACTGTCAAATAAAATGCTTATTTGGTAAAATTGCTTGTTTCAGTGTCTTTACAAGAAATTTTACAGTTTATTTGGTGCTATTATTGGTATGCTACCAGCAAAATATCATCATTTAAGACTGTGCCAATGTTTGCTGTTGACATCAATAGATTATTTTTGTATTGCACAGTTACCATGTATGGAAGTGGATTTTTTGTATAACTGTTAAAGATACATTGCTGCAAAACAGTAATTATCAGAAAATCTAATATATGCTTCATCACACACAGTCATGTTCTAATTCTTTATCACCAGTCTGAAGATTTGTAGATTGCTTCATCACATGCTGTCATGGTCTAATTTTTTTTATCACTAGTCTGAAAATATGTTGATTTCATCACAGACTGTCATTTTAATTCTTTATCACTAGTCTGAAAATATGATATTGTTGTCTTTCTTGTATACTGTACTGTCATTTTCATTACAGTTGGCCTGGTAGCAAGCATTTTAGCATATTTAGCCATCAAACACCGATATACATCATGATTTTTGCATGCAGTGTGCCACAAATTTAAACAGTGGACATGCTGGCAGAGATAATGTGAGGAAGCAGATATTGGATGGGATTATTAAGAACTTGCAAATGATTTCAGCTCTGAAATAGTTTAAGCCATTGATGAAGAACCTGCAAACTACCAATGCGAAAGCGTTGTTTGTGAGTTTTCTTGTTGAACACAATCTACCTTTATCAACTGGAGACCATGCTAAACGTTTGTGCCGACAAATATTCCCAGACTTGAAGATCACTTCATGAATTCATGTCAAAATTAACTAATTTTTATCCGTATTTTTACTAATTGCGAGCCTGGAGGATTGGCAGTTATTCATATCCAAGTAAGAATAACATGCACCAATGTTTTGACATATAAGATGCACACAACTTAGAATAACATTTAACCCAGCTATGAATAACATATACCATGTTCCCAACTTTGACTAACTTGTAACACATACAAAAGTGTATATAATGTAAAACAACAATGAATAACATGTAGCATATATCAAGCTTTGAATAACATTTAAAGTATACCCAATAATAAATAACGTGTAACATATATACAACTTTTAATAGCCTTTAACATATACCCATCTTTTCCTATAATGTAACATGTACCCAGCTATGAATAACATGTAAGACATCCAGCTATGATATGTAAGACATCCAGCTATGAATAATATGTAAGACATCCAGCTATGAATAACATGTAAGACATCCAGCTATGAATAATACAGCTGTTCCCAGTATGAATAATATCCAACATGTACTTGACTAAGAATAACATGTACCTGACTTTGAATAACATGTACCTGACTTTGAATAACATGTACATGACTAAGAATAACATGTACCTGACTTTGAATAACATGTACTTGACTAAGAATAATGTATAACTCATGCCCAACTAAATAACTTGTAACAAATAACCATGTACTATGAATGACTCTGATCTGCCATTGCATAATGAAGCATCACATCCAGGTCAAATCTGATTTGTGCATGGCTTATCAGTCCATCTGCTGTTTGCAGTTATTTCCCTTGTGTGGAACATCACATCCGGTTAAAGATTACATCATATGTCATCAAATAAAGATGCAAACAGTGGTTTCACAGATGAAAATGTGACATGGTCGTCCTCATGATTAGTCAGAGTTTCCTCTAACCCTTTCCACCCCATTTTTTGATATTTGGACATTCATGTTGGGGTGTAGGGTCAGAGCGCATTCCCTATCAAAAAGCCGATTACTTGCCTGCAAGCAAACTGAAATGATCTTTCATCAAGATATTCCTGATTGAAATCGATAGGAATTGTATTCCTAGTCATGTGACTGCACAAATCTAGCAACCTACATGTCCATGACATCAGAGGTCATATTGTCACGTGCTATCGACAGTAAACAAAGCTGTTGTACATATAATTTGAACATTTTATAAAGTAGCCGCTTAATATTTTTAAAAAATAAAATAAAATGCACAATTTATTCTAAACATATTGATTCTGTGATCAACGACCAGAAACGTGCTAGTATCACAGATGGGTGGAGAAAACTATTTTCAAGAAGTACCAAGCACATGTCAGCGATGTTTTTGTTTGTAGCACGTGACACCTTGTACCTTGCAATGCTCTCTGCGTAATGAATCGGTTTTCCTCAAATTTCTGCAACATTTACATTTATTTTTACATTTTTCGGTCATTGTTTTTGCAATAAATAGTTTGGGAACTTAATTTTTCTTCGTTTTTCTAAACAAAAATTACCTGATGCGGAGTTTTATGTTGGATTTGTTTTCATACAGCAACACTAGGCATGGCGTATTGTTGATATCACGTAACAGTATGACCTCTGATGTCATTGACATGTAGGTTGCTAGATTTGTGCAGTCACATGACTAGGAATACAAATGGCCAGATCCAGGTCAAATTTCAGCAACATAACGAATGCTATGTTCACGATTTTTTTAGAAAATAAATCATATTCCTATCGATTTCAATCAGGAATATCTCGATGAAAGATGCTTCAGTTTGCTGGGCAGGCAAGTAATCGGCTACCCCATGCCGAAACCAGACGGTGTCTGCGAATTCCAACTTTTTTTTTATAGGAAATGCGCTCTGACCCTACACCCCAACATGAGTGTCCAAATATCAAAATATGGTGTGGAAAGGGTCAGAGGAAACTCGGACTACCTCCAGGTGTGATTTAAGTCGTAACATTTTAAAGATTCATTTTATTGATCCATTTTCCTACATTTGGTTGATCCCACTGTAAAGGTACAACCATTGTGGTAGAAGTGCACACAAACAGATTTGCTTGGAAAATGGTCAGGCATAGACAGTGACATTAACAGGTATCTAGCCATTATGTTAACATTTCTTATAGTAACACGTGTATATCTAGTACTTATAAAAATTTATGTGCATACACTTATTTGTCTTAAAGTCTAATTGTCTTGAGTGAAATGGTTGCCATCTTGAAAATCATGTTATGACCACATACAAAACTATGAGTATGTTCCACAGACATTAAATACACAGGTCTAATTGATTCTCACTGGCAATAGTATATAAATATATATTAGTAACTTAAGCAGTAAATACAGCAATATTAAAAATCTCATTAATATTCCTTTTAAATGCCTAGTCGTATGGTATTTTACCTGAACATTCCTTGCAAGATGTAACATATATTACAATTTCACATTAAGTATATAGTTTTTGGCAGACCTGTCAAAAATGTTGATATTACTTGTCACTCCTGAATCACTCATTGTATTGAAATGCTTTTCATAAAACATTTAACATTGTATTTGGTTGATCATCTGTCATTAGTACAGGCAACTATGTCTACCATTTTCAAATTCTGTTGTTGTGACGAGTCATTGGCTGTTCATTTTCATGTGAAATTTTCAAATATATCATTCCATAATAATAATAATAATAATAATAATAATAATAATAATAATAATAGTTTCAGAGGACACCACTTCTTGTTCCAGATGTTGGCTAGTCTTACATGGAGCCATCATGGGGCATACATCATTCTAAGCATGCATGTACACAGTGTTTAAAAAGAAAGAAAGAATGAATGTAATAAATTAAATTAAATTCCACAAAATTACTTCACTTAAACTTTTTTGTACATGTACATCATTGAACATATTTGCAGTTGATTTGTGTATATTATATTAAAACAAGAAACAGAAAATGTTGTGTGGGAGACATAATATGCTAAGTTATTTGAAACATCCTGATTTGAATATGGCAAGATTGTCAGCTTGCTTCATTTGAAGTTGTGGCCGATCCCATTCAGAAGATTCTGTCTATTCATATGATTATTTCAAAGCATTTGTTCATGTTTTGGCAATTTTAAACGTAGTTTGTTTGTATGAAAACCAATATTATTTGCGATATTAGTTCATTATGGAAAATATATTACTTGAATACTTTTCATGCATGTATTGGTAAATATTTCTTCAATCGTTGTTGTGATATTCCTTTGAAGTTCCAGGGTTACAGACATGAAGCATACATGCCAACCATTACACTTTTGGCGTAATCATTACACTTTTTTCACTAATTTACGTGTTACTCGGAAACGTATATGGATTACGCTTTTTCGGTATATCCACGTTTGAAAAAAAATCAGTTATTTGTTTTCTCATTTTTATTATCATTCCATTGATCCCACAGACCGTATTTTAGAAAAGATTGCTTTTACGTAACTACAATATAAAAGTATGCTTGTCCGTGGACTTGCATTTACTTTCCTGACAGTATCTTGTTCTATTTATAGCAAACCTTGTTCTACTTTCAAACTTTTGACCTTGGAATTCTTTTTATAGCATCTGTATCCCTTAGTGAGGAGAGAACAGACCAGTTTTCTAATTTTAATCTTTACGCACAGATTCTAATTGATATTTACAGCAGAACCAGTCTAAAGGTATTTGGTGGTAAAAAGTATATTTTATTTTAGTCGATGCATATATGAGAGCAAAAATATCTCCTTTCAAAAATTTCACAGATAAATTAGAAAACGACAAACAAAAAAATAACAATCCGCTAAATATGAAGTCACGAATGCAGCATCACGTGACATCTATTTCAGGCCATGTGGAAAGAAGTTTAATATTTGGTGCTAAAAGTCTTAAGATGGATTCTAGTCGATGTGTGTAAAGCTAAAAGTGCTACATATGAAAACTTGAAATAGTAAAGGATGTGAAAAGACTTGATTTGGCAAATAAACCATTGTTTATTGAAATTTTAGCATGTTAAATGTGGATTATGCTTTTTCTGCTTGGATTCCGCTTTTTGACCACTTAGATTACGCCATTTCCTCATCAGGGGTTGTCATGTATGCATAATGTGCTTGTAATCTTAAACATGCTAATGTGTCAATGTTCTGTAATGTGATGATATGCTAAGTCTTTTGATGTATGACAATAATATAATCCAGATGTTCTTGTCTGATTTTGCTATAATTCCAAATTAATATTCCAGTCCAAGAAGATTTTTGAGCACTTTGTAATTCCAGTGAATGATAATCTGAATAAATGAATCAACCCAAATGAAAAAGCGGAGCACAACAATAAGACTGGTTTTGTTTAAGATATTAGGGCAAATGATAGAGAAATAATTGCTATGTATTGTTTTGTTTACAAAATAAATGCTACTGGTCAGATACACCATGACCTTGATTTTAGACAAAGATATACAAAATGCAAATTTACATATGCTCAATAAGAACAGTCAACAAATAATAGAAATTAAATATACATAACAGCATACGTTCCATTGTCATGACACATTTACTGAAATGATTTAACTTTTTTGGACCAAGTGAGTGGACTGTTGCATCATATATAAAGTTTCAGTATTCTCTGTATACAATGGCAAGTAATTAATATAATGGAGAAATAAGATAGGTTCAAGAATTGAGCCCTGATGCACACCATATTTTATTCGATCAGGAGTTGATCAAGTTCTTTTTAGTTGTACTTCTGGGTTCTGTCACTAATTTAAGATTGTATCCAGGACATAATTTTTGCCTGTATTTAAGAAAATATTAACAAGTTCAAATGGAAAGGCATCAACTTTTGCGCAGTTCCTAAATTTGACAAAAATATGGTATTTTCATAAAAAATAATAAAAAGATTAGAAAATAAATTTCTTTCATATTTGGTCAGCTGTTTACATTATCTGTCATATGTCATGCAAATTAGCTGTATCACTTAATCCATTCTGGTCTTATATAATTAGCTTTAACAGAATTTTTCTTGTGCCTACATTTGTGGAAAAATAAGACAGGATCACTTTTCTGACACCATTGGCAGTATGAGCAAATTTATGGTTTTCATTTGCCAGTATTTCCTATCATCACTCTTGGCATTAATCATGATGAAGATAATTCAATTCATCCTTCAAAACACTTGCTCATTCCTATAGCATTGGGGTCAAGGTTATAGTCATGTAATTGGGTTTGGTTTTCATTTGCTTGTATTTTCTAAATTCCTTTATAGATTTTCCCCATGAATCATCAGGAAATGTTAAGACATGCCATGCATGCTTGCCTCTTTGACCATGTGGTCAAGATTGCAGTCATTGGAAATTTGCATTTAGGTTTTAAAGATTTTTCATTTGCTTACAATTCTTAAATGCCTGATGTACATTGGATGGATCAGTATGAAGGAAAAACAATTTATTCTGTGAGATCATGCTCAACTTTTTGACCTTGTTGTCACCGTTACACATTTTATCAAAATGCTTCAGTTGTGTGAATGCATCATAGTCATGGCTTAATGCCTTTTGTAGTAGTACTTTTAGCCAGGTTTATTCCAAAGTTCTCATAATTTAGAAGCTTTTCTATCAAATTCATCCCATTATTCTAAAGTAAATAATCAGATTAAAGTACCGACACTTAAAGTGGAAGTTTCTGTCGGCATTGATTTCTTCTGCTAGCAATTGTACCTTGGAATTTCATTTAAAAGCCAACAGAATTATGAAAACGAGTGGGAAATGTATGACATTTTTGTGATTGAATACATTTATGAGAAATGTTCAACTGTTTAAATAGATTTGTGAAATATATGACTTTCATGATTGAATACATGTGTGAAATGTACAACATTTTCATGATTGACACATGAGAAATGTAGAATATTTTGTGGCTGTATACACAAGAGAAATGGGTGACGTTTTTGTGATTGAAATACATGTGAGAAATGGATGATGTTTTTGTAATTGAAATACATGTGAGAAATGGATGATGTTTTTGTGATTGAATCATTACTGTACATGTTGAGCCTACTGTGAACTTGCAAGTTGTTGAATTTCAGTATTGTTATTCATAAAAGTTGAATCTCAGTGAGTAGTTGAAATGAAAAACTGAATCTTAACTAATTAACACTACCACCATCTGTTTTAATGTAAGTAATAATAGATGTTCATGTATTTATAAATTTAATGGTAGATACAATTTTCTCACATTCCTGTTTGTGAATGATCATGTTTTCCAGTGTAAAACAATGTCGGCAAAAATCTCTGTTGTTCATCATGTAACTCCTGTCCTCATCACATGACCATTCATGGTGCACATAAACTAGCCCCCCATCCCCCACCCCACCACCACTAATTTCCATCATCATTTGAGCATA
This sequence comes from Unio delphinus, assembly GCA_029339505.1. Taxonomy (NCBI): domain Eukaryota; kingdom Metazoa; phylum Mollusca; class Bivalvia; order Unionida; family Unionidae; genus Unio; species Unio delphinus. The sequence goes on along the minus strand of JAQISU010000076.1, from coordinate 18,622,716 downwards.
GTTTTACAGTAGGCATTCAATTGCAATATTTACATGCAATAGTTAAATATTTTCATGCAATAGTTAAAGTTTTCAGGACATTTGACCGAACAACAGGTCGAGTTTTTAGTCTCGTTTCAAGTCAAAACGGCCATGGTTGTAATTGTTGTTTTAGCTTGCAAGGCCAGGTAAGCTTATGGTAGAGCCTTTTGTTTGTTGTCTGTCCTTTCGATGCTTGCGATGCTTGCAATCTTGGAGCCTTGATTCTGATAACAGTTTGATTTAGGTTTAAAACATCAGGATCTTGTAAGAGTTTTGATAGGACCAAGAAACCATACATAAGTATGGTTTTTGCTTTGAAAAAATGGACATGGTACAAAGTTTTGAAAATAGTTTACATCTGATTGGGTTCTAATAATACTGCATAAACATGTTTTTGAACAAGTGTCAAGTTATATGAACATGCCTTCAATATCAGGCCCACTTAGATCTCTTGTTATAATTTGTGTTATTATTATTATTATGCAAGGATAATCAGTTCTAAGTTGTCTCTTTGGGGATAAGATTGGATTTGCTCAGTTCTGTGATTTATGGCACAGCAACAGCAGTTATTTTGTACCAGCTCAAACACCCATTCCACCATACAAACCACAGTACAGCTCCTGTCCAATTACTCACCTCTTGGGACTTTATTTTCATTTACCTGTTCACATTTTATCAAAATGTAAATTATGCAGTTCCGACACCATGTATTGGCATTACCTTGATGATGTTAGCTACTTTACTTTGAATGCCGATATGTATTTGTGGCAGAGTGGTCTAACACGCTTTCCGTTATGGATCACTGCCATCTCACCTCTGTCTGCATGGGTTCGAGTCTAAGATTCAGCAAATGTATTTATGTGAGAAAGCTTGCCAGTAGCTTCTCGTGGGTCGGTGGTTCTTTCCGGTGATTTTCCCGGGTTCTTCCTCAACCAGTAATACTGCCGCCATGTATCTATCTTGTGCTGAAAAATTTTGTTAAAACAAACAAACAAACAAATGTATTTGTAGGATATTTTAAGTTTACAATTAATTTTCCAGCATAAACATTATTTTTTTAATGATCAAACATTGGTAGGTGTTTTACAGTTTTAAAGTTGTATCACAATTCACAGTACACCATATTGACTTTGTTCAGGAATGTGAGAAAAATAATCCTTTATTATGCATCATTACTTTACAAAATTTCACCTTCAGGATCAGAATTTATCATCCAACTACTGGCTAACAATGATGGAAATTTTATATCCTACATGTATAAAATTTCAATTAGTTTTACACTTTCTATTTGTAAAACCTGCTTTGCACACACATGTTAACATATAGTAAAACCTGTTTTTTTGTGTGACAACAATGGCATTATAAAGTGTACTATATGTTAATTTTCAGGATACATGTATTAATACCTATGTGTTATTTCAGCATACATGTATTAATAATGTTGCTGACAATTGTATCATGAGGGCATTTCTGTTTAAAATGGTTTCTGTAAAATGTCTTTAGAAATTATTGAAATTTGTTTAGTCTTGACATGTAGTTTAGTATATGCATTTATTATAATTTCATACAGTTTAAGTCCTATGTAAATCTCATGGGTAAACTGGTTAAGGGAGACAATTCCATTCTATGTTAATAATTTGGTTTCGTGTAAATAAATATTGTGCATATACAAAGAGCACTGCTTGAAGTCAGCACTGCCCCCAAAGTAATCAGGTTGTTTGTCCATTTGTCAGCAGTTCAGTTTCTGCAAGATATCATTACTGGGAATTCCTGTAATTTAACCAAATTTGGTAAGTAGTGTTATATTGATGAGGCCTCAAGAAAGCCTTTTTCCTTATATGGAGGTGCCTGATTGCCTTTCCCACTGTCATTACTGCATTACAGTTTCATTTTTTTTGCAGCTTAACTTTAGTATGGATTGTTGCATTTCAGACTTGTTTGTCATGCAGTATGTGTGAGACCTTAAATGTGTTCGCTTTGAATGGAAGAGACTTTGAACATATCCCCACTTTGTTCATCCTTCTAGATTTGCTTTTCTAGAGCATAACTATAGCAAGTTTGATGGATTTAATTCAAAATTTTATTTGTAACTTGGTATTGATGAACCTTGAAAGAGTTGGACCTGAAGCTTTCCATTGGCATTTTTTCAATTGTATATCCCATGATTGCGTCCAGGAATTTTCTCCCATGAATGTCCACTTATTGTTTCTTCAGGATAGCTTTAGCAAGGTTTGTCAGACTTACATTTGTGGTTTTAGATTGATGAATTCTTGAATACTGTTAATTCCATCATTCTATATTACCATTTAGAACAAATCTATGGATCCTGCTTTTTTCAGCATAACTTTAGTAAGGAGTTTTAGATGTCAGCAAGTTTTATGTATAATGATGAGACCTTGAACGAGACGACTTTCCAACATTCCACATCATCCATTCTATTGTTTTAACATACATGCCTTTATTTAGGCCCTGCTGAGCAAATTGTAGCAAGTAGGGGCCATGTTGAACAAATTGTTGCAAGTGGGGGACCGGTTAAGCAAATTGTAACGAGTGGAGGCCCTGTTAAGCTATTTGTAGTGAGTGGGGGCAATGCTGAGTAAATTGTAGTGAGGGGGGCCCCTGTTGAGGAAATTGTAACTAGTAGGGACCCTTCTGAGTAAATTGTAGCGAGTGGGGACCCTGCTGAGCAAATTGTAGTGAGTGTGGGCCCTGCTAAGCAAATTGTAGTAAAGTGGAGGTCCTGCTGAGCAAATTATAGTGAGTGGGGCCCTTTGTAATGCACTCATTTGCTATTAATTCTTGTTTGGTTTATTATTTATTCATAATTTTTATTTATTCAGCATGCCATGAGACGAAAGACAATATATTACAAAGAGTGACTTTCAGCACTTTACTTTAAATTGTTAAAGACCAGAAGTGCTTATGGGATGGTGTGTTGTCTATTAGATTCATTAAAAAAAAAATTAAACACAAGCTTTGGACGATTGCCATGAAACTTGAGACACATTCATCCAAAGTTTGAGTTGGTCCAAAATGAAAATGGTGCTGATCTGACATCATAAATATGGTCACCACTGCAGCCATGATGAAAGCCTTCATATCGCTACAGCTTTCTGGGTGGATGATCATATTGGCACGGGGTTTACACCAAAAGACTATTTACATCCACTGGGTCAAGCCAAATGGAAGTGTTGATCCAATATCATACATCTAAGAAAAACACTGCTTCTCCGGAACAGAAAGTCAAATTGGCATGGGCTTTTCACTAGAAGACTTCATTTATCGTGTGATTGGTGCCAATCTTACATTAAGTAGAGACACCATGAAGTCCAACTTTAAAATCATTTTATTGCTATACTCCTATTTAGTTGTGGTTTTCATGAGAAGATTTCTTACCATGCCTAGTTGGTCCTAAATGAAAATGATACCAATCCGACAGCTACTGTGGCCACCTATAGAGACACTAGTGAAAATCTTACTGACACACTACCTGGTCGGATGGTCATATTGATGTGGGTTTTCACCGAAAGATATCTAATTGGACATAAATGAAAGGGAGCAGCAGTAGCTTATTTGTTGAAGTATTGGTCTTGTAATTTAAGAGTCTGGGGTTAGATACCAACCTATGTCAGTTTGATACCTCAGTGATTCCTTTTTGTTTAAAAACACTTAGCTACTATTTTCTGATCAAGAGACCACTGATAATGCACTAAAACTGCCATTTAGACCAAGTAAAACAAATCTAATTGAACAAGTTTTAGTTTCAACTTCACCAAAAGATTTGATTTGATGTGTAACTGGGTCTAAATTCAAATGAAGATTATCAGGTAAGTCTGTGACTTTGAGGGGTCTCCAGTTATTTAATATATTTCTGATAGCTATAGGTAAAGAGCAATGCCCTTTGTTATACAACCATTGTAATAACTCCACTTATAATTGTATCTTGGACGAGTTCCTTAAATATTATTTATAACTTCTACTTGATATATTGGTGGGAAAGATTAAAAATTAAATCTTTTTCGGTATGGTTAGATGGGTTTGGCGTGCAGAGCAAAAGTTAAATTCCTACAGTAGATATGACCGGGTAATGTAGTGTTGTTGTAGGTTTTTTTGTGGGGGTCGCTTAGTTCATGCTCAGGCATATACAGAGATTAAAAGCTTTTTATATAAACTGGCTGAATGTGCTAGTTAAGGTTTTGGGGAAAAAGTTATAACAACCTGCTATACAAGACCACTTGGCAGTAGGCAACATAAGATGGTCCTAAACTCATTCAGGCTATATGTTTCAAAGCCACAGTAGCCATATTGAACATGGTCTAGTTTATCCTAAATGACAAGGGTGCTGCTTGCTCATCCAACATGGCTGCCACGATGGCCGTCTTGACAGTCTTATTTATCCCACCCATCCTGATTGGACAATCTTATCAACTTGGGGTTTTCATCAAATGACATTGTAATTTCTAGTTGGTAAATGAAAAAGATGCTGCTCACATATTTTATAATGCTGCTGCAGTGGCCATCATGAAAACTGTTATCACTAACTGTCCTGCATGAATGGTCCCATCCACTTGGGGCTTTGGATGAACAACTTCTTGTAATGTCTAGCTGGCTGTAAATGAAAATTAAATGGCCGTCCCGAAGATCCTATTATCTCTACTCATAGATTAAGAAATCTTGTTACCACTTTAGAATGTAAGAAATGGTTTCAAAATTAAGCAGTTAAAAGGAAGAAACGGTCTTGTCTTGAATTCTTGGAAATTGGTTTTGTCAATAGCAATTCAGTTCTTTTGAGGGACTGTGGATTCATTTGGATTTGGGAAAATTGTCTTCCTTGACAGATTTCAATCAGTAACATACATGATGGTAACACAAACCTTTTAGATTTTACAAGGCAGATTTGTCCCTGCCTCCAAACAAGGCATTTATGTTAGTTCCATTCAGAGAAACTGTGCCTAGATTACATTAGCAATAATTTCTATCACTAAATAAGGAGGAAAGGTATGAATAGCACCTACTCCCTTTTCCCATTCAAGACATATTCAATGAGAGAAGGGGAGTGGGTATTATCAATAGTTTTTCCATTTTTATTTTACTTGTAGAAACAGGCTCCTTGGATATTTTGAGAGGATACACACCGATAATCTAGACAATGTTATGGTTTCATAAAATCCACAAAAAAATGCCTACAATTAAATAAAACATTTTTTTTTGTAAAAAGCTCTTAAAGCATTAAGATTTAAAACATTTTTACTGATTGTAATGTTAGTGCCAATACTAATAACACTCTTCAAAATTTTTCTTCATTTTCGGAGTTTTCACCAGCCTCAGTAATTTTACAAATAATGAAAGACTTGAATCGTCAGCCAATAGTTTCCAACACTTCATGAATCATATTTCTCCCCATCTTACTTTTACTTAGACTGTAACAACCAGAGTATTGCAGTGAACTCTTTCCACATGCAGGATTTATCATAGGCCTTAGAATCTTTTTGCTAAATACCAATTCACATCGGAGGAAGAATTGGGTTGACAGAAAAAAACACCAGTATGATATCAATGCAACTCGGACTGTTTAATGTAATTTTTCTTGTTTTAATTTGTTTGCTTTGGTTTTTAGTACAGCTTCAGATTCAAATATATTTAACATATTTCGACATAGTAGAGCCTGCATTTTATTGTACTTCTGGTTCAGAATTGTGTAGAGGAAAATATATTTTTTAAATCTATAAAAATTGCTATTAGTATTCACACACCCTCCTATTTGTATCTCTCTACTGATTTTAAAAACAAAATGCATCAAGGACAGTAAAAAAAATGCAAAAAATTTCATATCTCATTGGGATTGATTGGTTGCAAAAAACTTCTACCAAATGCATTGTGTGTGATGTACACATACTTCATTTGGCAAACACTAGTTGACTAGAGATTACATTTCATTTATGGAGGAAATACATTATCTTAGGACATAAACACAGATCTTAAGCATTTAATATTCAATATAGATCCATATATAACATGTAATCTGTATATAAAAAGTGTATACTCAAAGATGTCATCAATGTCCCCTGACGGACCAATCCACCTTGTTACTATAAACAACAGTGTCAGACCTGCCATCACAGTTCCCTGTGTTATGCATTTAGGCTCTGAAACGCTGTAATAAAGAAAGTATGACAACAACATGCGTTGTAAAATTTAACAAATAATTTATTTCCCTGGAAAAAGATTGGAAAAATGGAAAAGTGTAACAGTTTTATGAATCAAATCTAAAAGTAATCCAAGAATAATCATTGAATTAAAATTTTAAAAAGTCCTAGTAATGAAATGTTAAAATTGATTCAAGTTTAAGTCTTGTTGGAAAATCCAAGATGGAAGACGACATATGCTGAAGTCTGTTTTGTGTTTATCTATAGTTCCTTTTAGAATCACAAGATTTAATACTCCAGTGTTGGAATTCTAAATAAAATTTAGTTAAACTGTCTTTGTCCAAGATTTCTATATGAGCACATCAAATTATTCCAGAGATACAAATTGACCATTTAAAATCCATGTGAATTGAGGAAATAATATGATTTAAAAGCTGGCTACAACAAAAGAAAATGATCAATGTCAGATGTGATGTAAAAGCCCAAAACTAACTATACTGCACTAATACAAAGATTATATCATTCTAATACGCAGTTTTGAAAAAAATCGCCAATTTGTGAAATCATGAAGGGGGAAAAGAGTTGTGTGATCCTTTATATCATGTATTCCTAACATTACCCTGATGAAAACCAATCATTCCCACTCCATGAATAAAAAGTTATTTACTTCTTCAATAGGTCCATCTTGACCTTGACAACAACCAATGATTTTAAAATTAAATTAAAACTTGTTTAAGGTCAGGATCTAGGTCAACGTTACTTGTCTACCAAAGAAAATTCAGTGAATAAATTTACATTACAATAACATGTAATGAAAAATAAAAAAGAATTAAAACTGACAAACAGTATTAAATTAAAACATGTATTTTATCAGATATATGTCACACTTGGCAGATCAGGCCACCTTGTTACCATAAATAAGATCTGCCATCACAATTCCCTGACAAATCAGACTCCCTTTACTATAGATAACTCAGATCTGCCATCACAATTCCCTGACAGATCAGTCCACCTTATTACTACAAATAACTGATCTGCCATCAAGTTCCCCAACAGATCAGTCCACCTTGTTACTGCAATTAACTTAGTGTCGGATCTGCCATCACAATTTCCTGACAGACCAGTCCACCTTTTTACTTAAAATAGCATATGTGACAGAGCTTCCATTACAATTCCCTGAGAGATGAGTCAAGCAGTGTAGCCTGAAATCAACCTTGTTACCACAGTATAGCCTTAGATCTGCCATCACAATTTCCTGATAGATTAATCTAGCTTGTTACTGTATTGTAGCTTCATATAAAAATTCCCTGACAGATCATTCTACCTTGTTCTTACAAGCTGTTTTGTAACGGATCAGCCATAACAATTTTCTGACAGATCAGTCTCCTTTGTTTCTACTGTGTATCATATCTCCCATTAGAGTTTATCTTGTTATTGCAAACAGTGTAGCATCAGATCTGCTGTCATGATTCCCTGACAGATCAGACCACCTTGTTACTGTAAACATCATAGTATTAGATCTGCTATTACATGTAATATGCTGCCAGATCAGGGCCTTTGAAGCTTTCTTGACAGCTTAAGTAAAAAGTATTGAACCAGATCTGTCAACTATATAGTTGGATCTACCATTTATATGACAATATCGCACAAATAAATATCATTCTTTTAAAATACATTTAAACTTACTGACAGGATATCAAAGGTGAAGACAATTGGACAATAGGGAATAAAACTTTGGTTCCACCACAGTAAGGATATTCGTGGAATTTTTATTTAAAAAATTGAAACAATGGAATAGTATTTAAAGTGTCATAATATAGTGCTTCATGCATGAACATCAATAACACAAAACGACCAGGATATTTAGAGAAAATAAAATCATTTGATGAATTCATGAAGGCCAGAAAAGAAAATTTCACTTACACTATCACTATGGAAGAAATTCCATTGTACTTTGATCTCATTCTTGGATGGATTGACAAGAAGATGGGGATTAAAAGTTAGAATTAGCATCACTGGTGCAGACTTTTTTTTTTTTTAAATTCTGACTTTAGTCCTTGCAGTTTCTGCTTCAAGAGATTTGTTGCCTCCATTGATAATTTTGTATGGCATGGGGAAGCTAAAAAAAATGTTTATTTACTGAAAGAATGGATTGTACATGAGAAAGGTTCAGTTGTTGAAATGATGCTGCAGTGGATTAAAGAGTTAGTTTTATATTTGTTTAAAATAAAATTTAAGTTGGGAGTGCATTTTCCATGTAATTTTCAAATAATTTAAAAGGTGTCCCACAACTCATAACTTGAAAAAAATTGTCTCAAAACATAGAGTGCATAAAAAATTACATGACAGATTAAGGTGTCCCAACAAATATGGTATCCCATCATACATGGGAAATATGGTATTTAATGCGAGGCTTCACTACTATTTATTTGTGGGATATAAATTTTGGAATTGCTACAAACCCAACAAACAAATATTTATCAAATTCAATGGATCCCTTTCTAAAATCAATAGTAGCCATGAAACACCCTTTGTTGCCAAGCCACAAATTCAAAGGACCCACGAAGCACCCTCTGTTGCCAAGAACTAAAGTACCCATGAAACACCCTCTATTGCCAAGGCACAGATTAAAGTCCCCATGAAACACTTTGTTGCCAAGCCACAAATGAAAGATCCCATGAAACACCATTTGTTGCCAGACACAAATTAAAATACCCATGAAACACCCTGTTCCCAAGCTACAAACTAAAAAAAGCAAATATTCATCAGACAAATTCAATGTATCCCTTTCTAAAATCCACAAACTGAAATACCTATGAAACACCATTTGTTGCCAAGCACCAGATTAAAGTACCATGAAACACCCTTTGTTGCCAGGCCACAAATTAAAGCATCCATGAAATATTATTTGATTGCTAATCCATGAATTGAAGTACCCATGAAATATTGTCATGAATTTAAATACCAAATATACCCCCTGTTGTCCATTTGACATAGGCTGATATCCATGAAAATTAATGAACTCACTTGAGTTCTACATGCTTACAAATCTATGTCATAGCTGGAGAAAAAAAAGTCAGGCAAGAAAAAGCTCGTACTGTGATGGTTTTGCCAATTCCTACAGCAAAATTTGTCACTTTCTAATGGCAACTTTTAAAAGAAAAGTGGACATTTATGTTGAAAATGCAAGAGTCTAGGTATGCCAGCATTAAGAAAACTCTTTACTTTTTCTAATGACTGCATCTTGAGCAGAGCTGAAGAGGTAACATTACTGTTATTTCCCACCTACAGCAGTTTTGCAGATGAATAGGTGAAGAAATACATAATCATAATTGAAGATAGTTAATGAAAATAACAGCTGACTTCACAACAGCCATAATAACAAACCTGCTATTTAAATTTGGAAATGAAGTTTTTTTTCCCCAAAATATGGAAGAAACCATTATGTTTTGGTATCTTTCAGTTACTAATACATTTACTATGATTGATGATTACATTTAAGTCTATCTGATGTTGTTACAATTTTGATTCTATCATGTGATCAAATACCCAAAAGTATCCTTAAATGCTCAAGGACGAAACTCATAAATTTCCGGAAAGGTGGATGAGCTGTAGGCTTTATCCATAATCATACCCCAGACTAATTGACAAGAATATCATACAAACACTTAAATACTAAAAATATATTTTTTTCCTTCAACTGCTGCATATGTAAAAAATATCTCCATCTCCAAGTGATTTAATTGATAATCTACAAGCTTTTAAAAACGTGAGAAAATTATTGTCACAGATGAAAACAAAGTAGCAACATTTATGCTTATTCTTCAAGAGGAAAAATGAAACTTATTCTTCTTTTTATTGGGTAATGAATCATTGTCAAAACTGTGCTAACATTCATTTTGAGGTATGTATGTAAATCATTTTGTATTCATGTCAACCAGGACCCTGACAGAGAATTACAATAAAGAATCCAGGCACTTAAAATCAGATGCTATAGAACCATCCTTGGCATCTCTTACATGGACTACATCACAAATGAAGAAGTGCACAACACCATCAGACACAAAGTAGGCCATTATGAAGACCTCACCACTGTCAAAAAGAGAAAGCTGAAATGTTATGGCCATGTCACTAGAGCCAACAGTCTATCCACAGCAGTACTGCAGGGTAGCGTCCAGGGTGTCAGAAGGAGAGGTAGACAGAGAAAAAAGTGGACTGACACCATCACAGAATGGACCAGGAAAAGTTTTGCGAAGAGACACGGGCATTGGCACATGCTCGAGACAAGTGGAGGGAACTGGTCAGATGTTCAGCAACACAGTGCCTTAACGACCAAACTAGGTCAAGAGACTGACGATGATGATGTAAATAGTTGTCTGGGATATCGGTTCTGGTAATATACCTAAAATGGTATAATAGTAACAACTGCTCTGCTGACCATGATGTCTTTTTATACCCCCAATTCTCATGCCCATTTTGTTGTTTTTTTTACAAAGTTCTCATTGACATAACTAGTCCAGATATTTTTGATGGATTGTCACGAAACTTAAATATTATTGTCATAATATATTAAGATGCTTATATTTACAAATCACTTTGCTCTCAAAATTTGTATACAGTTATTATCCTTTTCATCTTCTAGCTTAATAGAGTGAATGATAATCATCGTAGTACAGTAAGTCCCCATTTGTTATGCATTGCCATGGAGCTTAATAGAGTGAATGATAATCATCGTAGTACAGTAAGTCCCCATTTGTTACGCATTGCCATGGAGCTTAATAGAGTGAATGATAATCATCGTAGTACAGTAAGTCCCCATTTGTTATGCATTGCCATGGAGCTTAATAGAGTGAATGATAATCATCGTAGTACAGTAAGTCCCCATTTGTTATGCATTGCCATGGAGCTTAGTAATTATTATGAGCATGAGATAAAGATGCACAAATCATTTTGCTAATCTGCATTTATTGTTACAGTTATTGCCATTTGTATCTAATAATTTAAAACTTGAGATCACATTTGAACTGATTGTTATTAAATTGAGTAAAAATATGTTCATCCTGCCATGGTGTGCACATCAACAAATCATTATTAGGGCATAACCGATTAGCATTTTTCTACCGTTTTCCGATTCCGGATTTTGGGCATGAAATTTTTCCGATTCTGGATACGATTCGATTAATTGGAAATGCTAAATCCGTATTTTTTTTCTAAAAAAATTTCATCTTCCGTTTCCGGGTTTCTGGTATCTGGTTTTGCCGTGTCTAGCATGTTACTTAGTACTTTACCATATCCGGCTTCATTTCCGGTTTTCACCCGTCGGTTCAAATAGATTGTCTCACAGCGTGGTTGTGTTGACCATATTGGACTTTTCTGACTTCCTATTTAACTTTATTAACGCACTATCGAATGACATGCAGTGTTAGACACAGTGCTATAGAAATTCAACTTTATTATTTTTATTATCCGAATCGGTCGTTCCTGCCTTGTCCGACTCCGATTAATCGGAAGTTCATACTATCTGGTGGAATCCGATTTTTGGATCAAAAGTCGGTTATGCCCTAATCATTATGCTCCCACAATCAGTTAGAGTTGTTGCCCTTTCTTGCCTTCCTGTATACTGCAGTGCAAGAGACAGTCTCATCAATGAAATTATTTCCCCCGTTTAATAAATATTTTATGCTAAGCACCTTAAGATGCACATATCAACAAAATCACTTGCTCCTGCGCCATTTTGGGTGTTACGCATATTGCCCTTTTTGTTTGGAGTTGAATGAAGTGCATGACACAATCTTGTTAACTAATTCCAGTTTTTATTGCATTTTTTTAAATGGGCCGCTGTAAAACTTTGCACATATTGTGGTCATCATCTACAGATATACATATTAATACGTTTTCAAGCTCCTGTGACTTTTCATACAGCTGTTGCCCTTTGTGATATATAGCTCAATCCCAATGTCTGAATTTTGTGAATGCAACTATTCTTCCACCTTTTATTACACACTGTCAAAATGACGATATGCATGTTGACAAATCATTACATTCACTGGGTGGCCAAGTGGTCTCAAGCACTTTCTGTTACGGATAACTGCCATCTCACATCTGTCTGCGGGGGTTCAAGTCTTGGATTTGGCCAATGAGGATATGTGAGAAAGCTTGCTAGTAGCTTCTTGTGGGTCGGTGGTTCTTCTGAAGTTTTCTCGGGTTCTTTCTCCACCAATAATACTGGCCGCCATGTATAGCCTATCTTGTGCTGAAAAATGGCATTTAACCCTTCAATTCACAATATATTTCTAAGAGTTATGCATTTAATTTTGTTAAAATACAGATTCATCTCCATTATGGGGTAGAGGTGGAAGGTGGCAGTATAATGATGCGATTGAATTGCTGAGCATTCCTCTAGTTCTACTAAATTATCTACAGCAGTACCCTATGTCAGAAAGTTTACACTAAAATGCTAAAAAACATAAAATGCTGAATCTTAGAATAATAGTTTTATTTGTATAATATATACCATTAAGACTGAATGTGAAGAATTGTTCTGACAGAATTGTGACTATTTCAATTTCAATAAAAGACATCATAAAACAAGTTCATGCAATGTAACCAACAAATAAGAGTCCTTTAAAGGAAGTTATGCTCTCAGAAATTTCTGAGAAATTTAACCTCTAGTATGAATGCACATTAAATAAACAGGACAGTCCCTATGATGGCTTCTTTTCATTACATTTTCAGGATGTAGGGTGTGTATATTTACTCCTCTTAGAAAACAAATTTGTTCGAGTCATAGTTAGAGATTTTTCTGACCCTTTCCACTCCAGTTTAGGTGTCTGTACATTTATATTGGGGTGCAGGGTCAGAACACATTACCTAAAACCAATGACATGTGTTGTTGGCATATATGGTAGCTGCTTGCTAGCTTGCTTGCCATGAAAACATAAACTACCTTACATCAACCTATACATGTATCACATATGAAATCTGCATAGCTAGTCACATAATTGCTCATATTACACAACCTACATGTCCATGACATCAGAAGTCCCATAGTCACATCATAGCAAACAAAACCTTTCCAAAGAAGTTGTAAAAATATTAATAATATTAAAAGTCATAGAGTTTGTAAAAAAAAAAATAGGCAAGGAAACATAATTCTCAATAATATATATTCTAAGAACAAATACCAGAATGCAGCTGATGTTGTAGCAACTGAATGAATGCCAGACTCATCGAGCAGAAAGCACATGACAACATTTTGGTTGGTACCACACTGTCATATGGTTCCAGTCTGCAGAATCTGGCCTTTTCCAGGCTGCTGTGATATCAAAAGGTTTCTGGTTTCCATTGTACTTGAAAAAAAATATGCAGGGAATTATTTGTCCTTTTGTTATTTTATTACAAACTTGCCATATAATAGTTTTGAATTTTTGTATAACAACACTTGAAAGGTAGTTTTGTTGAGATCATGTTATTGTTTAACCTCAGATGTCATGAACAGGTTGCAAGAGTTGAGCAGTCACATGACTAACAATGAAAATGGCATATACCAGGTCAAATTTCATCAACACTATAGTTTCATTTCATCTATCATAAACACAATGAAATGCTAAACTCAAACTTTTTGAGAAAATGAATCCTCCTTGTATCCTAGGTATGGCTCAATGTAAGGGTGTTTAAATTTTCTAGGCCTGCTGGTAAGTTACTTCCCAACGCCAACACTTCATGGTATTAGGGAATTCCAACTTTTCATAGACAATGCGCTCTAACCCCTGACCCCAACATGACTGGCTAAATATCTTAAATTGGCAAGATTATGAAAAAACTTGGACATGGTCATCACACTGCTCTTGTATGCTACCAGGTATAAATAAAACCTATCTGGTTGGGCCCCATTTTGCATATTTTATAAATAATAAAACCCATCTGTCCAAACCTCCTACACCATCATTTCTGGAAAAGCTCACAGCACTTTTATGGAAGATGCTGACAACAGCAACAATTTATGGGCACACCAAGGATGATGCATTTTTTATATTTGCATGTTTTGTCTGTACATCTTTAAAATTATTAATAATAGTTTGACGCCATTAGTGTTAATTACTACAAACATTAAAACAGCGGAAACTGTAAAACATCAACAACTGATCCATTGTTCCTTTTTTAAAAAAAAAGATTTTGTCATATAATGTTCCCAATTAAACAAAACAACACTTTGCCAATCTATAATAAACAAGAAAAGATGAAAGACAAGTCATTAACGATAATAAATTAAAAAGATAAAGCAATTATTATATGTACCATGTATTCTCACACAAGTTGAGTGCAACTGCAAATATCATATTCTCTGATCTGCTGTTATATGATGCACAGGCAAATTGGGATCAATGTAGTTTGTTCTACAGGTTAATCTTAAAAAACTGCACATCTACAGTTTACTGTGCAATGGCAGACCTGGGTCTGTGCAACATCTAGTTAGACTTAATAATCAAGTCTATGTGGTATTATATCAAAAATATCCTGCAAAACAAAAAATGAAAAAACAAGATCAAAAGGTAGATAATTGGAAAATTGCTGTCATATATTTTTGTATTGCAAGTCAAGCATTGATATTATTTCCATATTAAACTGCTTGTGTCCAAAAAGAAAGTTTACATTTGATGGCTGTAGCCTCAATAATAAATGTTTTTAATTTGTGTCTTATAAAATTTATATTTATCGCAGCTGAATAGAAATAATTAGATGAAATATTATAAATATATTTGTGATAATAAAATTACAAGTTATTTTTTTTCTTTTTCTATTGCTTTCTTGAAGCAAGGTTAAAAAAAGCTAATCTTTCTGACTAAATTTATTTCAATATCTTGGTATTTGGAAGATAATATAATCTGAGAAAGAATGTCTGGGACTTAACAAATTTGTTAACCTGGATTCTCCGAGAATAGAGATGTAGTGAAATCATGTACATTATTAGCATGTAACGTTTTTGTTTTACTTCTAATTAAACCATAATGTTCTAGTACTTTTGGACTAGTTAATTTTAGGACATAGGAATAGAGGTTAAAAAAAATTATAATATATAGTTGTTTGTAAGTCAAATACAACTGCAAACAACACTGACCATAATCTGTCATCACATCATGTGTTCTCTGTTCTACTGAGTACTCCTAACAAACTGTATTTTGCAGTTGGACTCAACTTATAAGCAAGTATATACAGTACATGTGATTTGTATTTGATACATTTAATTCATACTGCAACTCCTGATTCAGTACATCATGAAACACTGCAAAAGATGCATTCAAATATGCTACAAGTATACATGAAATACTGCAAAAGATGCATTCAAATATGCAAAAAGTTTACATGAAACACTGAATAAGACATGTTTGAAAAAAATTGTAAATGAAATTCGAACAAGAAGTTGGAGTTATCTATATCCCCGCTTACAGAAAAGTGAAAAACCTGTCATTTCTAAAACCAAAATAAATTAGCAGCAAATGATAAAAACTCATTACATACTTTTGCTAACTTGCAGGACAAACTATACTAGATATTAAAACAGTAATGACCGACTTAAATGCTTTTCTGTAAATGCCTTATTTGTAAATATGTATAGTGTATTATTTGGATTACTGTTACAAATTTACCAAAAATTGCAAATTTTAGTCATTTTGTTGAATTTACACTGTCCAGAAATTAAACTGCTAACATAGGTTCAGGAGATTAACTTGTAAAATCAGCCATTCTTGTTTTTGTTTAGTTAACTAAGTTTATGCATAAAACTGTTATGTGTGGGACATTCAGTTAGTCTGTATGACTAAACATTTTCCTGAGAAATGACATCTATATATTCTACATCTTCTTATGAAAGTATGCCTCATATGGACTTTTCTCTCTACACTACTGTAAAAGCTACACTAGATGCCGCAAAACACCACTAATATAGATGCATAATGACAAGACCCATCCCAAAAGTAACAAGCTACACTGATAAATCTACACTGATAAACAAAAATTCCTAACACAAATTTCATTGGCAGATATTGACTCAGTCTAAACATGGAAATAAAATACCAAGAATCAATAAAAAAGGATATATTGCAATTGCATATATAAAGCATAACATACTAATATAGTTTACAATATAATAATTATATGCAATACTTTCATTTAAAATATAAAATCTATAAATCTGGATAGAAAAATATAAAAAGTTTTTAAATGAATCAATAAATCTATTTACAAACAAAAAGCAAGGGTAAAGAAAACATACAAAACCTTTGTGCAACAAAGAAATCAAACATGCAAATAAGTTAAGAAAACTATGTTGACTAAGCATAACAGAATTTTCACTCAACTGGGGTGGTGTGGGTGGGGGAGCAGTGTAATGCTTCTCAAATTGCAACAATACCAAACTAAAATTAAATGACCATTCAATGGGCATAAATGATGTAAATTATAAACAATATTTTCTGACAAAGAACACATTTATTTACTTGCTAGTGTAACTTTTAAATGCATGCCCTTATCCTATTGTAGCAGGACTTTTTACAAACTGTGTGAAACATATTATTTCCTTAACTGAGTAAACAATGCACTTTCATCTGATAACATGACATTACATGATTTGTAATAATTCACCACACTACACTGTTGTGACATCAGTGACTTAACACGACAACATGACTTCTTTTTACATCATGCAGTTGATATGGCATGTGCACATTGCTAAAACCCAATTAAAATTTGTAATTTACTAATTCATGTAATAAAACAACTACAGAGCCTTATTTAAAAAAGTTTTAACATCATATTGACTGCAATTAAAGTCTATAACTGTATATTCAAGTGACATTAAAATGATTGCATATTAAGCAAATTTCTGACATAAAAATTTGTTACAGCTTGTGTATTGGCCAAGTGAATGTTATCTAATTTCCAAAATGATATATACACATTAATATAATTGTCATCTCATATTTCCATAATTACCTGCAAAAATTGCTATGCTTGTCAAATTACTTAGACTGAGTTGTTGCTCAAAATGTACTTAACAGAAAAATAAATCCCCCTGATCTCTATTAAACACATAAAATTAACCTCTGGAGGTTTTTGTTTCCTATGAGGTCTATTTCTCAATACATCCTAATACATCACTTTCCAAGCAATTTTCATTAGCCTAATGCCTAAATGTGTTAGAAACATTGTTTTCCATTGGTTATTTTGCTCGCACATGAGCAGAAGTGGAAAAGTTGGAGTTGTTGGTTTTTTCTGCTTAATGTACCCATTATTTTCATATCGAGACCACTCTTTACTCCAAATGCCCAGCTTATCCTACATTTTGCACAGGTTCACCTGTCTGTGTACAATTCAGACCAGTCTGTCTTAGATCTGAGGCCAATAAGTCTAATATCTGGACACAAAATCAGATTCTGACCACGTGCAAAGTTTGGGTTGAAAAAAAAATGGGTCCAAAGAAAAGATTTTCCACTCTGTATTTTGTAGTGCAACTAAAATGTCCACATTATTTGGTATCAATGTAGAGCTAAATCTGTCTACCTTTCAATAATACCACCCACTTTAGTGTATCATACATGGACTTGACACAACTGAGCGTGGAAGTAGGTTACTACCTCCTGTCTGTAAACACAGCACCAGGGGTTAATGTGTCAAGTAAACAATTTATGAAGTGTACTACAAATAAAACTGTCAAAAATATACTAATTATAACAGTTTGCCTTGTTACAAGATTATCATGAGGTACGCGCAGATCATCTGAAATCAAAGTCAGAAAAAATCGGAACTTAACTGCCATCATTTACTAAATAAATCACACAGCATGTGCACTTCCAACAATAAAAAGCAACTCAAAGGATCAATAAAATCCATGAAACCAGCTTAAATTAGACCAGTTCTATAAGAACATGAAATTGAAATTTAGCAAATACAGAGATAGTCTAAGTGGCACCAAATTTATCTCCAGCACAAAGCAGCTCTTATGGACTGTTCCAGTTGACGTATCCAGTTGAACTTGTCTTCCTCTGTTTCTGCAGCACAATACCAATCCTGCCTTGCACACTCTATCCGGAACCCATGAGAAAGATCTGCAGGACGCAACATAGAAAAAAGTGAATAAGTTTGTGCACATCAATATAACATAAGTTTATATTTGTAATTATAGTATTTGAGAATTAGCTAAATCTGGGAAGATGTACAAGATTTTACAAGAGTTCTCATTTTAAAATGAAATCTCATGCAAGCCCTGGGAAGAAAAGGATTGAAATTATCATAAAAGTTTCATCTCTCTCTCTCTCTCTCTCTCTCTCTCTCTCTCTCTCTCTCTCTCTCTCTCTCTCTCTCTCTCTCTCTCTCTGTTAAACTGATAAAGAAATATCAAACTTGAAGATTACTCATCATAATAAAGAATAATTTTATTAATTATTAACAAAATTGGGTTATTAATAACGTACAGAATCCTTGCACTGCAGTTATGTAAAGAAAATGTTTACAAAAAACGATAATTATTCTTAATGGTATGATTCTATCAAGATTTTGACAGTAAGTCCCAGTTATTGGTAACCATAAGTAAATCATTGTAAATGAAAACAACAATAAAGTATTCAATCCAATTTAATGTAGAATACATATCAATTAAAAGTGTTTTAAAAACAACAAAAAACATAAGTTTTTCAAGTCGTATCTTGTGCATAAGCTTTCTCACATACCCACATTAGCCAAATTCGAGACTCGAACCCACGCAGAGGTGAGATGGCAATGATACATAATGGTGAGCATTTTAGACCACTTGGCCACTCGAGAGTTGTGGGAAAACTGTTTTGAAAAATTTTGGCCAGTTTTAATAAATTAGGAAACTGGTCTTCATGATATCCAAATACAATTTGCTTTTTGTCCCTAGGATATTTCAGGTCAATTTATTGCAAGACCTATATTACAAGATGCCCTATATTTCCGTAGACTCTAGAAATCTCCCATCAAAGATAGAATTTAGTAAGAAGTACTCTATAGTGTCTGTGAAATTACAGCAGATCTTGATCATACAGGTGCTTAATTTCAAACAAAAATGAAACCTAAATGGAGATCAAGTGAGATCATGGACACAAGGCACAAAATAGAATGATTCATTTCTTTTTGCATCAGAACAAAATCAAGATATGGGTACAGCAAATCAAGGTAAATGCAGCACAATCGGTACAATCTATCACCCACTCAGTTTATAAGCTGTATGACTCTGGAAGACACCCAACAACCAAGTGTTAACAGACAGATAAAGAATAGACAATGCCATTACATAGGTGACTTAAGATGGGCATACAATAAAAAGTGTCCAATTGATCTGATTTAGACAATTTTATGAACTACTGACCACAATGAATCGGCCATTGATTCAGTAAAAGTAATTCTGAAACCAGTCTAAATACCAGGGTTTTAAAAAGTAATTTCTTTAAGGATAAACAAGTGTTCCATGGAATCTGGCGCTTCATCTGTATCTGTATCATGATGTATCCACCCACCACATTCCCACCTATATCAGACTTGCAAAAAATTAAACACAAATGTACAAATAATACCACCATCAATGCAAGTGAATTTTTTTGGTGGTTTTTGTAGGGTTTAACGCCATTTTTTTAGCACAAGATTGGCTATACATGTCGGCCAGTATTAATGGTGGAGGAAGAACCAGGGAAACCCCACCAGAAAGAACCACCGAACTACGAGAAGCTACTGGCAAGCTTTCTCACATACCCACATTGGCTGAATCTGAGACTCAAACCCACACAGAGGTGAGATGGCAGTGATCCATAACGGAGAGTGCTTTAGACCACTCTGCCACTCGGGCCCCTCAACACAAGTGAAGTATTATTGGTATGTCATGATGCTTATGTTGGTGAGATAAACATTTCAAGTGAAATGACATCCAAATATTTGCATGCAAGTGAAATGGATTTCCAAGCTTCTGAAATTCATAAAGTAGGCAAAGAAAAGTTGAAAACTAGGAACTTACATTTGTCTACTTTTGTTAAGGATGGAGAATAAAATATGTCACCAATTACTCATGTTTTATGATGTTTGCTTACATTTTGACGTGGGAATATCATGGACTCTCAGCTTGGTCAGGCCAACACAAGACTCAAACTTGTATGTATACTCCACTGCCCTGCTGTATGGAAAATTCTTTGAGGTGCGACGGGTGATCACCAAAGAGTCATTAAACAGGAACAATCCATACATGGCAACTTGTTGGTACACTCTGAATAAACAAACAAATAAAAAGGATTAGATGAAACTGTAATAAGACCACCACAAATAGCAAATGACACCACCCTCTTGTAACTTGTTTCCAACTAATGACCTTGAACTTTGAGCAAAGGATTTGACTACTGTATCTCAAAGTGTGGACCTGGGTAAAGTTTTATTAAAATATCTGCAAGTGATTGAAAAGTTCTTGTTGCTGTGATCCATAATGGAGAGCACTTATGACCACTCAGTCACTTGAGGTACCTGGATTGAAAAGCAACAGCACGAATAAAACACAGAATGCTGATTTACATTATCTCTTGTTGTGACCTTAACCTTGAGGTCAGGTGACATTTCTAGAAATATGCATGAGAAACTTTACAGTCAAGATATATAACAGGTATTGGTATCATTGATGTGTATTCATGGTTCTAAAGTTATATCTGTACATGGATCAAGATCACCAACCTTATTTCCGATGGCATGGTTTGTATATGAGAAAGTGTCTGGTCAGGATATATAACTCCTACAAGTTTCATTGAAAAATCTTTAATGGTTAAAAATTTATTCTCCAAAGAAGGATCCAACAGAGTTCAAATCTTCCACATTTGACCATCATCTTATTGCAGGGTGCATGACCGCCACAAGTGACACCATCTTAATTTGTGAAACAAACTGTCTAAAGTTTATTATATTCAGTGGTTCAAAAGTTACACTCTGGATGAAGATTAAAGTCAAAAGAATAATCATTGTCCATAATAGCCAACCTTCTGCCTGGCAATAAAGAATCATATGAAGACTGTGGTTTCCTAGGGGAGACATCAGTGCAAGTGAACCAAATAAATGATGCTCTACAATAGATAATGAGGTCTCTAGATATACAGGCCTCAAGAGGATGACTGAAATAAATGAAAACTGAAGATTTAACACACTTTCAAAACAAAACTTGTTGACAGACATTTCTAAATATCACCACATACACAAAATACAAAATGGATCATATATGTCTCGCTAAAGTGCTTGAAATGAAATATGAAACTAACTCAAAATTGTGATGGATGGTTGTATATATGGGCAAGGGTAACACATCAAAATATGTAATGGTCACACTAGTTATCAATGTCAAATCTTGCCATTCCTGACACAAGTGACAGCTACATTTTGACATTTTGCCTTCAAAAAGGAGTAACACCACCATCATGCTATTAACTTTTTCATTCAAACATTTGAAAATATAATGCTTTAATACTTCAATATAACATCTAAGGGGTAAACTACATTTAGCTTGTAAAATCTTTGGCACTGATAACAAACCACCCATTAATGTTTAAAAAATTATGACTTCAACAGTCTTATACAAAGCAATGAAGTTATTATCACAGAATTGACTAGGAAAAGTTTTGCAGAGACACAGGCATTGGCACATGATTGAGACAAGTGGAGAGAACTGGTCAGATGTTCAGCAGCACAGTGCCTCAATGACCACACTAGGTCAAGAGACTGATGATGATGAAAATATATATACACTTGCCTGGTACACCAAGGTAAGTAAATATAAGCAGTCTGCATGATTGACAAGTCTGTCTAGTGGAAGCATGAGGGTTCAAGGTGCCTGGGGGCAATGTTTATATTGGTACCCCAACTTTACTATACAGAACAGTTTTGAGGTCAGCTGCTAACTTCCCTCCCCACCTGCACTAAATATGTTTTGTGGAGAATTGCTCCACTACATGAAGATCAAAATTTCAGCTGCCCAAATAATTAACCATCCTTATACCTAATACCTAGGTGTTTCCCCTTCTAACCCCTCCCTCATGCTGCCACTGTCCCTACTCCATGGGTCATTTATTGTACACCACTGAGATCCCAAACCAGAGTAGCAATGTGACTCAGTGTTTAAGTTGATGGATGATAACTAGAAGGTTGTGGGGTCAATGTGCACAATCTAAACCATAATCTACTTTCCAACTTCCCCAGAAGGTTTCTTAGAATCTGGGTTTCTTTTTTTTAGTAAACAAATCTAGACAAGAAAACCTTTTTTTTCTTGTTAAATTTATAAGTTCAAAATATACGCTACAAATTTCATGGTAATGGCACTGACATAATGAATTAAATAATACAAATGTACTAACATTTAACACAACAAATCTTGCATGTAGTTTAATATGGCACTACCATTTTAAAGTATGTAATAACCTTTATTTAGTTTGTTCAGCAATGAGAGTAAAGTGTCTAAATGATGATCACTATACAGAAAATTTATTAGCAGAACTGCTCATTTTCCATTGTCTTCCAAAGCAACCTTATTCATTGTTACTGGTATTTATCTACTTAGAGTGTTACTTATTATGTTGTACATTTTAGAATATTTCTTTGGTTTAAATTACAGATTATTCATTCTAATACCAAAGATGCATTATTTGCAACACACAATGCATGATGTACAATACACAACAGATGATGCACAACAAAGAACCATACCATAACTCACTTGGCCTTAATGACAGGTGAGTTAAAAAAAATAAAATGGAAAGGGAACCAACTCTTACAAATATTCCTTTTCTTTCTGTAATGCACGAACCAGACATTTGAGCTCAGAATTCTGGATTGTTCTATAAAATGTTTTTGTACTATTATAAATAAATAAAAAGTACAATGGAAACTTACTGTTCTTCAGGTCTAATTGAATCTGCTGGTGGCTTCATACAGCATACATCCAGCTGCTTGATCAGGTATCGGTTTGCCTCCAGAAGGGCCTGAATAAGTTGACAGAAGGAAGCCTTTGGTTACTGTATAACATATTATTTATATAAATGTAAAACAGACAATGTTTATACAATTGCTGGTTACAATATGGTCAAGCTACTTAGTTAGGGACCATATATTCTCAAGGGCTTCACTATTGTGTTTTATGTATTATTATTCTACTGACTGTATTTTCAATTATGATTTTTTCTTCTTTTTGGTCAGATTATTTCCAGATTATCAAGACAAGTGTTAATGTAATTTTACACTTTGGTCCCTGATTTTGATTTCGGGATCCAGAATGCGGATTTCTTGATTAACAGAGCAAATTAACATTTAGGAATTCCGTTCCTGTTGAATTATGTCTGGATAGCAAGGTTTCTGGATAAACAGAGTCCGGATTAACAAGGCTCCACTATATATATATATATATATATATATATATATATATATATTTACACACACACACACACACATTTATACACACTGTGACAGGATATGATTGTTTATTTGTTTGATAAGGATTTTTAACATAGCTTTAACAATTTTTCAGTCATACCACTATGATGTCTGCAATTAGGCAGTTTAAAATGATGTCTAGCACTGGGTCATCTTGCCGCAGACATGTAAGCATGATGTTCCACCAAGTCACATTATCCTGACACCAGGCCAACCAGTCCTGACACTAACCTATTAATGCTGAGTGGGGGCCCCGAGTGGCAGAGTGGTCTAAAGCGCTCTCCGTTACGGATCACTGCAATCTCACCTCTGTCTGTGTGAGTTCGAGTCTAAGATTCGGCTAATGTAGTTATGTGAGAAAGCTTGCCAGTAGCTTCTTGTGGGTTAGTGGTTCTTTCCAGGGGTTTTCCAGGTTCTTCCTCCACCATTAATACTGGCTGCCATGTATAGCCTATATTATGCTTAAAAATGGCGTTAAACCATAAAAAACAAAACAAAACAAAACTTAATGCTGAGTGCCAAGGGAGGCAGCTGTTAGCACCAGTTTTGTAAGTCTTTGGTATGACTTGGCCAGGAATCAAACCCAAGACCTCTCGGTCCAGCGGCAGATGCTCTATCCACTAGGCCACCAGATCGGTGACCTGATATGAAAGACCTACATTAAATATACAGACACATACATGCATGCATTCATACATAGACACAGTGATATGACAGGAAAGACCTAAACCTATTTGTATAAAATATTCATTTCTATGAGATTAAATACAGAGGTCATGAAATGAGTAGAGAAAAAATTTAACCAAAGCCAGTGAAATGTGAAATGTAATCACAATGTCCATCCTTTATGGTAAGAATGTGATAATAACGGAGATGCAAACAGTCATCAAGTTTTATGATTCTAGCATTAACAGACTTTGAGAAATACACTTACAACACAAAATTTTGTAAATTACTGTTTCTTTCTAAAAAGTAAAACATGGATACGTATTTCTTTAAAATGTAATGACAGTTACAGTGCCCACCAGATTCCCATAGGATTAATATGGATGAGGAAATAATAATATTTTATACAAAGCATTTCAACATTGTCTAAGCTCAGACTCGAAACCACACAGACAGAAGTGAGATATCATTGATCTGTAAAGGTGACCACTCAAACACCTGCTGCACAATGATAATTCTGAAGCTACACAATGACTTCAAAATGTACATGAATAACAATATGTAGACTTCACTTTCAGAGATAAAAGTATTAAACAGTGGGGGAGGGGAGAATGCCTGTGAGGGTATTTGGCATTGACCAAAAAAGTCATAAGTGCAATTCTTCTTCACACCTCTGGTTGGTTAGCTGGTCTCTCTTAGTTTGTACTAGTTGTGATTTATCCAAGAGAAAACTCATTCAGCTAGAATATGTCTCTAGATTACAATTTTTGTATATCTGATCACTGGACCGCTTCCAGACACCCAAGTGGAGGGGCCCAAAATCATAACACTCTTGTAGGTGGTTACCCGATGTACCAAGTTTGGTGAATGTTGAACCCAACAGTTTTAGAAGACAGAGTGATAGACAGTCTGATGGAAGAATTTTTTATAAATAAAAATATCACATTTCAGTATGGCAAAGCAGCAACAGCAAAAAAAGATTTGCTTTTAACATATTTTAGGAAAGCGAAATTTTAATGGTGAAATGGTTCTTTGGAATTGTTTGATTTTTACTGTAACACTTACTGGGCAGTTCAGAATGCGTTTCTGAAGTGCAACTAATTCTCTATCTCTCTCCAATCTGAGCTGACACTGGAAAAGAAGAAAAGTAAATACAACATATTCATATAACAATCAATACATCTAGATAAACTGCATGAAATATTTGAATGTAACATTATCCCTGAGAGATCCAAAAACCTGAGACAATTTGTGAGCTACACAAAAGCCTAGCACCCACTACATTCATCATGTGTAAACCTCATATGAGAAAAAAGACCTACATTAATAAAATTCAGATTCATGCATTTTTTTAGACATGAGGCCAAAGTGGCTTAGAGACTGCTCACCTGTACCTCAAAGATAAATGCGAGGAATCTAAGTTGGTATGATGCTTTCTGATGTATAAAAGTTTGTTCTTTTTGTGTGTAATGGCAGCAATAAGAGAAGGTAGAACAGCGCCATTTGAAAAGCTGTATGCCAATATTTTTTCAGTGCAATTTCAAATAATTCTGTGAAAATTTGTTTCACAAGAAGTCATTTGATAATTTTTCTATTTTCAGTACCACTGACAATACTGTACAAACTTTAATAAGATTTTCAAATCAGCCACTCTGACAGCCATCGTGTGTTTGAGAATGGTGCCATTTTCATTTAGGACAATCTAGACAACAAGACTATTGGTGGAATCCCCATGTTGAGATGACCATCCCTTGTGGAAAATTAGTTTAAAGATTTTCAATACATTCAATGCTATGTCTGAGGTCAGATCAGTACCATTTTTTATCAGAACCAACAAAATAACAATTAACTTTCTGGTGAAAAGCCCATACTGACCTTCCATTTATGAGCAGTAATGTGTGTGTGTGTGTGTGTGTGATTTGGATTTTTAACATAGCTTTAAAAAAAAATCAGTCATATCACTATGATGTCTGCAGTGTGGCAGTTTATAGTGATGTCAAGCATTTGGGGCATCATGCCACAGACATGTAGCATGATGCCCCACCCAGTCACATTATCCTGACACCAGGCTGACCAGTCCTAACACTAACTTCTTAATGCTGAGCGCCAAGCGAGGCATCTATTAGTACCATTTTTGCAAGTCTTTGATATGACTCGGGTGGGGCTCAAACCCATGACCGACTACATCCGAGGCAGATGCTCTAACCAGGAGGCTACTGGAGCAGTATAAGCAGTAGTAAAAACAGACTGGCTGCCATGGTGGCCATACTGGATTGTCAAATCAAATTAGCGCCATTTTCATTTAGTACCAACCTGACATCATATCAAGTCTTCTGGTAAGAACAAAATATTGATGTTACTTTCCACCCAGGAAAAATTGCAATAATATTTTCAAGACAGCCACTGTAGCAACAACATTGGATACAAGACTGGCATAACATTCATTTAAGACAACCTCAACACCATAATATATTTTGGTCAATACCCAAAGCTGATATGATTTTTAATTCCAGAGGAGTATTTTTGACAAGAGTTTCAAGAAGGCTGTCATGGGACCATACAGAATGTCAAATCTGCATCACTTTCAATAAGGACAAACCAGACATAATAAAATGTATTTTTAGGAACAAAACCCATGTTAATGTGACCATGCATTTAGGAAAAGATGCGATAACAAAGATTTTAAATATGACCACTGTGGTGACCATACTGATTGTTCAAGCGAAACGATTTTCAATTAGGACCAGCTAGACCTTTGGATGAATTTATGCAATACAGTTTCATGCCAATCCTTCAAGTAGTTTAGAAACAGTGATAATAAACTTGTGCTAATGGACAAATGGACATCAGAGGATGGATGGACAATGGCCATCCCATAAAGTCTTCTGACTAGTATAACCCTAAATAATTCAAAAAAAACTTCACTAAGTTATTTCAACCTTTAAAATTCTTCCTTACTGTTTTTTCTGGAATTTTCTTTCACTCTTATTAACAACAAAGATGCAATGAATCTTACAGGTATAAGAATGTGTCCTGATGCCAATTTGAAACTTTGTCTGAAACAAATAAGCTTTAACCCTTAATGTGCTAGTCGTGACAATAGTCGCGCAGTCGATCGATGTCTCGTAGTACTTGTCACCACTTAAGTCGCTTTTGAGATAACCAACAATGTACACATCCAATTATTTCAACTAGCAATGACTGCTTGTAAAACTATATTTGATTGGTTTAAAAAGACCCAGAACAAGCATTTTTATGTACTTTACTATACATTTAACGATCAAGTTTTATAAATACTTGCTTTTAAACACATGGTACCTAGAAAAAGTTAAAATGGCCGACACTAAATACGATAGTGATTTCTTGTAACAAATACTCACTTCTGATAGTGATGATAATAATGATTTTGAAGAATTTGAGAAAGATGACATTATTGGAGCATGCGTAGTATTGATAAAAATAACCATGAATGTTTTTGAGCCAGGAATTTATGTGAAACTGGAGTCGGATGTACATGCTCGCTTGATGTGAAAAGATGACATGCCTGTCAACCCCCATTCACTGGTAATTCAAAATTAAATGTCGAGATGGTGAATAATGAACCTAAGGACTACTGAAGACCTTTTCTTAGATGACGAGTTATTGTATCTGATAGTAGATTAAATAAATCGTAATGCAGATCAGAAAGTTCATGTGGCAGACTTGAAGGAAAACGGTCGCATGAAGAAATGGCAGCCTGTCACACCTGAGCATCTAAAACTTTTTGCGCATTGATTATAGCAATGGGTTTGGTACATAGTCTGATCTCGATTCCTACTGGGCTACTGATGATGCAATACCAACTGCACACTTCAGCAAAAAATAAGTATGGGATAGATTTCTAGCTATTCCAAGCAATTTACACCTGTCAGACCATGAGAACAATTAAGGTGACTCTTTACACAAAATCAGCCCAATGATTGAGAAAAAAAGAAGCCTTTGCTGAGGTTTAATCACCAATATGAACTAAGGTTTTAATGATATTAGAATAAATAACAGGTGAAAGTTTTTCATAAACATTAATTACTGACTGGGGAGTTTAAACTTACCTCTGACATTCATGATGTGGATTTTTGCAAAACTGTCACTCTTCCTTTATCTGTGATTTTCACAATTTATATATATAACATTATGACAGACATAACATGTGCATGGTTGGACTACTAAAGAATATAACATTTCTTAGATATATTAAAACTTTTCTTTATCAAAAACAAACATAATACAGATGAAATACAATTGTAACTGGTCATTTTACCTGTATTTACATCTGTACATATGTTAAACTTACACATGTTTTTTGATGCTAATTTTAAAGTTTAGACTTCCACTGTCATTTTTTGACATATGGTTTGTCTATCAATTGTGTATATTTATTGAAATACATGCAATTTAAAAACTCTGCAGTTTTCTTCTTTTTTTCCCCTCAAACAATTCAGCACTGAGGGACCTTGTACTGCAAAACAATGCAGCACTTTCAGGGTTATACTGTAAATAAGATGAAAATAAGTAAACAAAATCCTAACTTTTATCTTCACCTTTATGCTCAAGAACTTTTTTTTATGACTTTATGTTTATGTCTTAATGATAGACTGGAAGAGGAAGTCTTTCATACAAGTATTTTTTCTCAATACTTTCATGCACAAAACCAGTCCAGTTCTGCAGATCTGGTTCAATCCAGAAAATTTCTTATATCCAGTCTTACCTCTCTGATACAGCGATCTAGCTCAGTCAGGATATCTGTGGCGCTGGTAAGATCAGCCCTGTCAGGGTGTGTCTTGGGGGTATGGAGCTCAAACCACCTCAGGAGGGTCACATAATGGTTTACCCTCCTAGGGGGGATCAACAACATATCCTGCAATCTGTAAAACACATAATAATGCTGCATATAACTTCCTGTTGTCATTTATAAAACTAAAATTCTCAAATTCTGACTGGCTAATCATCCAGGTATCTCTGATGAATATTGGCTGGCAATATGAGAAATGAAATGGACTCGTTCACAGAAAATCTTAATATGATATTATTTTAGCTAGATGCAAGAAACCAGATGTTGAATTGTCTATGCATAATTGACTTTAATTTTATTATTATTATTATTTTTGTGATAAATGGCCTTAAACATATTAAATTGTCCGAAATCATGTGTATGATTAGTCTCATGCGGAGTTTTATAGTGGCTAAACTACTGGGTGGTCAATTCTGAAAAGGATATTTTAACTGGGAACTGGGCTAACTGAGAAAGATTCATATAAAAGGAATTAGATTTTCTATTGAATACAAAGATAAATATATATATATATATATATATATATATATATATATATATATATATATATATATATATATATATATATATAATATGAAATGTGGCAATATATGGCAATATAAATTCTTCCAAAATCCAAATTTTAACAGGTAGGACAATCTAACTACTACCTGAAGCCATAGCTGCTCTCTGCTATGTTAAGCCATGTGAGAAATGAGTGGCAAAGAACAACTTCTTGGTTTCCAGTGCATCCATCACTTCATCATACAAAACATACTTGTATTTTATTTTCACTGAAAAAGTTTCTATAACTCCTCAACTGAATAAAACTGAAGTAAATTCTTTCAGTTACATGTGTTTGTGTGGCTATTTTTAAATTCCATTCAATTCAGGATCCCCACCTAACTGACAAAAAAAAATTAAAAAAAATAAAACGTCTATACTCACTTATAGGACAAGTACATTTGCAAACTGCACAAATCTAGTCTAGATCTGCCATCGCATAATGCACCAGTAAATCTGCATCTGTGCAATTAGGAGTAATTAGCAGAACATACAAGATAAACCCTGATCTGTTGGCACATTATGCTATGGTAGATCAGGATCTTTGTTGTTTACAGTTTAACTTGACTTATAAGTGATTACAGTTGGTACTGTTTTACTAGAAGCCATCTAGAATTTTCTAAAACAAGGGAATAAAATCATTAAATATTATTTTATCATAGTAGATAACACTTCTTCAACCTGGCTGATTCTATTTCACTCTTGGATTTCAAGGGATAAAGGATTCAACAGGCCAGAAATTCTTACTGCAAAAACACCACATGTAACTAATATTATTCACAGTTTTTAAACATTATCCAAATTTGATTGGCCAATTATCTATGTAGATTATTTCTTAGACTCCACATCAGATGAGTTACACAAACTGTGCTCTCACAAAGTTGTCAAATTCCCCAGACAAACCATTCTGTACACATCTCATATGTGGTGATACAAAAGGTGTTATGATGTATTTTCACATCAAGACTCGACAAATGGCGATGATATCAAAATGCAGCCAATGTTTCTGATCAAAAATGATACTTACGAATGGTTGTCCTAAATAAACAGCTTATTCTATTTCACACAAAGAAACTGTCTAGAAAAGCTTATGTTGCTGAATACATTCAAAAGTAATGGAAACAGTTTCACTTTACACATTTAGTTCAGTGTAACCAGTGTATTTCTCCTGCTGTCAATATTTAATGATGACACATTCAATTTAATATACCTTTCCAAAATGGGATAATTTCCAGTCATTTCATGCAAGTTTGCAATGGCAATACTTGACAATGGCAATTCCGTATATTAAACAGAGCTATTTAATCAAGCACACCATGTTGATCTTTATCATCAATCAGTTGGATGATCTTTCACAGGAATAAATGTCTTGATAATTCCCCCAAGTTGAATTCTATGAAAGGTTTAAGACACTCAATATTATGAATAATAGACAACTGATAAACCTGGAGAACATTTTACATCAAATTTAAAGCAAACCTGTTAAAGTTGAGTCTTACCATGATTTGCCTCATTCTAATCCCAAACTTTTTTCTGTGGCACAAAATTTTGTTTTACCACTGACAAATATTAACACTTTGTATTGAATAAAACAGTATAAAATCAAAGGATATTAGAAGATTGAAACTGAGTCTCAATGTATCAAGTATTGAGTCATAAATTAGGAAAAAAAAACAAGAGGTCTAAAATGAAGATACTTGCAAAATTTAAATCAATCAAAGCAATGATTTAAAAACGAGAAGAATTGGAATGTTTGAGCATTTCAAAATGTATGACTTCAAAAATAGTTAAACTTTTATTTCAAGCATGATTAATTAACATTCTGATTAACAATCTAGTAAAATATTAATTATGAAGAAAAAAATCGTTGTGTAAAGCCAATTCTAGATTTTTTTATGCTTTGCAGTGAACAAATAAAAACCTTTTTGCTGTAACAGATGTCTTAAAAAAATATCAACCAGTCAAGTACCAAAGAAACACATCTTTTTCCAAAAAAAAAGCACACTAATATAGATGATGCTATTTATAAGGCTATTTGCCATCAAAACTCACGTTAACATTTTGGTCTCAGGGATCCGATCATGTCTCTTCAGGAATGACCTAAATAGTGGAGATTGTTCCTTACATCTCTCAATGCAGCGCAGAATAACCTCATAGTTGTTTGCAAAGTTGGTGTAGACTTTAAGATGAGTGCAGAACTTGACAAAAATGTCTCCAAGACAGGAGTTCTCAGAGTCCCACTCTGCGATACGGTTCTTCAGATCCTCTGTAAGTTCCCTGTGGACAATACAAATGGTTCATGAATGTACATGCAGCCTTATCAAGCCATTCTGTATCCTCACTCAGTGAAATACACAGGTCAGGACAATTCAACAAACAAAATATTGGAGATAAAAGCCATTAACTTTAAATTTTTGTGGGTGGTTTTCTGTAATAATCTTTTCCCACAATAATGTGATATTTTCATTATTAATCTTCCATTGGTGTATAAAAAAGCCTCTTAACTCAACCCAAGCTGTTTTTTTCTCAAAAAAGTGCTTGACTTAAAATAATCCATATCTGCATGGAATTAATCGTTTCCATACAATTTACAGAAGATGATGAGCTATGATTCTGAATTAAAGCAATTCTTCAAGTCTTTGAAATCTTCCTAAAGCAGTAGCATACTGGAAATGATATAACTGATTTGTTTCTTTTATTTTAAGTATTTTTAAGGGAGATCCAAATCAAGGGATGTCTAAATTTTTTGCCAAATGCATCACTAAAACTATGTAGCAATTAAGAGGAGAATGAAAGGAAAGGAAAATAAATAGGTTACATCATTAACATGTCTGTATAATATGAACTAAACAAACAATTCCCAATCTATAACAAAAATGACTCCTGAATATCAAGCTTACACTTACAGCCATACTGTACACCTCTGACATTGGCACAAGCAAGTGTATCACAAACTGAACTGTATTTGCCTCATAATCTAATATCCCATGTCATGTCACAATGTATGAAAGGGTTAAGGAAATAGATGGAAATGGAAAACCTTTACCAAAAACTTAATGCAAATCTCCCATGACGTTGACTATGACCTCAAGGTCAAAACAGTAGAAAGTTTGTCACAGGAAGTTGTTTGGGGAAATATGAAACCAATTAAAAATCTTAAATAAAACCTTAATGCAAATCTGTGACCCAAAGTCAAAAGAACAAGAGATAATGTCACACAATGATCCACCATTGATAAAGGCAAGGTAGTAGCACAGATTAGTGAAACATTGCTGTAGAAAAATGTTACTTTACAATAATGGAAATGATGTTAATCTGAGTTTAATTGTCTTTTGCAGGAATCATGATATGTGAGTGGACACCCTGAACTAATGGAAAAACTAAGAAACATTTGTTTAATAGCTAAAGCCACAAACTGACCGTCACTTTTGACTTGGAGTAGTGAACAGTCACATGACCTATGCATTATCTCATAGGGTCCCTTGATGAAAAGTAGCCCAGAAAATTTAATTCATTCAAATTCTCGTCAACTGAAAGCTACATACCAAATTTTATTGAAGTCCAACAAACATACATCAATTTATAAATTCATAAACCAAACTGATGATGGGCAGTTAATGCAGGTTCTAATGACCTAATAAAACACTTTAACTGAAACCTGAACAGCACCAAATCCTCCACTGCCTGTAAAATGACTGCCCTCTCTCACATTCCCACTTTTATTGGCTCAACAATGAAATAGTAAAGTGACTCCTCTGTCACTTTCTCACTAATATGGTCTCAACAATGAAATAGTAAATGACTAGTCTGTCCAATTTTACCACTATTATGTTCTCAACAATAAAACAGTACAGTGACTTCCCCGTCTTACATTCCCACTATTATTGACTAATCAATAAAATAGTAAAGTGACTGCTCTGTCTCGCTTTCTCACTACTACTGCCTCTACAGTAAATTTGTAATGTGACTGTGTTGTACTTTCCCACTAGTATGGGCACAACAATGAAACAGTAAAGTGACTGCTGTCTCAAATTCCTACTATTATGGGTCAACAATAAAGCAATAAAGTGACTGCTCTGTCTCACTTCTCACTACTACTGCCTCTACCGTAAATTTGTAATGTGACTGTGTTGTACTTTCCCACTAGTATGGGCACAACAATGAAACAGTAAAGTGACTGCTGTCTCACTTTTCCACTAACATGGGCTCTACAGTAAAACTGTAAGGTGACTGTTCTGTCTCACTTTCCCACTAGTATGGGCATAACAATGAAACTTAAAGTGACTGCTCTGTCCCAATGGCCCACACATATGGGCTTAAAAGTAAATTAATAAAGAGACTGCTGTTTCCCTTACTCACTAACATGGACTCAACAATTCATGACGCTTTGTCAGGCCATTTTCAGATTTGTTGATGAAGTTTATAAAACAAAAGAATTACATCAGCCATACTATTGAGTGATAGAGCCTTTTATGATGGAGTAAACCAAAAGCAAAGCAAGCTCTATGTATTCGGGGTTCAACAAGTGAATTTCAGAACAGAATATTCTACTCTCACTGTGAAAGTGGTCCATAATGATGTTAGTGCAAGTTACATACTGGAAATTACAGGCTCCAAAAATTCCCATATGGTATGATGTGCTTCTAAATTTTAAGTTGTTGATATAAATGAAAAACAGCTGAAAAGCTTCAAAAGTGTCAAATCCTTTATTAAGAGATAATCTTTTCTGTTCCCACCTTATCTACATTACACTGTCTGAAGGAAAAATTCCTAAAGTACCATGTTAAAAATATGTTTCATGCTTATTGAATTAATGTGCAGTGACACCTTATTACTGGACAATATATGTAACTTATTCTGTGTCAGGTTCTTAAACGTACACAGACTGGTTCTTAACCATACCAATTCTGGCTGAATATTCAGAATTGTTAAGAAGAATAAACTGAATAATAGAACTAGTCTCAGTACCCACAGTACTTAGTGCTCTTTTGGCGTGTAAAGCAATCATGGCAGCTGGTGGTAAACATGGTTTTAACCTGCCGAATGACATTTAATATCCAAAGCTAAAAGGTCAACATGTGAAAAAAATCCTGAAACAGTAACTTTGCAGGAAGATAAGAATGAGACATATTGACTAGATAAAGCATGTGTTGATGTAAATAATCATGTTTCAGCATACAATTTCTTGCATTAATGTCCTTGGATTTACCCCATTTTTGATAATGACTAAAACCACCTGCAGATCCATGTTAGTTTAAAAAAATAACCTTTGAATAAAAAATCAAAAGACTGCTTC
Organism: Unio delphinus; assembly: GCA_029339505.1. Taxonomy (NCBI): domain Eukaryota; kingdom Metazoa; phylum Mollusca; class Bivalvia; order Unionida; family Unionidae; genus Unio; species Unio delphinus. The sequence continues at coordinate 18,587,756 of JAQISU010000076.1, read as the reverse complement.
ATTATCATAAGTGCTAGCACTCTACAAGCTTTGGCCAAGTTCTTGAACTTTTAAAAGTCATGATGTAAACACCATTTTTCTTGTTTCTGTCACAATGACTTTCACCTCTGATCTTTTAACCCCAAACTCAACTGGCTTCTTTTTCAGGCTAAGTGCAAACTATCAGTAATGTTTTTGTAAAGCTTGTGATATTGTCCAAATGTTACTGTACAAAACACCATGTTTCTTTTTTTCAGTCAGTGAAATTGACCTAGGATGCAAAATAGTTAGATTTATTCCTTACCCAAAGTGCAAAACATTTAATTTTCTAATTGCAGATTCAAGAGAATCCGAATTCCTGTGCAGAAATGTAATTGGTCACAGATGGATAGTTGAACATCATAAAATAATATGCTCAGTCATAAGCCAGGTATATCAAACCTAAACAAACCCTCAAATAGTTTTTGACCCAAATTCATTAATGATGATTTAAAATGGGACCAACCCTATCACAAACCACCACCCCAACACCACTCCACTCAATAAAAAAAGCCAGTTTCTTAAATTAAAAATGTTTCTTGATTTTGAGAAAGAAACTAAAAAGTGGACCAATTAGAAAAACTCATTTTAAAATTCTATGCAGACATGAAATCTATATAATGCAGAAATGGTTGTAATCTACAAGGTGTAGTTGTATGCAGTAGTTTTTATGGCACACATGCACAAGAGTAACGTTGTAGTTTTAATGAAATGTCAAGGCCAAAAAATGAAATATTAATTGCTGAAAAATCAGGAAGATAAACCATTCCAAATAAATGCAAACATAAAGTACAGGATAAATTTTAAATATTATTTATTCTGTAAAATATAAGATGAGAGTAACCCATAAAAAATTCTGTAAACATATTCGCATTTTATATACAAGAAAAAACTTACCTGCTGAGTTGCAATATGGCCATCACATCAGTGAAAATGATCTGCAGGTTCTGAAAACTAATGATTGCTCTGAAATAAGATGAAAAGAAAAATTAATGCACAAAAATCAAGTAAAACAATGAAAATAACAATAGCATCAATTCTGACAAGAACCTTTTTCATCTCCCAGTATAGTGCATTGAGAAACTATTTTTTAAAAAGTAAAATATGTTTCTTCAATATTGCTTTCCTGATAAAGAAAAATTAGGAGTCCTTACACTACCTCACAAATCGAGCCTCTCATGCCAAAATAACACATGTTAATGTTTTAGCTTATCTTAGCTCTAAATATTCCTTAATTACTTAAAATAGAAACTGTGATGGAAGTTACATGAGAGTGGTCTCCCCTCAGAAGACGGGATTGGTGTCAACTCAATAATTTGTCCTTTACTACTAGAGCCAATTGCATGATCTTCATAGAAAGTCATGGGGTAGGCTTAGGAGGGAGTACCCATATAATAATCAGTTAAATATAATAATCAGTTAAGTTTCATCAAAGAAACATATTTAACTCCCAAACTTAGTTTCTTCTTTAAATGCTGTTTAGGTGAATTGTAGATTTTACCAGTCTGAACTGAATCTTCTGAGATGGCAGATTTCTCAGGCAGAAGCTGCTAAATGTAACAAAAAAAATCTATCCTACAGCTTGAAAATGTCAGAAAGCAATTTTGCTCAAACACTAGGTTTGTAACATATGCTCAAACCTCAAGAGTCAATATGCACAAGAAATTCTGGTGGTCTTGCATTAAATCTTTGCTGGCTGAACAAATAATACATCAAGTCCAGGATGACAGAGCCTGAAAGAATCAATATGGTCTTTCCCTCTCTGAATGGTTAAAAGCAAGTGAGGTCTCCCTCTTCTTCCATAAGCTGGTGTTGACCAATAAGACACAAATTTTGCTGGTTGTGCCTGTTAAGGCTAGGATGAATGGGAAACAGGTTTATAAAAGCAGTTAGACATTGACTAGTATTCATAGGATGACTTATTTAACCATATCAAAAACCCAAGGCAGATCCATTTCACACAAAGGGACAAAGCCTTTGGCTGAGACAAGGCAAAATTGGCTTGAAGGTCAAAAAAGTCTTTGTTCTGGCCTATGTCCTCCCTTCCATGATGAAGGAGCATGCCAGAAATTGTGGCACAGTAACCTCTGATAGTGATTAGTGACAACTTATATTCAAATAGCCAAAGGTGGAAGCCTTGCAGTCTGTGGTACAGAGGCTTTTAAAGGTGTGATTTTTCCACTCTTGCACCACTGGAAGAAAACTGTATTTTCCTACTAAGGCTTTCAAAAGTGGTGGTTCTTCATTCTAAGCAATTCTGCTCACTACCTGTTTGGTGAATGCTTTCCTCTGATGGCATGTTTGATATGACCCTAACACGCAGGTTAAATATCTCTGAATTAGGATGGAAGACCCACATGCACAGTTGCTTCTACAGACAAGCATAATGGGCCCCAGGTGGCTGAGTGGTCTAGAGCACTCGCCTTTACACATCACCGCCATCTCTAGCCTCTGTCCATGTTGTTGTTGTTGTTTTATGGTTTAATGCCATTTTTCAGCACACGATAGGCTATACATTGCGGCCAGTATTAATGGTGGAGGAAGAACCCAGGAAAACCCCCAGAAAGAACCACCAACCCATGAGAAGCTACTGGCAAGCTTTCTCACATATCCACATTAGCCGAATCTTAGACCTGAACCCATGCAGATTGAGGTGAGATGGCAGTGATCCGTAACGGACAACGCTTTAGACCACTCGGCCACTAGGGGCCCCCCTCTGTCCATGTGGATTCATATCTCAGGCTCAGACAGTATAGATATGTGTTTCAGTTCTTACTGGGGTTTTATTGGGTTCATCCTCCACCAATTATACTGGTTGTCATGCACAGCCAATCTTGTGCTGAATAATGGGACATCATACCTAAAACTAACAACTACAAGTACAAAGACAGCAGGATTTTATTGACTATTTCTGCTGTTAGACACAGGTTATATACCCAGGATTTCTTACACTTGAGAACAATCCAAATGAGTCTTACCTATTCAATGTTTGGTTGGGGGAAAATATTAACAACAAGGTACTTGCTTTTCAGTGAGAAGATATTGACTGCCTTGCCTTTTGTATCTGTAAATAGGCTTTGAAAGGTACAAAGCTTTTCATTCTGCAATAGTCATCAAGAGCAGATCAAAAGGAAGATGGAGGGAAGAATGAAACCATCCTGTGTGAACTTGCTCATTCTATTTGTACACTAAATTTACCACAATATTAAGCACGCCTCAAGAAACCTCAAATCAGAGGGAACAGACTAATGTGGACCTGTCTTGGGAGATATAGTTGACAACATCAGAGCCTCCTGGCATGGCTGAAATTTGTTTGCTTCAGTCTTCATCTCCTGAAAGATGTACACAGACAGCCCCAAAAGGAATCATACCCTCTTTACTTCTTCAAAGAAGGTTAGGTGATAAACACCCTAGTCAATCATACTGGTAATTGTGCAAACCATTATTTCCAGCATGATATCTGATATACACTGTAGTAGGTCCTTCCAAAGACCGAGACAGAGCCTTATGTAATTTGAAACTTTGATCATGTGACCAAGTCTGCAGTGATACTATATATGATTAATAGGATTCTTTCTGTGCAATGGTGTAGAATCGTAAAATTCTACTCAAGGTTGGAATTCTGCATCAGACATGAGGCTTTGTTGAGTGTCTGATGCAAACTTTTCACTCAGAGGGTGTAATTTTCCTATCCTGCACTGAGGTATAAAAAGGAACTGTTTATCTGGCATTTCTAAATGAAAAATGTGCATCAAAGGCAATGTAGTGCATTGTGAATATTAACATTGCTTTCAAACTTCAAAACACCCAATGAAAATAATCCTTACCTTAGTAAAGAATGTAAAAAGTAACATTTGCAATGAAAAATTCAATGTAAACTTTAAATGATATTTAAATACAATTTTAGAAGTTTGTTTGTTTGTTTGATTAGGATTTTTAACGTAGCTTTAACAATTTTTCAGTCATATCGCTACGATGTCTGCAGTGAGGCAGTTTATAGTGATGTCTAGCACTGAGACATCATGCCGCAGACATGTAGCATGATGTCTCACCCAGTCACATTATCCTGACACCAGGCCGACCAGTCCTAACACTAACCTCTTAATGCTGAGCGTCAAGCGAGGCAGCTGTTAGTACCATTTTTGTAAGTCTTTGGTATGACTCGGCCGGGGATCGAACCGACGACCTCCCGCTTCCGGGGCGGACGCTCTAACCACTAGGCTACCGGAGCGGTTCAATTTTAGAAGAACAGTGGTTAAAACAGCAATGATAACAGCAGTATACAATGCAATAAACGTGTACTACAGATAGCTTGCACAATAATTGATATGTTCACAAGTAAAAAAAAAAAGTCCACTTTTATCCATATGATTAACTGAGACATATAAAATACAAAAATAATTTTCAATTCAACTTTGAAAGAATAGATTTACCTTTCAGAACTAATAATGAGAACATGAATTTGTAACAAATAACAAATTACAACAATGACTTTTTAAACTTGAAATTGGACTAATGATGTGTAGCTAGGTTCATCAGTGTGAAATGACCCATTTGCAGGACACTTAACTACCATTGCTGCTCATTTTTGATGTGTTGAAATTAATGTTTATCTTAATTATTGTGAAAGATTGTGCAAGTGATGATGGAAATTAAAGTTTTGCTAAATTTGGAGCACTATGCTTGCAGCAGATGGTCAAAACAGTCCACGAGTCAGGATAAAGGTCACATAAAATGAAGGATAGAACTATCCTGCACAAGTGTTCTAAACTGGAAAAACATGATTTGACAGAGATTTCTTGTAAACTAAAGCTATTATGGTCAGAAATTTTGGAGAGAAATATGGTAAAGCTTCATTCATGCCTTCAAAATTTAAACCCTCCCAATTTCACACTGAAGTGCATGATGGATTTAAGTCTCACAAAGTTTATGCTGGAGAGACAAAAAATTAATTTTGCTGGACACTATATTTTGCCTGAAAACTAGACCATGACGCAGTCTTCTTGAACTTAAACACAGAATACTGATTAATTTTATCAAAATACCAGTCCTACTTGAAAAGTGATACAAGGATATCTGTTTGTCTATTATGTAGGCAAGACAAGGTTACTTTCTCTTTCACCTAACCAAGCACATAAAGAATACACAACCTGTTTGATTCAAGTGCATCTTTGAGGGGCTTAAAATAAATTTTCTTAATGGCAGTAAGGATGCGGTTGTACTCAATCTCAGTGGTTAGAATCTCCATGGCGATTGGTGAGCGCTTCTCTGGGTGGTCGGAGAACCTCTGAGGTGACTGAAAATGCAATAAAAGAAAAATGATATGTCTAAAGGAACTTTATCCAAAATAATAAAATAATACAAAGAATATTCTGTTTTTCAATAGACATGAAACTTAGGAAACAAGCTGAATAACAATATGAAGATCATAAAGGGTTTGTAAAATTTAAAATGTTTGTCCTTGAGGGTGGAGAATGAACCTGAATTTAAAGCCAGAGGAATCAAAGTTTTTCCCAAGTATTCTAGAGTGTTCCTGAGTGTTTCAGAGTGTACCTACATGTTCTATTAGTACTTTCAATGTAGCAGCTGCAAAATATCATTATTTTTACCTGACAAAGTAATAAATAATATAATATTCATAAATTACTTAAATAAGGTATTTTTTTAAAACAAAATTTCAAATTACACTTTCTACCTGCTACCTTCAATTCTTACATTTAAGAACAATTTAAGAGATCAAACAGCAAACATAACACAAGATAGACCTGATCTTTATATAAGCATCCTGTTTTGTATGGTATTTAATTTTTTTAAACAAATATTGAGCACTATTACCAAGGATATAAAATGAGTGTCTGTTATCGACACACTCAAAGCCACCTATGAAAATCATGAGGAATCTATTCTACAGTTTAAACAGCAACTGTTTTAACATTTTTCTTCAGCAGGTAAATAAGGAAAAAGAGCTCTCCATCTCACCAGTTTTTCATATCTTCCTGTGAGCTTCATGGATCCAAATCTCTTGCTCAATTCCTGTGTCTGTAACACAACCTGTTTTTTCTGACTCCTCCGTTCCATCTCCCTTCTCTCCAACTCCTCTTTCTCCATCCCATCCTCTTCTTCTTTAGCCTCCTCTTCCTCTTTCTCCTCAGTATCTGCATACATTTTTGGTTATCATCATGCAGTTATGAAATTTGCATATTCCTTATAGCATTTTAAAAGATTAAATTAAAATCTGATTGTGTGATCTTAATGTTTCAGGATTTCTGTTGGGAAAAGCTCAGAAAAGCCAAGACATGCCTGATTTCAGTAAAAGCTTAAAAACCTTGTCTGATTCAGCTCAAAATTGACAATTAAAGTAAAAACATATCAGATCAAACAGAGGAAAGCCTAAAAACTCAGTAGTAGTAGTATTAGGGTTTAACGCCATTTTTCAGCACAAGATAGGCTATATACATGGTGGCCAGTACAAATGGTGGAGGAAGAACCCGGTAAAACCCCCGGAAAAAACCACCGACCCACGAGAAGCTACTGGCAAGCTTTCTCACATAACTACATTAGCCGAATCTTAGACTTGAACCCACGCAGACATAGGTGAGATGGCAGTGATCCGTAACGGAAAGCGTTTTAGACCACTCGGAATCGGGGCCCCCTAAAAAACTTGGAATGAAGTCAAAATGAGATGAGAAAAGCTTGAAGAAAAATGATTTGTTGTCAAGTAGAGTTTGGAAAGACTCTACATACCAGTACAACAGAAGCCATGATATGCTGCATGAGATAACTAATCTAACTTTTCCAAGCTCCCTCCTCCCCCCAAAATCAATATTACCCCAGCTTATACCAAGTTTTCCTAGCTAAAGATCACACTTAAATCCTGGATATTTCCCATCAAATAGAAACTGTGTTACTGTGTGAAGCGCACACCATGCTCTTCTCTGCCTTCTTTACAGTCCCTCCCTTCAATGGATAATCAGTGTTATATGCACTCGTGTGTAGCAGTCACACTCACACAATGACCTAATAAATAATTCTCATCTATCTACACAGACATGCCAGATTCCTATGATAGAAATCAAGAAATTAATTACTAGCTCATGTGAGTGTGTCTGCTACACATGTTTGCACAAAACACCAATTCAGATGCTTCATTTTTTGGTGATATGTGCTTAGTTGTGATCGAATATGGACTGGTGTGTGCAGGCAAGGCGATGGGTGCCATTTACCTGTTCAAATCTCCGTCTCCATAGAGTACAAATTAAAAAATTCTCTAACCTTTCATCAAGCATTCTCTTATAGAATCCAGGGATTTTAGCACTTTCTGTTCCGTCTGATGTATATTTATAACTCTATACATCTTAGATGAGAGGATACATTTGTACATAATTCTCTTGATAACTTTAATAATTGTGTAGGATACAAAAGATCTGTAATTACTGTTACATTTTAGTAGCAGCAATGATTCCTGTGCATCATGTGTTCATTAGCCCCGTGGTGGAACACACATTCAGCAGTTTAGGCAAAGCAATTGAAACAAAGAAACCAATTTATGTTAGGAAATAGCAGACTTACAATAAATCACTGATTTCCTTCATAACCAAATATTTAGATTGGTGACAATTTGTTGCAAAATGTGTAGCTTCTTAAGTAGGCGTAAAGTGCTTAAAATAGAATTGAGTATTTAAAAATGTTTCAACAAAAAAAACATATACCCCTCTGCCTCTGCCATTGGCAAAACCCAGGGACCAAAGTAGTGCTGAAAGAAGTATGTGATGATATTATTTTTCCAAATACCAAGCAGTTATAGTAAAATAAGCGATGATATTCTGGATGTGTCTGTCAGGGTTCCCATATTCTTTTAAAAGAAAAATTTCAAAATCTTTTCCAGGCTTTTCTTGGATGAAATTGATTTTCTTTATTTTTCACTTATTATATTTACTGAATGGAGTTAAATACATACATTTTTAAAATCAAAAGCTATAAATTTTTTTAGACTCCCCCATAACATCAGAAATAGACATATAACATTGTATTGAACCACACAGTATGTTACGCTAGAAACAGATTACCATTTAAATGAATTTAAATTTGCATGCAACTCATTTTAACTACAGAAGAACAATATTCATATTACCCTGCTTAATTGCATGTGTTGAAATGAAGACAGAATTTTAGAAATGCTGTTTAAAATTTTCACAAGAAGCCGTTAAAATTGTATATCTTGCAGAAAAAGGAATGCCCAAATTAATTCCTTTAAAAATTTAAAATCCATTGTGCAGGTTATGGGAGATAATGTTTCCAAGTGCTTGTCACTGGAGTAAGTTTCAACAGATATTTGTCCTTGTGATCGCTGTACTCAATTAATACACTTACATTTATCATTATGGTAACCATCTCAAAATATGAAGAATTCAATTTTAGAAAAAGATCCAAAACCATCAGCTCAAATAAGTTCAAGTTTGCAAGCAAGTTTAGAGTTGTTTTTGTTCTGACCCATCTCCTTCCTTCCATGTCAAAACATGTATAAAATTGAAGAAAAAGCATCATAGCATAATATGCTCTGCCAAAATGGTGGATGTATAAATAATCCATTGTGGTCCAGGAGTTGCTTTGTGGTGAACTTTCAGCACAGCAAACAAAAAGAGGAAGTCATCTCTTTTTGAAAGATGAATTTTAACAGATGCAACCATTAAACTGGAAAGTGAGTGTTGAACTGACGTGTTAAGTGCAAAAGCTATATCATATGAGAGACAGACTCTCAAGCATAAATGTTGACTGGATTCTTGATAAAAGGGTTTAGGAGGTCTTCAGACTGGCAAAAAACAGCCATTGAAACCAAGATGAACATGAGTCCCATCATTTCCATGTAGTGGAAGTAGTATTTGACAATGGAAGAGATTAGCACCAGGCCTAATATCCAAGGGGAGACCACTTTGGTATGACTTCAACTTTGGCAAACAGAATAAGGTTTAGCAGCTCTGTTGCTACAAGAAACCAAAAGAAAAAAGCAAACATCTTTTTCAGCCTGAGAGGACTAGACAAGTGAAGAAGTGGAATTACTCCTAATATATTGTTATCAGGCAATGTCACTGAGGAAGGAACTAAAATTCTCTTAAATGGAAAAATGTCATTAGTAGCAATTTTGTTTAATATGTATTCTGCTTGTGTAACTTCATATCCAAGTTAGGCTAATATCTATCAAAAGACCTCGTCACCTTATGAATATTTTCTTCCTTCCTTCCTACCCCTCTCTCTCTTTTGATTGCACTTCCTGATCCCTACTATATCTCAAGCTGATACCTGATTCTGCTTGATGCTCATCTCTCCTCTTTTCCTCGCTATTTTTGTTTTCCTGATGCCCATTTACTCCATCTTCCTCTTCTAATGAAAACTTCAGAGGTTCCGCAAACTGATGAAAACAGAAAAAAGTACATATATAGGTATTTATTTATTTATCTATCAATGTAACTATATATACAGTGGGGCCTTGACTTACGAGTTTAATTCGTTCCATGACGGAGCTCGTAACTCAAATTACTCATATGTCAAATCCATTTTTCCTATTGAAATGGAATTAATCCGTTCCAGACCTCCAAAAACACCGCAATATCGATAATTCTGAAGCATATCCTGATGTTATAGTGGTCCTTCCAGAACTCTCTAAGGTTGAGGTTTGTGCTCTCCGTCACCGCAAATCCGTGTCGGAACAGGTGCTTGGTAAAGAGCTTCTTGAAATAGAAATCACCTGCTGGTCCATGGGCTGAAGGATAGGGGTGATGTTGGGTGGAAGGTAAAGAACCTGCAGCAAATCAGCGTAAATAGCTCGTGCCTTCTCGCAGATTATAGCCTCCGTCACGGTATCTCCGGCGAGCTGCTTCTCCATCAACCCACCATCAGCAGCTTCTCCATATTTTCATGGAGATATGTCTGCTGTTTATTAATTATTTTAACGCCCTTGGCTAGCATGATAGCCTTTATTGACTCCTTCTGCTTCAGTATGGTGCAGATCGTGGAAGTGCTACGCTCGTACTGCTTTGTCAAGTCGACTACACACACACCTTGGTCATGTTTTTCCATAATTTCTTTCTTTAATTCAATGCATATCATCTGCTTCTTTGCAAAAATAACCGCAAGCACAAATGCGAGCACAACACTAATGCTTCCACTGCAAGCTGACCGCTTAAAGTGAACGAGTGAGACACGGGATGCTTGGCGGATGTTCATGCGTTCACTGTGACGTTCACTGCGCCAACTAGCGGTGGGGTATCTGAAGCTGGCTCGTAACCCGAATTTTAGCTCGCAACTCAAACCAAAAAATCGGCCGAGAGACGACTCGTATCTCAAAAAACTCGTTAGTTGGGACACTCATAAAGTCAAGGCCCTACTGTATATCTAAATTTTTAGCTTGCCAAAAGTTGCATCAACTTAAAAGTCTTCATTTTCATGGGATTTTTTTTATCACATGCATAATCATACCTTCATTTTCTTGCTAAGGTATCCTAAATACAGCTTGGGTGGTTACTATCTCAAATCTTATGAAGGTCAGGGGTCAACCAAGCAGAAATGTGCTCTTCAATAAGACTTCTAAATAACATGACAATCTAACAGCAAAACGAGATTTTGACAAAAATCTTTAACGAGTAAAGAGAAATAAGTAATGGAAATTCAAATGGTAATATAAAATCACTTGTGTGTCTATCAATCGTCATCCATTCTTTTCTTATAAAGAGCAAATTGAATGCACAGTATAATTAAATAATCCCGCAATCATGCACCTGAAAAATATTCTTGGTACTATTTACAAGGACCATGCTTAATTGGATCCTCAAAGGACACCATGAAGACCACAAATGGATGTCACCAATGAACCTACACATAAAGTGCAAACATTAAGGTCAAAAGTCAAATACTGAGTATAAGAAAAATGGCAGGAAGTCCAGAAAATTACCCTAGATAGTTCAAAAACATATATTTTAAGTATGAACTGAAGCCAATTTAATAGAGATGGCTAATGGACAATTCAAGAGAGACAAACACATTCAAAATGATAGAAAAATCATTCAGAGTCAAGTATACAGAACAAGAAAAGAATATTGGTATAATGTATAACATAATATGGGCCTAACCAGAAATCGCCTTGGACATTCGCTTCGGCCGAATATCCGTTTTTTCTGTACTGTTTGGAAGTATTCACCGTGGCAAATAATACGTGCACAAATGGTTACAAGTGAAATAATTCAATAAATATCAAACTTTTTAAAAAAAGTTTTTTAATACATAATAATTTTAGTTAATAATAACAATCTTCATCTTATAGGCAATATATACGGTATACGGTACTCGAAAAGTTTAAGCTTTGCATACGATAATGAAACAAACGGTACTATCCAGAGTCGCACCTACTACTCGGTTCTTGCCCGGATCTGGCAAATAGTACATCCAAATACTCGGATTCAGTACTTGGCGAAAATTATCTACTCGGTTAGGCCCTAAACATAATGATGTAAAGATTGCTGGATTGTCCACATCTGGTAGCCTTTGATCTAAACAGCACTGAATTTCCTAATTGCAAACATTTTAAAATTTATTTTTCAAAAGCAGGAATCGTTTGATGGGCCAAACAAACCTCCTGACATGCTCAAACACCTTTGAAAACTTGTTCAAGATAAAATGATGGAGATCTCTTACTTGTTTTGTACCAGTGAAGTGTAGATCACTCACACCTGCCTGTTCCAGAAGGTATTGGCCAAGGAATTCTAAAGGATTTACCTGATGGAAAGGGAAAGAATTCAAGAATAATAGTAAAAGAAGTGTAGGACGTATAAAAAGTCAGTAGCTCAAAGTTATTTAATTTGTCTGGCCCTGTGTGTACACGTACAAGCAAGTGGTTAGAATAAGGCATCATATATTAACTTGTTTAAGAATATTTGTTAGAGGAAAACAATATTCTTTCTCACAAACCATTGGCATCTATCTCAAAGCCGGGATCAGGTGTTGCTCTTGACAGATTTCTAAAGATTGTAAAAATAAACAGTGCTTCTCGAGATATATCAATTGAAACTAATTACTGACACAGATTTTGTTAAAAGTTGGTATAACTGCATCATATTCTTCATTTACAATGGATAATTTCAATAATACCTTTGACAGTAGATGTTTACAACTTATTCTAAATGCAGAGGGGTTTCATTTTTTCTCTTTAGGTCCAATATTTCAAACCCCTGATCCCACATCAGACATAAGCAAAATATATATTCAATTATTTGGTCCAAGATTTCTGACACATGGCCTAAATCAGATTATATAATCTTTTCATGCTATATGAAAAGTTTGGTCCAGGATTTCAGACAGAGCTCCACCTAAGATATATGTAATCTTATCTTATTATATGCTCATTTTTATCTCCGTTAACTTTACAGTGTCAAAATCATGCAATATTTTACAATACCGCACACCTTCATATTGCACTCAAAAGGTCAGTTGAGCGATTTCAGAAGCTGACCCTACCTCAGACATATATAATCTTACGATACTGTGTGTAAAGCATGATGCAAAATTTCCGACACCTGGCCCCACCTAAGATATATGTAATCTTATATATTTTATGAAAAGCTTCATTTATTCATCACTAATATAAATCTAACATGAGGAAGTCTAAAATATTAAAATGATATCTGTTCCTGGAACCAGGCAATATACATGATTCATACAGACCCAGACTCAGAGTTGTCTTTCAAAGATATTTCAAGAAGTTTTTAAGGACTCCCAAACATTTTCAAAGTCCCTGGAATATTTTTCTTAATGCAACCAAACTATTACCATGTGTTACTTTGTTTTCACTACCCAAATGAATGCTAATTTATCTGACCACTACCTATGTCGCATATCATTTGATCACTTATTCTTACCCTATCTGATTAATTTATTATTCATTTTGGGGGAAATTACTTAAAAAGAAAACAATCTGAATTTAAATGTGATATTTTTTATTTGATTTAAACATATCTGTATTTCCTCCCTAAATCTCAAAAACGTTTGGGAAAATTTCAATGATTTCTTCAATAAATTCAAGGACTTGTATAATAAATTCAAGGTCTTCTTTAATATATTCAAGAAATTAAAATTTAAAAAAATCTTTTTATTCCAAATTTGAAGCTATTCAAGGTAATCTCTTAAAATCAAAGAAGGTTTTATGTTTACAATGCAACCACACTATAGTTATTTTTCACTCTGAAAAATTAGGTCTCATATTTTCTGCTTTCTTAAAGGAAACTTACTGAAAAAAAATACTGAGGAAATATGCATTATCCGGCATATTTGTAAAGTTAACTCATTAAGTTATTGGCAGGGTAAACAGCAAAAAACCATGTAGAAAACATTTGTCTAACCTTGTACAACTCTTTCATAGGGAGAGACAATAAAATAATAAACATCAAAGAATCCCACAATGAGAATTGGGAAAAATACAAATAAAATGTTTTTTTTTTAAAAACATGTAAAAACTAACATTATTTTGTTGTCCTAGTTGTCGAAGTCCATCTGTTAAAAATGTAGTAATCTTGTGAACCCCATGGATGTTGGCCTGTCCTATCACATCAAAAACCACCTGACCTGAAGAATAAAATGAAAAATGCAAGGTGTCATGGTGTGATCTCAATGATTAAAGGTGCTTCAGAAAGTCACCATAAATCCAATTCTGAATTTCACAAACTGAATTTCTGTCAGATATCAAATCTAACCTAAAAACCATGGGATGAAAAACGCTTTTGAGCAATCAAATGTTTTAAAATTCCCGACATCTGGGTGAAGTTGGGACTACGTCAATAATATAAATAATGCTTGAAAACTAACAACAGTATTTTTTGTATGTATGAAAAAAAAAACATTTATTTGCTTTCCAAAGACATCATTTAATTATATGTCCAAAGACAGACAGGAGACAAATAAAATAATCAACCCTCACAGACAACACACCAATATGACAACAAAATAATTGGTGCTGATGATACTGAACAATAAATATTTCTATTTTTAGATTAAGGGTAATGAATGAAAAACAAGCTTTACTTTCCTATTTCTTGTATTTGATATAAGTTCACCAGACAATACTGCCATGACTTGTACATTTGTTCAAAGGGACCCAACATGCCAAAGACTCATAATACTTGAGAACCACTCAGGTCTTCTAAGAGTTTGCCTAAAAATATATGTTCTGTAAATAAATTATCGCAAAGCATTATCTGAAACTTGTAAGGCATAGAAAAAAAAAATTTCACATACAAATTTTAGTTTCTGAATACAAAGAGCATCTCAAAACATACAGAAAATACAGTACACAGTAAAACAAATGTTATCCTAATTATGTAGTCCGAATCATGCAGAAAATTCATTACAAAGTACAACATACATTATCTAGACTTGTTGGAATACACAGATATGCAGTAGCGTTTAATCACACCTCAGCACAACAGTGGCTATATAATTCCAACAAGAAAGAATATAATGGATAAAGCTGTTACAAGGTTTAATTCATATAATCTTCCAAACCATAAATTAAAGAACAATTACAAAATGACAGTTTTCAATTACAATATAATTTATCCTGGCAAATAAAAAAAATTAGTATGTCTAGATGAAATGTTTCACCCCACACTTTAGCAAGGTGATATTGCAATACCACCTGTCAGTCCATTTCAATGTAGAGGTATCTGCTGGGCAAAAATTTACCAACTTTGGTATTCCTGGAGGAAAGATGGAATTAATCTCAGATCAAATATTTAAAAACTCCACTAAAAATGTCATCGACAAACATATTCAAACCAAACTTTATACATGTATTTGTAAGAGTACGTATCATTTATCTTACTGCTTTTGGGTTTTGATCCTTGGGTCATGTTCTGAAGAGGGGCAAGTTGGAGTTGGATATGTGGGTACAGGGGAACATAAAGAGTGTGGGACTGCCATCCAAATATCGGACACCTATATACAGATAAATTATGTTTCATTGTCTTCCATTATCTATTGTTATTTAATGCCTACCAGCTAGCTGGGCCACAATATCTCCATGAACTTTATCGAAGAATGCTGACAGTTGGTTCCTACAGGATTTAATGGCTTCCAGTGCTTGATCTGCCACATTGGCCCAAATATCCAGCTTACTTGGACAGAAGTATTTCTGTGGTGGTGAACCATCACTATATGGTATCAGCCATTCTGTGTTTACTGAAATAAATAACAATGCACATTAACTAGAATTCAATGGAGTGTTTTGTATTCCATGCTCAAAAGATCTGAACATTAATTTCAAAGCAATGCTATTAACAAGGTTTTACCTATGTCTTTCCATGAGGAAAACAAAACCTATTATGATTCCTGAGTTTACATACTCAACTGGACTTATTAATTGTTGCTGCATTTCCTTTTTTTTGCACGCCCTTTCATAAATTTCAAAATTGAGTGCCCCTTTAAACATATTCCATGTAGTTAAGGTGTTTGCATGCTGGCATATAAGGTTAAACAAATTAGACTCCGAAGCTACAGTACTGAGTTGGTGAGGTCAAATGACTCAAAGACTCAGCTATAGTACTGGGTCTGGGAGGTCAAGCATGTCACACACTCCCTACAAGATTGATCCTGATTACAGACATGGGTCAGTGAGGTCAACCAACTCAAAGGCTAAGCTTTAGCATTGGGTCAGTTAGGTCAAACAACTAAAAAGGCTTAGCTACAGTACTGGGTCAGTGTGTGCGTGTGCACATATTTGTTGGATTTTTAGCATAGCTTTAACAATGTTTCAGCCATATCGCAATAATATCTACAGTGTAACAGTTCATAGTGATGTCTAGCATTGGGGTATCATGCCGCAGACATGTAGCACCATGTCTCACCAGTCCTAACACTACCCTTTAAGTGCCTAGTGAGGCAGCTGCTAGTACCATTTTTATAAGTCTTTGATATGACTTGGCCAGGGATTGAACCCACAACCTCCCACCTCCAAGGCAGATGCTCTAACCACTAGGCCACCATCGCAGTGTTGGATCAGTGAAAAGTCCAGATTGAACAATTTATTTATTTAGACTAACTGAAGAATCAAGTTTCACTTAATGGAAAACCCCATATTACAAGGTATTAGTGCTGGACAAAGTGAAAAGATCACAGATTCACATGGTATGTATATTAACAAGAAACAAACTTTTTATCCCTAGTTTTTTTTATTACTATGGTGAGATTATTTCACTGGGCATGATGCCTAATTTTGCGATGCATAATGCACCTGCAGTTCATGGTCTATGTTGTCTGTTCTACTGATGATTCCTAACAAACTGCACAGACCTAGATATGATGGCACATTAGATCTGGGCCAATGCAATCGGTATTGATTTACAGGTCACTATAGATATATATATATATATATATATATATATATATATATATATATATATATATATATATATATATATATATATATATAGATTTACAGGTCACTATATATGGCATTTGTGGCAAAAAAGAAGAAGGTTGTGTTTCTCAATCAAACATTCTGTATAAGAATAAGTAATATCATGTTTGATTATTTTTATTATCTGATTTCTTCATCACGTATGATCATGTATGATGAGTGACTTAAAACTAGCAACTGGAAAGACAGACATAAGAAATTGAAAATCTCACCAAGAATAACCATAACAAAACAACATCATCTTCCAATCCAATATCAGGTCCTAATAAGGTTCAACAAAGTGTGAATATTGCAGCATTTTTTTTGCTCTCCCTTGCATTTTCAACAAGAGCCTTGTATATTCCTTCATAACAAAACTCTGTGTGTGTGTGTGTGTGTGTGTCTGTGTCTGTGTCTGTGATTTGGATTTTTAACATAGATTTAACTATTTTCCAGTCATATCAATATGATGTCTACAGTGTGGCAGTTTATAGTAATGTCTAGCACTGGGGTATCATGCCACAGACATGTAACAAGATGTCCCACCTAGTCGCATTATCCTGATACAAGGCCAACCAGTCCTAACACTAACCTCTTATAGCTGGGTGCCTAGTAAGGCAGCTTTTAGTACCATTTTTAAAAAAGTCTTTGGTATGACTCAGCTGGGGTTCAAACCTGTGACCTCCCACATCCAAGGTGGACACTCTAACCACTAGGCCACCGGAGCAGTCATATAGCAAAACTGTCATGCAATGCTAATTTAATGATTTATACATCGTCTCTACCCAGGTGTTTGGTCACTGGCACTTCCAACTCTGCCTGCATGAACTGCACCCGTGCACTTAAAATGTGCAATATTGACAGGTCCCTGAATCTGCATCTACACAAAGAATTCTGATCTTTTATATTGTGGAAATAGACAAAAACTCAATAAATAGACAAAAACTCAATAAATAGACAAAAACTCAATAAATAGACAAAAACTCAATAAATAGACAAAAACTCAATCATTTTATGCATAAATGGACAAAAGCTGATGACACTGACAAACAGTTCAATGAACTAAAAATGGAAATTCAGGAAATTAATGGTGAATATGAGAATTTCGAAAAATCTCTACAGGAGTAACAAAGAAAAAGATCAGACTAAAGAACAGACAGCTAATAAAACACTTGCCATAATGCAACCTATAAATAACATGGAAAATATCAGTGATATACTGTACAAGTTAATAGTATGAGATAATATCATATTTATTAGGATACCTCAAACTGAAAATGAAGATTTCAAACTGTTGAGGTGCTAGACATTTTATCAGAAAAAGTGCAAACTGACCCCAAAACTCTTTTAGGGAACCAGTAAAAGAGTGAGTATTGCTACAAGGGTCGGTTAAGACAAGCAGCATCTTTACATCTCAAAAAGAATCCATATGACGTAAATTAAAAGTTTCCAATAGAGGTTTCAGAATGATGAAAAATGTTTTTGCCAAATTTTAGAAAAGATATGAAGGACTGAACTTTGAGAGTAAAACTTGTCATGAACAGACTTTATATCCATGGCAAACACAAGCAACAAGCAGCAGCATATATGAAAGAACCCCTGTTTCCTTCGCAAAACATGTCTTGGATAACAGTTAGTGTTAATACCAATAATGATTTTGATTCATGATTCTAAAACACCATAAGAACCCCTCCTCAGGATTGCCAACAATGCACAAGCAAAGCAACCATGCAAATAGCCCACAAAAGATCATAAAAGACCTGAGTATGGACAATCACTTTAGTGTGTTAGCTAATACTGACCTTTAAACTTACAAAGTAAATGCTTATCATTGTCAAGGCAGTAGATGTCAGGAATATATAAACCTGTACAATATGAACCTGTACAATGCAAAGCTGTGCAATTTGAACCTCTACAATACAGTACAATATGAACTTCTACGATATTAACCTTTAGAATACAGTACAATATGAACCTCTACAATACTAACCCTTTACAAAAAGGTACAATCTGAACCTCTACAATACAGAACAATATGAACCTGTACATTATGAACATGTACAATGCAAAGCTGTACAATTTGAACCTCTACAATATGAACCTATACAATACAGTAAAATATGAACCTATACAATACAGTACAATATGAACTAGTACAATCTGAATATTTGAAAATTGCTTTCGCAAATGTTTGTGGTTTAAGAAAAAGAAAAACCTTATTACCAAAGTTCTTTAAAAAATTTAATTTATGATAATGTTTTATTTACTGAAACAATGCTTGTTTTCCAGTGTTGATTTTCTGATATACCTCATATATTGTCACCTTATTTTTTTACTTGATCAAAAAAAGAATACCCCCTGCCTTGACCAGACAAGAGTGTGCCTTGTCTTGACCAAGTAGAGCATTCCATGTATATATAACTTTCAATATGTTCCTAACAGATTCTTTATTTCTGACATTTCAAGACAGGCCCTTACAAAGATGATACCAAAGAAAATGAAATAACATGAGAAATGTAAGCTGATGTTGATAGATTGAATGATGAACTTTATTTTGGGTAAAGTAATTTAGAACAAAATGGACTTGTACCAAATACCAGTATATCTAAACATTCTTGATAACATTTAAAAAGCAGGAAACCAGTTTGAAATGAAGAGTTTAAAATCTTTATGGACAGATATGCAACAGAAGAAGGAACAATTTTATAGTCTTGAAGGATGTAACTCAGGGGAGCTAACCTATGGTTCATCTGATGAGTATTTTCAATACTACTATTGTTTATATAAGTTTTCAGTAGTGGTTTATGTTTAATCAATAGTTACAGATAATCCTGACCAATTCCAGAAAATTCCAGATGATCCTAACCAATTCCAGAAAAAGCTTCAGCAACTTGACCAAGGAAAGATATATTCGACGAGAATTGTGATTTCCAGAAAAACATGGGAGAGTGCAAGGATCATTTATTTCAAAACTTTTATAAGCCTAGAAACATTAGATTTAAAATCTTTGATCCACTCAGTTTTGTCAGTAGATCGAGGAGCAGACTTGTGGTCAGCGCTCCAGTCTTAATCTATCGAATTTATTGACCAGACTGGATCGGATTCTTAACAAGGGCAATGCGAGTGCGTTAAAATTAAAGAGTGTTAAAGCCGTCGACCATGCATGGTTAATAATTATGGTTGTCTACTATAGTGCCTCCTGGTGATCAACAGAGAATCAAAGAGCTAATGCCGTCTTGGTAATATTTATGGTTATCTAATATACCGCCTCCTGGTGACCAACAGAGATCTAATAGCTGTGATGTTGATATTAACAGGCCTCATTAATCAACCTTGACCGCCAATGTTCGGAATCTGTTTCTTTTCATTTTGAAAGGATCAATTTTGAACAATGCAGATATCCAAAGCAACTTAACACATAATAATGCATGTTCGGACCAGAGAAAGTTATGCAATAATGCAAAATATGCATATAGACGATATGCAATTGTCTGACACTGATATCCATTGAAAACAATGGTAACAAATCGGGACCGGCACAAAGCTATGCAATAAGGCAGAATATGCAGTTATACAATATACACATGTCTGGAGCCAACTGTATATTGTACCACCATGGTGTGCAGCAATTAACCACAACTCTGATTTAAACAGGCACAATTCCACAAGGTGCACCGTATCCAGCATAGGCTGATTTCATTGATTTTTTACTGGAACAGATTTATATACAATAACCACTGCAGGCTCACTAAGTGACTTTTACAATGGGTCTTTTATTGTTGTTGTTTTGGGTTTAATGCCTTTTTCATCACATGTTAGGACATACATAGTGGCCAGTATAACTTGTGGAAGAAAATGGGCCTGTGAAATATGCTACAATAATTGATCAGACAAGAATTGAGACTAGATATGAAGATAATATAAAGAGGATAAATGATATGTGATATGGACCATACAAAAATTACTATATTTAATAAATATAAACAGATTTGGCCTGAGAAGATGGATAATATTCTAAAGTTAAAAATGTATATAAAATTTAATGAAATATTATGTATTGAAAATTATATTTCTCTTATTCTATCAAGGCTGGAAAGATCAAGCATAGTACAGTTTAGGAGTGGTGGTTTGCCTCTGATAACTGAAACTGGGGGCTTTGTAAATGAAAGGATAGAGAACAGAATATGTAAGTTTGTGTTGCCTTGTGTCACTAAGCTGTAGCATGTATGGATAAACAGAGACCTCTCTCTGACTTGTTCAGTTCTCAAACAAAAAGGATTTTGAACCTTGGAATTAACTGACAAATTAGCAATAATGTTGAAATTTTAACCTAGAAACAAATGCACAATTTCTTTATAAATCTTTTACAAATGGAGGAGACAAATTCATCAAAAGATCATCATTCAAGTTTGTAAATGTGAAATATACTACACATATTATTCACCATGTTCACTGTATCTGAACCACGTTATCTATGATCAGATTGTCATTTGTACTGTGTAAAATATTTGAATGTATTTTATGCACACATCATTATATTAAAAATCATACCTTTATAGACCAGCATTTTGTTAGACAGTTATTGGAATTGAGTATATCTATTGGGAATAATGTATGCGCATTTCCATTATTTGATGAATGGTAACCTCAGATGCACTGAAGCCGATCTAAGGGAATTAATTTATTTATATTTTCATCATGACATGAAGGTTAACCTTTGATGGATTGGAACCTGAAGAGGAAAATTCAAATTTAGCATAAATCCATCATGAAATGGAAGTCAGGATAAAGCTCCAGCTTTATAAGTCACGTTTATTAAGTTCTATCCTTATTTTATATATTTAGCCTCACCATGATTGTAATTGCCAATTATTCCTGTGGGACTCGAGATCTGCATCCCAGTCAGAACACTTAGCTGTACAATCAACTCCATTCCAGGCTCTGCAAGAAGAAATATAATTATATGATCAAATGGAAACTTTATTGTGATTGTTTCTGTTTTGATCATCATAATTTCATCAAACAAAACATAGCTATAAGGATGTTAATCTAAATCATTATGAGATCTGAACAATTACCACAGCCATTTCATAACACATTTTGTTTCTTCACAGCAATAATTAAGACCTTAGAAAAACTTATATCAACATCGGAACAATTACCACAACCAATCCACTACATACTTTTTGTCTACACAGGAATTTTTTAGATCTCAGGATGATTGATATTATCTGAACAATTACCAGAACCAATCCATAACATTTTTCTTGTCTTCACATGAATAACTCAGATCTTAGAATGAATGATATCATCATCTAAACAATTACTACAACCAATCCTCAACACTTTGTTTAGTCTAAATATAAAAATAATTAAGATCTCAGAATGACTGATATCATCATCTGAACAAATGCTACAACTAATCTACATTTTCCTAGTTTTCACAAGAATAATTAAGTTTTTAGAATGACTGATATAATCATCTGAACAAAGGCCACAACCAATCTACGACATTTTGTAGTTTTCACAAGAATAATGAAGTTCTAAGAATGACTGATATCATCATCTGAACAACCAATCCACAACATTTCCATGTCTTCACTGCAATAATTATGATCTTAGAATGACTGATATCATCATCTTCACCAGAATAATCATGATTTTTGAATGACTGACATCACATGATCATACTTATTTGGTTGTGGAAATCTTGGCAATTCTGACCAAATATATCCAAAGTTATTTGTTTCTCTGAGTAAAATCTGAAATAGACCAAATAAATTGACAGCAAGGAAACAGACCAAATAAACTGATTACAAGTATACTGACTAAATAAACGGATAACAAGGAAATAAACCAAATAAGCTTACAGTGAGGAAGCAGAGTTTTAGAACTAATGATGACTATTAAATCAAGTCAGTACCAAACAGAAAAAATAAATAAAATATTGGACTAAATCACAGTTGCCTAGTTCAAAATGATTAGAAGAGAAAATAAACTTCACATGGTTTTGAACATTATCTATATGTGGCCATGAACACGTTTTTTTTTAAAGTAACACTGCTCCAAACAACTAAAACCTATAAAAATTGGGTAAGTCTTTGAGAGAATGAAGTTCAAGCAACAATAATTCTTGTGCTAAATAGAGAATATTTACTGCACTAGCAGTTCTAGTAGTTATTATGCTTTGAAGACTGATGTAAAATCCTAACAGTATTACATTTTTCATCTTATTTTATATTTGGCAATAAATCTAAACATGTTGCAGCTGTAGATTAGTATGTCATTTACTGATGTACTGTTCATTTAATATTTTAGAAAAATCTACAATTATTTTCAACAAAAAAATGATTTCTCTTGAGATTACTGACATGAAATCTCTAAACAAATAATTCCATTACCTAAAGCATGAAACTCTGCTTGTTCTTTGACTATAATTTGTTTGATATGACTTGGAAAGAAAACAATCTATAAATTTTATGACCAACAAGTAGAATTAGCAATATATGTATTGCTCAGAAAGTCCTTGAATAGATTTTCACAAAGAAAAAATTGGGTGTATATGTTGCTGTTATGGGTTTGATGCCATTTTTCAGCACATGATGGGCCACATTAGCCAGTATATTTGGTGGATGAAGGACCATGGAAAACCATCGTAAGAACCACCAAACCACTAGAGACTACCAGTAAGTTTTCTCACACACTCACACTGGCCAAGCCAGAAACTTGAATCCTTATAGAACGAGGTGAGGAAACCTTTTGGACAGAGGTGAGATTCAGTACAGGATCCATGCACAAGACTGACTTCTGATATTCCCTGACTTGCATTATTTGTGTTGCTAGCTGGGGCTTTCGAGTAGAAACCTGCCTGCAAGAAAGGCCAGACTGAAGTTTTACGGAAGTCATCATTCCAAGAAGAAAGGTCTTGTGAGACAGGTAATATGTCAATAACTCAACCAACTGTTTCAAAGAATTCTGATCTTTCTTGGTTAACAAATTCATGGATACCAGAATTCTACAAGTGGTCACTGATGGAAGAGTGGTGGAAGAAGAAAAGAACACTTGAAGCAGATGACTTCTTAACCCTTTAGCTACGACTGCCGCATCTCAGCGTCTACTGTAAATAGCTCTCGAATACCAGTGACGCATATCTGCAGTGCCGAAAAACCTAGCTTACAACCCCAATGTCGCACAGATGCGTAAAGTTCAGCAGTACTCAAAGAACCAGCGACGCTCATGTGCGCAGAATACCTACGTGTTAACTAAACGTTGATTGGTTGAAAGTACGAAAGTTTACACATTTTTGATTATCATAACCAATGAGAGGATTGTTTACTCGACATTTTGATACAAGTTTGAATGCTGAGAGGTTAAATTTAGACACACTAAAATGAATTTTCCGCGGTTTACGAAACACGTGTTTTCGAGATGGATTCCGATTCAGATATGAGCAACTTTAAAGGGTCCAGTGCAAGTGATATCAAAAAGTTTAATGGATCATAATTAGAAAATGGATCAGATATTGATTTCAACATCAGATACAAACGATTTTTAATCGGATGACAAGGCGGACGTAGTTTCAATTGTACAATGGAGTGACGACCTCGCCGTATTCGAAATCAATGTTTTTGATTCTTACATTGGTTCAACAGACAACAATCAAGCTTGGACCAATGAATGAAAGAATTTTTACTCAGATTAATTCCTGAATATCTGGTAGAAAATCTTGTGAAAGAAAGAAACAATGTTGTTAGGAAAATAGGGGACCAAAAGCAAGACATGAAATGGTATGAAATCAGCATCACATATGTGGGCATTAGTCCTACATGTAAGACATAGAACATGGTAATTTTGCTATACATATATTATAATATACTTGATAACATCGTCATTTATGTGTGGATAATTACTGTTTTGAGAGGTACCAATTGCAACATTTTAATTAGAGTGGATTTCATTCATGTTTTTATATGTACATATGAAAATATTGGATTTATTTTATGGAATTCAAAACAGTTTATGTGACTGGGATTTCTTATATGATGGGATATAGGAGTATATATAAAGTAGAAATATATGAATAACAGGCACTATACAAGATAAGCTGTTTTTTATTTCACTTAAATCTAGTAAAAACTATTGAAATAATGAATATAAATGTAACCATGTTTTTATTGTCAATTTCTGTAGTCAGCCTTGATGATGCTCTAGTATTCAGCCTAGCAAACAGCCTCAGTAGTCTGAGTAACTGATATGATAGCACAGAGCAGTAGTGAAAGCAAATTTTGTAGTAAATTATGTTTCTCCGAGAATACTTACCCAATCACATTACTTTAGGGATATTAGCCTGCTACCTCGCGAATCCAGCCCTACCAAAAGACGAAAATTCGTCTTTCCTGTCTATGTCATATAGACAAAGGGGAATAACTCTTGCCCATTACCTCCCCTTGCCGCCCGTTAGGTGTCGCTTCTTTAGTTTTTAAGCTGAACGATATATAAAACACGAGGATGCTCGCATGGCGGGGTGGTTGGGAGGGTTTCTTAGTAATGTGATTGGGTAAGTATTCTCGGAGAAACATAATTTACTACAAAATTTGCTTTCTCCTTTGAATACGTTCCCCAATCACATTACTTTAGGAGAATAAGTAATAGGAGGAGGGAATGCGGAGCATCCGACCTCCACACGGGTATCCTCTAGGGAATGATGGTTGGATTCCCCATGTGAATGATAACCCGGTCTCCTAATTTTCAATCAGCAACACAGCCCAGGGTCACGTGATATGTGACCCTTTTATACGGTTAAGAAGATAGATATTGAAATCTTCTTACCTACGAAAATTTATCTGGCGAATCCAGCGAAGCTAATAGGCTGTGCTGATTGTTGTACATGAGTCTGGTGGGCGTCTGGGCTGCCCAACACCGGACCTACTAGAATCAATGTTTGCCTCTGCGAGTACAAACTTGAAGATAAAACTGTAGAAGGTTGACTCTGCATGTCAGCCAACAGCTTCTATAAGGTGACTGATTTGCGAATTCTCAGCGTATAACCCACTACAGCCATGAAGCAAGGGCTTGAATGGTGATGTCTCATATCCCAGCTATCACCAGAAAAAAAAGAGGTGCTTGTATGTGACCTGACTCACCTCTATGCATTGAAATGGTGCTAGAGTGCCCAAACAGGATCTTACATGGCTGTTGATCCTGACTTATCTATAAAGAAAGCGAGCTAATGACGACTCGTTGATCGCCAACGTATGGTAATCTATTTTGGACTACGAAGCCTGGCTGCGTCAAGAGGACCATCAAACCCTCTGATCGGAACGGAAGAGAGTTCGGGTCACTAGAAAGGACATGTAACTCGCTCACCCTGCATGCTGAAGCTAAGGCTATCAAGAAACCCAATTTGTATGATAGTAGCTTTAACTAATCGTGGGTTAAAGACTCAATACTGTCTGAATTGAGTCATGTTAAAACCCAGGACAGATTCCATTTGGAAACAGGGTGAGGGATATAAGTCGATTGAATTTTTTTTTTTTTTTTAAATGTCTAAAAGATCTGACAAATCTTTGTCATGGCTGATAGCACATGTACCAGAATGGCGGAATGTGTCTGATATCATGGAGCGGTAACATTTGAGAATAACTGGAGCCAGATGTTTCTCCTTGAAAAGCCAGAGAAAAGTTGGCCAGTTGAGGGATTGTGACACTCAGAGGAACAATGTGAATGATATGGTACCAGTCTCTGAAAACATGCCACTTGCCCTCGTAAACCTTCAGAGTAGAGGGCCTTCTTGCTCTCGAGATTCTCTCCGCAATCAAAGATTTAAATTGTTTGTCTTGCAAGGCTGTCTGGACAAGAGCCAAGCTTGAACAAAAAGACGGTCCTGACAGGGGTGGAACACCCCTGGCCGCGGTTGCTTGTGAATACTTGTGCTGACTGTAATCTTCCTGGGTAGATCTATCGCCTAGATTGAGTAGATCGGAGACCCAGTAGTTGTTCCATCTGAGAAGGGTAATCAGAACCATCTGACAATTCTGACCCCTTAACTTCTGGATTAATTCCAGTACCAAGACCGTGGGAGGGTAGGAGAATGACCACAACCCTTCCCAGGTGATTGATCGAGCATCCACGACCCAAGCTTCTGGGTCTGGAACCTGTGAGATGAAAGGTGGAGAATTTGCTATTCCACCTTGTTGCAAAAGATCAATCATCGGACGTCTCCAAAGTGTGTCGATTGGAAGAAAGTCCGATTGATGGAGTGACCATTCTGTGTGTCTGAATTGTACATTGAGGTGGAGATTGTCGAACCAATGTAGAAACTGCCAGTTCAGATTGCACAGGTCTGGTGATTGGTGTCCCCTTGTTTTGAGGCAAGGCACCACCACAATGTTGTCTGACATAATGAGGGCAGTTTGTAATAAGAGTTGATCCTGCCCGAAATGAAAGGCATTGATGACAGCCGTTATTTCTGAAAGGTTGATGTGGAAAGGGCTCGCCCCTGGCACCCACGTGCCGCTGACAGTATCTAAGTCCGGCAACAGGTGGGCACCCCAACCGTAGGTATTAGTGGCGGAACATACCGTTATCCCCTTGGGGTATCTCCAGAGTAATCCCTGTGGACAGCCTACTGGGGTTGTGCCATTGACTCAAGAATGATCGTATCTCTGGCGTGAGCATGTTTTTTTTTTTTTCTACTGTTTTCTGGGATCGAAGGGACTTGAAAATGGCGCAATTACGCTAGCAAAGTCCTTTGTAAAGGGTGCCTAAAAGGACGGCTGAGAGGGATCAAGTCTGCTGCCGCATTGAATAATCCGAGGATCTGCAACTCTCTCGCTAAAATGCGCATCCTGTCGGAAACAGACTCTACGAGTGCAATTATCTGGATGATCGAAAACTCGAAGAAGCCTTACCAGATTCAGATCGGGAGAAACTCCACCAAAATCCGGATTGGACAGAGATCAGACTTTATCCAGTTCACGAGAAAGCCTATATGACGTAAAGTGATATAAGATCGTTTCTGCCTTTGAGCAGAGTAGAACTTGACAGATGTTACTGGAGGATGTCGTCCAAATATACTGCCGACGCAATAGATGAAGTCGAGCGGAACAGGGTGACGACGTAATCCATAACCTTGGTACTAGCCCAAGGGCTTAAATTTAGGCCAAAAGGTATGACATGGAACTGATAAGCCTAGTCCCGACAAGCACAACGGAGAATGTCCGCAACTCGTGGGATAGGGAAGTGAAATGTGCGTCGGTCATATCTAGCCAGCATATGATGGGGTTTAAGCGACGTGCCCTTCAGACATGCGTCACGACGTATCAGGTCTAGGTTGGCAGAAGCAGTCAGCGCATTGGCCATGGAATGGTGAGCTGCCCTGTTAAGAACCCTAGCTAACCGGGCCGTCGAATCCCAAGCATGTTCATTGCCAGATTTATCAGCGATCCTGAAAATGGCTAGGGAGGCTAGATCTAACAGTGAAGACGTAGCGACTACATTTCGAACCAGCTTGGACTTGGCATTGAACACCGTTTAGTCCACTTTATAAGACAATGGAGCAGACATATGGACTGCTGACATATTTTTATCCAGAGCCGGGACCTCAGTACTGAACGCACCGGAGTGAGTTTTGTACCATCGACCTGAAAATGACGCTGGTACTTGGCTTTCAGAAAAGAAAAACCTTAGCAATTCCTGGATCCCCTATACGTGTCGACAGACGGTCATTAATGTCGACTGGGGAAGGAGGCGGAAGGATAGAGTCTCTTCCCCCTCATCCAGATCGACCGACGCTCTAACCTTATAGTCGGTAATGGCAGCAGGAGGTGGAGGGCATTCTGAAGGGGCCAACACCCTATAAATTTCCTCCACTGCGGCTTTGAAGCTGAACTCAGTCCGTTCCATAGTTGGATCTGCATACCGCTAATTTGCCTGCGACTCATCGCACTCACTATGTACATAATCTTGCTCTGGTAAAGCATCCATATCGGGGTAATGCATACCAGGTGGCATAGATGACTCGATTCCATCATCTCTGATAAAGGCATTCACTCTCCCTTGTGGATGAGCTGTTAGCCTATGGACGGCCGGCAATGCCGAATGAATTGATTGGCATATGTTTGGCCTGAATGACTGCGACGGACCGGCTATGACCGGCACCGACCGCTCGAATGGTCGGGTTGGATCGAGAGATTCCTCGCCAACTATCTGTGTCATGGTAGTGATATGTAACCAGTAGTACGGATTGACAGACGGAAACATCATTAGAATCTTCGTCAATCCGATTTGTGCAGATTGCGGTATGATAAAAGTCCCCGTGCTGGTACAGCGGTATAGTCGGATGGACTGGTATAAGACTAAAATCTCCATACGGTTGGACGACCGGTGCCTGTTGGGCTGGACGGCCGGAGCCGGATGAACGGTCAGTGCCGGCAAGTGTCGGCTGAAAGCTTGGCTGGACGACCGGTGCCATATGGGCTGAACGGTCATTGCCGGATCGCCCGGTGCCGGTTAGTGCCGGCTGGAAGGTCTGCTGGATGACCGGTGCCATATGGGCTGAACGGTCATTGCCGGATGGACGCTCGGTGCCGGATGGTGCCGACTGTAAGGTAATAACAATTACATAATGCTTATGTAGTGCGTCCAGCACTGCGCGCCCATCTACCATTCGCTCAGAGGGAATGTTGGTTCTGGTACAGCTTGCATATCTGTACAGCATACAAGGTGACTTAGATGACGCAATTCTGTCATAATTGACACTTTCACTAAATCTCCCTTGTGGAGAAGCCGTGAACATATGGACAGCCGGCACTGCCGGCTGATTGAACTGGCGGATGGTCGGCCTGAAAGACCTGTTCTGGTAAAGCTGTCATATCTGGGTAGCGCATACCAAGTGGCATAGATAACTCAATTCCGTCACCTCTGATAATGTCACTAATTCTCCCTTGTTTTAAAATCACACCGTCACGTATTTGACATCACGGGAGGTGTACACCGGCAATACCGACTAATTTGTCTGGTATATGGTCGGCCGGAATGTCGGCGAAGGTCCGGCTATGACCGGCACCTGCCTCTCGAATGGTCTGATTGGAGGGAGATTCATCTATAACATTTCTCTCATGGTAGTGATATGTAACCAGTAGTGTAGATTGACTGACGGGTACATCACTATAATCTCCGTAAATCCGATGTACAGCCGGTGCAGGTTGATGCCGGCTGGAAGACCGGTGCCATTTGGGCTTAACGGTCGTTGCCGGATGGTCGGCCGGTGCCGGTTGATGCCGGCTGGAAGGTCGGCTGGACGACCGGTGCCATTTGGGCTGAACGGTCGCTGCCGGATGGACGGCCGGTGCAGGTTGATGCCGGCTGGAAGGTTGGCTGGACGACCGGTGCCATTTGGGCTGAACGGTCGTTGCCGGATGGACGGCCGGTGCCGGTTGATACCGGCTGGAAGGTCGGCTGGACGACCGGTGCCAATTGGGCTGAACGGTCATTGCCGGATGGACGGCCGGTGCCGGTTGATGCCGGCTGGAAGGTCGGCTGGACGACCGGTGCCATTTGGGCTGAACGGTCGTTGCCGTATGGACGGCCGGTGCCTGTCGACGCAGGCTGGAAGGTCGGCTGGCCGGCCGGTGCCATTTGGGCTGAACGGCCGGTGCCTGTTGATGCAAGCTGGAAGGTCGGCTGGCCGTCCGGTGACATTTGGGCTGAACGGACGGTGCCGGATGGACGGTTAATGCCGGTTTGCCTGCTGAAGTGCCGGCTGAACTGACGGTGTCGGCTGGACTGACAGCTGGAAGGCCGGCGAAAGTGCATATTAAAATGGATCCAATTGATCCAGCATAGACTCCATGCGTCCAGACTTACAGGCCCGAAAGCCATGTACGGATCTGCGGTGAAATTTACACCCACTGGGCAGCCTAAACCATGTCAACATAATTTCCTCCATTTCCACATTGCCAACACCCATTTTGCCATTCATGCCTTCGTTGTCGACTTTGCTTACTGAAACGACAAAAGAAGAGAACAAAGCACAAATTAAAAAATTCAGCATATTATTAATTCGATAATACTATAACCATTATTAACGGAGTAGTCAAATTATTCCGTGCCATGTTAACTCTTAATGACAACACTAGTTATCGCCGTGAGCGTGTTGCAATGGTTCGTTCAAGACGAAGTCTACTGAAACGAAAAAGATGATAAACAAAGCACAATTAGCAATTCAGCACGCTATTAAGTCGCTATTACCATAACCGTAACTAACGGAGGAAGTGAAATGATTTAGTGTCGCGTGAACTCATGACTACAACATGAATTCCGCCAAAGCACAAATTTAAAATTCAGCATATTAATAATTCGATAATACTATAACCGTTATTAACGGAGTAGTCAAATTATTCCGTGCCATGTTAACTCTTAATGACAACACTAGTTATCGCCGTGAGCGTGTTGCAATGGTTCGTTCAAGACGAAGTCTACTGAAATGAAAAAGATGATAAACAAAGCACAATTAGCAATTCAGCACGCTATTAAGTCGCTATTACCATAACCGTAACTAACGGAGGAAGCGAAATGATTTAGTGTCGCGTGAACTTGTGACTACAACACGAAATTCCGCCATTAATAGTCGCAACTGGTCGTTCAGAGACGAAGTCTACTGAAACGGAGAAAAAGATAAATAAAGCACACATTATCAATGCAGCACGTTATTAGTCGCTAATATCGTAAACGTTACATACGGAATAAGCGAAATTATTGAGTGCTACATGTGTTACATGCTAGTACCGCCATAAGCGTGCTTTGACCACGTTGCAACCTGGTCCGAAGTCTAGAAAAGGTGACAAAGTCACTCATATTGGAAAATATTGTAAAATAATTTATACGACCTGTAGAGGAATGATTATCCAACACAGTAATTCCAAATTTAACTTCGGATGGTCAGAATTTACACTAAGATGGCTTGGATTCATTGGAGGTCTAATTGTACGTGTTTTCGCGTACAGCGAAGCTAAAAAACTGAAGAAGCGACACCTAACGGGCGGCAAGGGGAGGTAATGGGCAAGAGTTATTGCCCTTTGTCTATATGACGTAGACAGGAAAGACGAATTTTCGTCTTTTGGTAGGGCTGGATTCGCGAGGTAGCAGGCTAATATCCCTAAAGTAATGTGATTGGGGAACGTATTCAAAGGAGAAACTACAAAACAGCTCTAGTAGCTAAAGGGTTAAATGAAGTGCGGTTGCCTTATGTGGAAATCTTCAGATTAAGTTTTGAAGTGGGAAAATTGTGTGTGTACACCTTCTATGTCAATGGTGTGAAGCAGATTAAGTTTTGAAGTGGGAAAATTGTGTGTGTACACCTTCTATGTCAATGGTGTGAAGCAGATTAAGTTTTGAAGTGGGAAAATTGTGTGTGTACACCTTCTATGTCAATGGTGTGAAGCAGCAAAGAAACCTCCTATGATGAAGGTAAATGTTACTGGTCAGGGAAAGAAAGTGATCAAGAATGATGTATATGGTTGGGATTCCAACCAAGCTGGTAAACAGTGATTTCCAGATATGTACTTTGAGCATCATCAAAAGCCTGAAATGGATACTGGGTGTTCAAGAAAAGAAAAGTACAGGATCATGACAAAACTGGGACAAAAGATGGACCTGTCTATTGCCTTCATATATTCAGTAGTGGAAATTATGGGAGACTTGATCACTAAATTTGGTTTTGGTTGCATGGTACATCTGCAAACATGACCAGAGATAGAACTGGCATAACTTGGAGCCATCAACTGCCTGCAACCTAACTGTATGTCAGGAAGTCTGGTTACTGTACAAAGTCCCAATGGCATTTGGCAAAGGTCAAGATGTTGCTGTAGATGGTGTAGACAAAGTATCAAGGTTGACTGATGTCTGATGCCAAATACTTACCAAGGTATGCATGTGGTGATGCAATGAAGGGATGTCCTAAACTGGTCCAGGTGTGCAAACATATTTTGCTGCTATTGGTCCAGTAGCCTGTTCAGTGCTGGCTTGGATAGAAAAGAACAAACTGGGTGACTTTGCTGCAGTTGTATGGGGACCTTAAGTGTACCAATAAATGCCAAAACAAAGGTTTTTCTTCATCATCAACTTCTCAGCCTCAAGTGACTGATATTAAAAAGTGAATGACTGAGGCAGTGTTGGTGGCAAGGCAGACAACAACTGCATCCTTTGAAGATCATATTCTATCTCTCTCACTAGCTTGGGACAGCTATTTGACAAAAAACAGGATTGATCTATTAGTGTCAACAACATGCGGATTTGTACGGTCTGAATAACACACGTTATATAAATATATTTTATCCTGCCCATATTGCTTGTAATTAAAGAGAACAAAATAATGGAACATACATGCAAAATCTCTTAAGTGTCATGCCAAGTACACAGTGAAGTGTACATTAAGAAATCAAATAAATGAAGATAAATTATGGTGCAGTGCAAATGCAACAAAGATCAAGTATTGAAATGTTTTGTAAATACCACTCTCGAATGGAGTAGATAATTAAGATGGTGACTATTAGTGTATCATATAATGAAATAGACATCTAAACTGCAAAAATATTCCTCTACAATGAGGACAGAGAAAGACAAAATGAAAATGGAGTATACTTCCCTGTGATGCAACAATTGCTAAAGATGGCACAAGCTGGTGGAATAGCATGAAAATGAAAGATTCAAGCAAGGCTTTTTAAGACAATGCATCAAGCATAAACAGAAACTCACAAATTCTGGAGATAAGGTGATTTTACTGCTAAAACAAGCCAAAAGACATGGTTAGCATGTTTTTTACTTCAGATAATGGAGTTGTGAGGCAGTGGATATTCTCCAAAATTATATTATGATCAGGTAAATATATACTGAGAAGAGAGTACCCCCCAGCACTTCAGTTTATGTGTATTGCACACCTCCATTCCAAATGTACCCACACTGTCCTTTCAAAAGGTGTATTGAATATTAAGAATTACAGCCTGCATGAAGAGGACAAACAACACAATGCACAATGAACTGATGCGTGAGCAAAACCATGGACGCATAGGAAGAAAAGTAAATCATATTTACTTGTTCCTATTGCAAATGTAAAATTAAATAACTCCTGTAAAAAATAATCATTTTGGTGGGGTGAGACTTACCTGATGCTGCAAGGGGCATGAATATATCTAACTGGCCACCTTGTTGTACTGGCCGGATGTGGGATGTTATGACTTTGAAAAACTCTCTGACTTCTACAAGGTCAAAAGTATCCAAGGTAACAGAGCAGCTACGGACCAATCGGATCTCTCCTGGCTCCTCTTGGTGACAAAATAATCCAATGCTCCTAGAAAACAGAAATTAATATGTATTAAGAAAACTGGTCACCTTTCCCTAACTGAAAATCAAGTTTCTACAAGAAATAAAATTATTAATATTCTTCAATATCACATTCAAATTAATAATTCAGTATTTGGCCCCTACAAGCCATTTCCAAGACAGACACAAGCTTCTTTCTGAAGATAACTTTTCATGTGCAAATATTAAAAAATATCATTATAAAGTACTTATTCACACATATGATGTTATGATTATATAGTCGTAAACTAAGTAAAAGAAAAAAACCAATCCACAAGTTTTGTAAATTTCAAGAAATAATTTAATTTTTGATGTTATAAATTAAAATTGAAGAGGAAATTACAATATTGTGAAATAAAGCCAAAATGATCCTAAAAGTTTTGTCAAAGGTCTGAATGTATAGAGTGTTCTAAATCAACACCAATATTGAATGTTCTGATGTACCAATAGCATTGAATAGTTCTGATGTACCAATAGCATTCAATGTTCTGATATACCAATAGCATTGAATAGTTCTGATGTACCAATAGCATTGAATGTTCTGATATACCAATAGCATTGAATAGTTCTGATGTACCAATAGCATTGAATGTTCTGATATACCAATACCATTGAATAGTTCTGATATACCAATAGCATTGAATAGTTCTGATGTACCAATAGCATTGAATGTTCTGATATACCAATAGCATTGAATAGTTCTGATATACCAATAGCATTGGATAGTTCTGATGTACCAATAGCATTGAATGTTCTGATGCACCAATAGCTTTGAATGTTCTGATGTACCAATAGCATTGAATGTTCTGATGTACCAATAGCATTGAATAGTTCTGATGTACCAACAGTCTTGAATGTGCAAACATACCAATAGAGTCTTTCTTTATCAAAATGATACAATCCAGAAAGCCTTTGAAAGAATTCATAATAATCCCAAAATAGTGTTTAGCCCAAAAATCAATGAGCACATGGTAATACCAATGAATAATTTTTATTTATAATTAATATATATATATATATATATATATATATATATATATATATATATATATATATATATATATATATATATATATATGAAAAATGAAGCTAGGATTTATTTGTAGGTTGTTGTCCTATCATTACAACTGATGCAGAAAGGACATTCTTCATTATTTGCAAAATAATAGGTGATACAGGGGGAAATCTGGATAGAGAACTATTGAGAGCCTGTCATTAAATTGTAAAGGTAATAATCACATTGAATGTTACCACACAGATTTTGGATGTTATTGAAAAATCTTTGCAATGAACTATAAGAAAACAACTCTTCCTGTGGATTAATTTATAAAGCACTGACTCCTTTCAAAAACATATCACCTTAAATTTGGACCAACTGCAAACAAGCTAGACCCTGATCTGCCATTTTATACTGCACCATAAATCTGGGTCAATGTTGTTTTTTAGACTCAGATATGCCTGCATATTATGACCTTCTTTCTCTGACATCAGGTACAAGGTCAAAGACCATGACAAAGATTTTTTTTTAAAATTCAAATTACACAGAGTATATATGGTATACAAATCCATCTAAGTAATTGGACAAATCTATCCTCAACCTTATTTTTATTTTTTCCCACTAATGTAACCTACTTTAGTACTTACTGAGCATTTCTACCTTTGAGCACTTGCTCCAGCCTCATTTTGAGAGTTTCAATTGTTGTCCCTTCATATTCATATACAATAGGTAGCACTCCAAACATCACAGCATCATGCAACAGCTGTCACAAGAAGAAATAATATGAGATAACAACATATCAAATACACAGTAATAAACTAAATTAATTGGTACCATATATATTCAGTTATAACTTGAGTCTGACTGTAAACTCCACAGACCAGGATATGCCATTACATCAACCACAAGCAAATCAGTGTCTATGTTGTTTACATTTGGACTTAACTTATAAGCTAGTAAATACCGTAAACGTCTTAATCCATACTTTTTATCAAATAAGTCATCAATGGTTAATTTTCCACAAAATTACCCACACTGTGAATTTCCTAATCACCACTATACAATTCAAAACAAGAGTCACAAGAAGGACTGATGCTCTACTGGCCAAAAAGATTTGCCAGGAATCCAATCCTGTTAAATCTTCAAACTTTATAATATTTTTAACTTCGGAATATTCAAATCATCTCTAAAATTCCAAATTTAATAACAAAAATATTTCATATACCATGTTTAAATGATACATTAAGGGCAGAAAAAAAAATCTTTGTCATGGTCTTTGACCTTGTACCTGATGTCAGAGAAAGAAGGTCAATGAAACTGTCAAAGACAATATCAAAATATACACTTGCTTAAATAACTGATAAATATCTTTAAAGGAAAAAAGAAATTAATGAAGTGGTATTATTCCAGGTATTCTACAAATATCTCAACAATGTGAACAACATCCATACATATATGATTTTGTGTTATCATGCTAATAAGGCAATGAACCCAAAGTTAAGACCTTTGACTCTGATTCAATGTCAGATGGCATTGCTAACTATCAACCTACACATTAGAATGAGACTAAATATGATGCCTGGTCAAAAAACTTGTATGAATCACTGTATTCATAAGCTCAATAAAGTAAACAAATGAAAGTAATGACTTTTCACTTGACTCCAAGGTTAGTTAGGTCTGGTTTTCAAACATATCTGCAACGTGTGGCCATCTTGGTGGTCAGATCTGCACCATTTAGAACCAATGAAATACTGAATGAAGCATTTTAGTGAAAAGCCCCATGTCATAGCCACCATTTGTAAAAGATTAGTGACAAGATTTTTAAGATGGCCACCGTGATACCATATTGGAGGTCAAATAAGCTCCATTCAGAACAAGATACATACTGCTATTTTTTAAATTTTTTTTAAAGCTATTGTTTTCAAGAAACCATATCAATATTTTAAGGAAGGCAGTCATGTCAGCTGTTATAATGGCATCATTTTTTTAGAGGTCACATGGGCATCAGATTTTTGGCGATCACCTTGCTATCAGTTTTTGAAAGTCACAAATAGTATTAGTGTTTGGAGGTCACAGTGGCATCAGTTTTTGGAGGTCACAATGGCATCAGTTTTTGGAGATCACAATGGCATCAGGTTTTGGAAGTCACACTAGTATTAGTGTTTGGAGGTCACAATGACATCAGTTTTGGGAGGTCACAATGGCATCAGTTTTTGGAGATCAGAATGGCATCAGGTTTTGGAAGTCACAATAGTATTAGTGTTTGGAGGTTACAATGGCATCAGTTTTGGGAGGTCACAATGACATCAGTTTTGGGAGGTCACATTGGCATCAGTTTTTGGAGATCACAATGGCATCAGGTTTTGGAAGTCACAATAGTATGTGTTTGGAGGTCACAATGACATCAGTTTTTGGAGGTCAGGTTTTGGAAATAACAATAGTATTAGTGTTTGGAGGTCACAATAGTATTAGTGTTTGGAGGTTACAATGGCATCAGTTTTGGGAGGTCACAATGTCATCAGTTTTTGGAGGTCACATTGGCATCAGTTTTTGGAGACCACAATGGCATCAGGTTTTGGAAGTCACAACAGTATTAGTGTTTGGAGATCACAATGACATCAGTTTTGGGAGGTCACAATGGCATGTTTTTGGAGGTCACAATGGCATCGGTTTTTGGAGATCACAATGACATCAGGTTTTGGAAGTCACAATAGTATTAGTGTTTGGAGGTTACAATGACATCAGTTTTGGGAGGTCACATTGGCATCAGTTTTTGGAGATCACAATGGCATCAGGTTTTGGAAGTCACAATAGTATGTGTTTGGAGGTCACAATGACATCAGTTTTTGGAGGTCACAATGACATCAGTTTTTCGAGATCACAATGGCATCAGGTTTTGGAAGTCACAATAGTATTAGTGTTTGGAGGTTACAATGACATCAGTTTTGGGAGGTCACAATGGCATCAGTTTTTGGAGATCACAATGGCATCAGGTTTTGGAGTTCACAATGGCATTAGTTTTTGGAGGTCACAATAATAGTATCAGTTTTTGGAGGTCACATTGGCATCAGTTTTGCAGGTCAAAATGCCATTAGTATTTTGGAGGTCACAATGGCATCTGCTTTTGGAGGTGACAAGTTTTAGGACCATCTAACTACATATTAATGAGATGTAGTTTTTGGGAGGTGAAACTAGTTATAATTATGTAACGCTTACTGGATACTATTGTGTCGCTATATCTTTTCCTGGTACTATTACAGTCCAAGGACATTATTCCTTTCTCCAGTTATTAACTGGAGATTAAAAATGAAACATAACCTGATCCCAGTCTGATACCACAGTCAACTTTTGACGATCAGAATACTGTCCTTCTTTGACTTAGAATGAGTCAGAAAGGAGACCAAAGCAGGTAAGAAGAATTAAATGGGGCAGCAATTATGTTATATGTAATTAAAATTAGTTTATCCACCACCCTACCCCCACCTCTCCCCAAAACAAAAATAAATGTCTGAACAGAGAAATCATTAAAAATATAAAAACCAAGAGGTAAATGTATGTTCCATCGCCCAATCAGTTTCAACATTGCCAAGTCTGAAAACATTGTGAATCTTTTAAAGATAAATGAAAGCAATATAGTCCTTAAAACAGTCATTCATAAATATGATAAAACCAAACATGTTTTTACTTGCTATTTGAGTGGCATACCTCTGATGCAGGGATTCTTGAGGAGATAAAAATGATACGTGGATTTTCAAAGTCCAAAGCCTGGACTCCTGGGGTAGCCCCTGCTACAAGTGGGACAACAGCTTTGGGATAAGATGAAAGTTCTAATCTGAAAATAAAGGAAATTTGACATTGGCTGTCAATAATATCCAACAAGCAATCTAATCTCATCAAGCTAACTTGTGTTTTTCCCACTTCTATGTCTTCCTAACATTAATGTAAGCAATTACAGTCGACTCCACTTAACTGCACGTCGATTAACTGCACACTCTGGATAACTGCATGTAATCACGCCAGTCCAGTTTTTTCCAATGCTTTTCAATGTACTGTACAGTACTTCGGTTAACTCCACAGTCTCATGACGGGCCCGAGGGTGTGCAGTTAACCGGAGTCGACTGAATTCCAAGTCATTCAAACCATTACTTATACCATTACTTATTTATCCAATAGTCTATAGTCAAAATAATCAAACCATTTTTGAGAGGAATGGTCTGTTTTGGACAAATGAAACTAGACTATATATAGAGAAGGACATTCTGGGCTTATCATTTTTTTTAAATAGACTATAAAATCATTTTGCAAAGAATTATAATCAATTTATATAATTACACATTTTAATTACTTTTCATCAATATTCTAAAATTCAGATTTTTTTCCTTAAGGCAGGGGTTCTGTAGAAAATGCATATAACATAAAATTTTCACAAAACTGCACAAAGACAATATTAGAACCTTTATTGACAATGTTTAATCTGATTAAGCTAAACACTCGTTATTTGAAGCGACATGACAAATTATTCAGTTATATGACTGTTTCTGACTTGCCATGAATAATTATATAGTATTAACTGATACAGCCAAGTACTAGACAAATTATTTAATTGACTGTTACTGACTACCAATCACTAATAATATGTTACTAATTGATTTAGCTAAGTATTAGTTATTTTAAATAATATGACAAATTATTGAGATTATGAATACCATCATTGATTACTGCAATTACTCCAAATTAAGAAACCTTAACAAGCTGGCACCCTATAATTTTAATGAAGTTAATTTCTATCTAAAACTGAAAATTTTATGTAAACATTTTGGAAGTTTTGTGTACAATCGAAAGGAACAAAAATCTGACAAACTGGCATTTATACAAATATAACTTATTACTTTGAAGTCCTTGCAAAACAAAATGCGGTAATATCATAAAAGTAAAGTCAAATTAAGATGACAATGAACACTGAAACCAACATATCTGAATGGAAAGTCATCAATAATAACTGATGCCATGTACATGTGATTAGCAATGGATGCAATGAGCACATTGTTTGCAGATCTCTTTGGTCTTCCATTATTTAAGTAAAATGATAATCCAAACACAAGTTTAACTCTTATTCAATGCTTTGTAAAGATTGATATTGCTAAATCATTTTTCATCACTGAATCAACAATACAAAGAAATTCAACAGTAGGATCCCAAAAATGAGCGATGCATGTGATCACATGTCATTACAATATCTACTGCTGTTCATTAACAGAAATAAAATAACCTTAACAGCTCATAAACATATCCTCATTTCCCTGTTGTTGGCATCGTATACTGACTGATAGCCTCATTCTTTGTTTGATCTCATCTGTGTTAATCTTGCCCTCATCCAGCTTTGATTAAAATTACCTGTGCAGAAATATGGTTTCTGCCAAATCCCTAGACATATTTAATTAGCAAATACTACCCTACCTTGCCATCTTGTTCTTGACGTAATGTGACAATGGTTGTCATAATTAAAATCAGAATTAACTATTATTTAACAACAAAATACACAAGTGTTAATGCACAGGAGGAAAATCTACCAGTATTAGGTAACTGAACAATGAACAATTCTCCAAATCTATTGAAGAAATGTACACTCCAAATCTATCCCCTCCCTCTGTGACTGTAAACATGTTCGCATTTGGAAGCCATTAAATTACTACAATCTAAATGAATGATGTTTCATTCCCTATTTATCTACGTATCCAGATAAGTAAAAGAAAATTAGATCAGTTCATGATTGATAGTCCTTTGCTGATCATTGCTTTTGTCATATGACTTTAACTAAATCTCCAGAATACATGAATGTCACAAACAAGTTAATTAATCAGTTAAAAGTTGTGGTTTGAAAAGATACCATCGCACAATACACAGTCATTCAATCTTTATTTTGCTGAAATAGAATATAAGAACTAAATTAGAATATTTCATCTGCAATTTTATCTTCTAGAAAGTAAACCTTTTAAAGTTATAAACTTCAAACATGAAAGCCCTTAAAATGTATCTATTACAAGAACCACAAATACAAAAAGGGCTAAATAGAGTGTCTAAAAAAGAATAGGTATGGTAGGTTCAAATTTAGATGTGCCATCTTCACCATTGGATGTCAGGTTATTTGAAGAATACTCCAAGTTTCAGTAAAATATACTGGACAAATTAATCAAATATTAACCAATTATTGATGGGTTAGGAGAAACCAATTATCACTCATGAAGTTCTTTTGAATTACCAATATAATCAAAATACCATCACTGATAGAAAAATATATCCAAGAGTCTTGATATCTGCACCAGTAAGTGAGATAACATCAAAAAGAATCAGGAGTGATTTGCTAACATAATAAATATAAATATGCCTCATCTAAGGCCAATAACTCTTAACAAAATCAAGAGCATACCAAGATTAATCAATATGATCATCTTTAAATTATGAGCATAATACATGCCAAGTTTCAAAAAGCAATCTATAAAAGTTTGCAAGACAATATTCTATCTTCAGCTGCAAGGGCAATAACTCTAACAAAAATTGGTAGAACAAAGTAATTTGTAGCTATAATTTTTTTGTTGTTGTAGGGTTTAATGCCATTTTTCAGTGCACAATAGACTATACATGAACTGCAGGACTGGTTGTGCTACAAAGGTATTTTCATACACGATTTAAACTACTGGACAGAAACAGTAATAACTCTTCAAAATTGAGGAAGCAAAGTAATTTGTCAAGACATACAATTTCTTATGATGGAAATAATGCTAACAAAATTTCACAGCAATGCATTAGAAGCTATGTGACTAGCTGCACTAACAAAATTTGTGTCATGCTAAATGAAAAAATGGCAATAACTCTAAAAAAAAATAAAGAGAGCCAAGTGATTTGCTAGTAAGCTTATCTTCCTGTCATGACCATAATATTACCAACTTTTATGGCAATCCATACAAAAAAGAAATATAAGATAAGACGCACTAAAACGATTGTATCATACTACATTACCAAAAGGGAAATAACTCTAACAAAAATTATGAGTTGATATGATACCTTCAGGTCAGGACCATAATATTTACCAACTTTCATGGCAATCCATCAAAAACTGCTGGACTAAACTTGCTAATGAGTAGATGCCAGATGGACTGAGAGACAGAATACTAAATACTCCCAAAGGGTATAACAGCTAAATCAGTCTTAAAACTGTCATAAACTGTAAGAATTTTATTTAAAAAATACCGTTTAGACTTGGCCCTCTCTGGTGGCTCCCAT
This sequence comes from Unio delphinus, assembly GCA_029339505.1. NCBI lineage: Eukaryota > Metazoa > Mollusca > Bivalvia > Unionida > Unionidae > Unio > Unio delphinus. Next base: position 18,545,667 of record JAQISU010000076.1, on the reverse strand, counting down.
GAGGCTCCAACAAGAGACTTAAGACGTGTCTCATACATACTCTCCACCTCTAGGTATTCTGTCATGGTCATTGTATGACTTGTCTTCAGCATATCAATAACGTCACCTGACTGGGAAGTAAAAAAAAAAAAGACAATAAAAACAAAAATAAGAAACATGTCAGAAAATCACATATCTCCTTGCCAAAAGGAAATAATGAAGCATCTTTGCTTAAACTCAATAGCATAAACTTCAAAGTCAAAAGGAAGTTAATTCATTCAATTTCTGAGAAGAAAAAAAGAAAACTAAAAATCTTATATGATTTCTGTCTTCTTGAAATTAAATTCCCTTGCATATTAAATCAAAGCCTTTTGGGGGCTGAAACTTGGACCAATTTATTGCCACTGTGACAACTGATTTTTAGTTGACAATGAAAATTTCATAATTGGCTGCAAAACGGCAAATTTATAGACCTGTGAATTTGTACAGGTTATACAGTGGAAATGGCCATAATGACAGACCATTACTTGACCAGGCTTCTGTATCAGTCGGTCAAGCTTAGTATATTACATATTATTAACAAATCAAAATTAAACCTGGCATGAGTGGTCAACAGACTATTTGAATGCTTAACCAATAATGCTTGCCTGACAGCTGGCAGCAAGTAATAGGAACTTGGAATGTTGGGAATTTATCATTAAGATAGATCTAATAGTATTCAAATCTGGATACTTTAAATTTGTTTCTGCAGTGTCCAGTTTAGTAAAATTTAATGTAGCAATACAATTATGTTGTGGGAGTAACTCTTTTCTTATTTAATTTCTTCTGGTCACTTTCAATTATTACAATAGACAAATAAGTGGTCCATGCAACTGCAATGACCTTGATATTTGGTCAAATGCATTTTCATTCAGGGTAGAATCTACTGGGGAATTTATATGCTATTCAGTAAATGCACTGATGAATAACCTCATACTCATCCATCACGCTAAAACAAGAAATACTTTTTAAAAAAGTAATATGGCAAATAAAAAGTGCATACAGCATTATATTCAAAGAGCACACTCTAATAAAAAGTAAAAAATATTGGCAGAAGTTTTGCTTCTGTATCTAATTCTTTATCATTTTAATACCATATTAAATTGACACTTACTGTAAAAGCCCTGTGCTGATCTTTAATTCTTTATCATTTTAATGCCATATTAAATTGACAACTACTGTAAAAGCCCTGTGCTGATCTCTAATTCTTTATCATTTTAATACCATATTAAATCGACACTTACTGTAAGAGCCCTGTGCTGATCTCTAATACTTTATCATTTTAATACCATATTAAATTGACACTTACTGTAAGAGCCCTGTGTTCATCTCTGATTCTTTACCATTTTAATGCCATATTAAATTGACACTTACTGTAACAGCCCTGTGTTGATCTCTGATTCTTTACCATTTTAATGCCATATTAAATTGACACTTACTGTAAAAGCCATGTGCTGATCTATAATTCTTTATTATTTTAATGCCATATTAAACTGACACTTACTGTAACAGCCCTGTGCTGATCTCTAATACTTTACCATTTTAATACCATATTAAATTGACACTTACTGTAAGAGCCCTGTGCTGATCTCTAATACTTTACCATTTTAATACCATATTAAATTGACACTTACTGTAAGAGCCCTGTGCTGATCTTTAATTCTTTATCATTTTAATGCCATATTAAATTGACAACTACTGTAAAAGCCCTGTGCTGATCTCTAATTCTTTATCATTTTAATACCATATTAAATCGACACTTACTGTAAGAGCCCTGTGTTGATCTCTAATTCTTTATCATTTTAATGCCATATTAAAGTGACACTTACTGTAAGAGCCCTGTGTTGATCTCTAATTCTTTACCATTTTAATGCCATATTAAAGTGACACTTACTGTAAGAGCCCTGTGTCGATCTCTAATTCTTTATCTTTTTAATGCCATATTAAATTGACACTTACTGTAAGAGCCCTGTGCTGATCTCTAATTCTTTACTGTAACAGCCCTGTGCTGATCTCAAATTCTTTATCATTTTAATGCCATATTAAATTGACACTTACTGTAACAGCCCTGTGCTGATCTCAAATTCTTTACCATTTTAATACCATATTAAATTGACACTTACTGTAAAAGCCCTGTGCTGATCTTTAATTCTTTACCATTTTAATACCATATTAAATTGACACTTACTGTAACAGCCCTGTGCTGATCTCAAATTCTTTACCATTTTAATACCATATTAAATTGACACTTACTGTAAAAGCCCTGTGCTGATCTTTAATTCTTTATCATTTTAATGCCATATTAAATTGACACTTACTGTAAAAGCCCTGTGCTGATCTCTAATTCTTTATCATTTTAATACCATATTAAATTGACACTTACTGTAAAAGCCATGTGCTGATCTCTAATTCTTTATCATTTTAATACCATATTAAATTGACACTTACTGTAAGAGCCCTGTGCTGATCTCTTCGTCTCTTAGTATTAAGTCCAAGTTCAAAATCTTGGGATTTGGACAAATGGTCATCATGCAATTTTTTTTTAAGAATCCCCCACTTGTTGTGGAAAAGAAGCACTGCCTTTGGGATATTGGGATCATTGGGATTGAAGTCATGCAGGAATGCATAATGATTCTTATCCAAGTCTTTTGGATGGTAGTTGGGGCCTTGCCAGGGTGGTCTAGAAGTTCTCTGAGTATCTGAAACAGGAAGTCTTTGAATATGGATAATTTTTAATATTGTATACATTTGCTTATAAGTTGAGTCCAACTGTAAACAACACAGACCCTGATCTGCAATTGCATAATGCACTGGCAGATCAGGAGTTATGCTGTTTGTTGTACTGATAACCCCTAAGATAATGCATGAAGCCTAATCTGCCAAATGGATTATGTGACTGCAGATCTAAGTTTTAATAGTCTGCAGTTAAACTGACTTATATTCAAGTACAGACAGTACTTTTACATGACAAGACAGAATGTTCATGGAACATGAATGCCGAATTGCAATGTCTGCAAAACTCACTTAAATGCAAATACTTGACAACTAAATGGATAAGAGTAACATCCTACTTCATTATACCTACATAAATGGCATCAAACAGTGTGTAATAAGTTCACATATTTTGATTCTTTGCTTCATGAGGAATACCAAGGAATATAAAGCATGATGTCATGTGACTCGCTATGATTTGTTATGCTTCCAGAGAAAGATCTTTATCAATTAAAATCTGTCAGCATCCTTCAACATGTCATTATCAGGTGTTGATGGTTTATTCATTTGTTTCTTGCCCAAATACCTAATATGGTACAAAATTTTGAATGCATGTGCCAACAATGACTAAGATATTATGATGATGTGGACTTACTACTCTCCATCAGGGTTAGACTTGCTGACTGGGACCGTCTAGGTTTGTTACGTGGGTTGGCTATTTCTGTTCCTTGTAACTTCAGATTTCTCTTACTGAAACCATACAGTTCCTCCTGGAAATATTGAATCTTGATGTATTTCATTTTAACATAAAATCAGGTCACTTATTTCTTTATATTATTTTCTACTATTTTCCAACAAAAAATCTTCCAGTTAGACTAGTCAAGGCATATATACATAGTAATGTACAAAAATCTGACTCTATGTTATGGTAAAAATAAGTGACTTTTCATATGAACCAAGGCATTAGTAAACAATAAATAAACAAATTGTTTACAGAACAGGTCTAATAAAAAACAAACTCTAAAAATTGATTTAACTGCATATTAAAATAACACACATTACTTATGTAATAAAACAAAAACAGACAGAAAACTCTTAATCACAGAAAGTACAAAATGAATGCACATGCAACTTACATCTCTTTCAATAGGATTCACTATAACGTGAACACAGGCAGCATAAAAGTTCTTCCAGCCACCATACTCATTGTCTATCGGCTCATAAGGGATAAACCATCCCTTCCTTATACATTTGGATTTCCAAATAACATCCTGAAACCAAAACAATATATTAAATCAACAAAAGCGCAATTACATGTAGATATCTTACAAGAAATAGGATGAGATCAAAAAGTACTCTTCAATCCAAACTGATAAGGAATAAGAGACAAAAGGAGACAGGGAAGTCTGGAATAAGTCTTGTAGGAATTACTGTACGCTTTATGTTAATGGTTCCTGCCATGTATATAGTGTTCTAATTTTTCAGTATAGTCACATTGCCTGATACCTAACCAGGATGTGGTCTCCTTTATGATATTAATATTTGAGTTATAGAAGTATGTAATACTGAGGTAAGTAATAATTTTATAACAAAATTTCTCTCTATCATCTGTATTTATAACTCACAGTAGTTTGCGAATTTTGATGATTTGGCATTTATTTTTAGTTTTCTATTACTTCAAGATAGACCAGGATTGTTTTTATTAATGGAACATTTATAGTTTTATTTTTCCCCACTATGAAATACTAGTTATATATTTTCCATTTTACAGCACAAATGAACCATACATTTTGCATTTTACTAATTATATTGCTTTCATTAGATAAAATTTGTTGCACAATGCGATTTGCAATCAATATATAAATTTGTCTACAGGAAAAAAGATCTTGTTGAATTGTGACAATTTGGTCTCAGTAACTTTTTTAAAGTTTTGGAGTATACACAAAATAACTGACAAAATTTTTGGGGTAAGATATATACTTCTAAGTAGCTTGATGTGAATTTGACATCTAAATAAAACAAAGAACTTCCTTTAATAATCATCAGAATAAAATTTTACCATGCTGGGAATCTGTTGCTATGTCAACAACTTTTACAGTATGTAAATGAACAGGATTTACAAAAGAAAATCAGCCTGACTTCAGACAATCTTTTCATTGGCAATTTGTTTTAGTCATTTATTTGTAGTGTTACATATATTTGATTTAAATTATTTATTTTTAAATGTCAGATCCAAATTTGTCATTTTGGGTTTTAAAATTCATTAATTGGGAGATTATTCTAGAAAAATCTCTATGACCATACTTTATCTGTAAACATGTTTTTGACCTTGGCTTGTTGACCTAATTTCTGAACCTGCTTCAGACAGTGTAAACAAGCTTCTAAAACAATTGGCTAAAATCCAAGGACATCTTTTCATTTTTTGGGGTAGGAAATGACTGATTTTCTTATCTGGAACATTCTATTCATACGTGTTTTTATGATTGTACGTTCTTTCTGTGACCTTCTGGAAAATCATGTGATTCCTTGCTTACGTAAAAACAGGTATATAAATTGTTTGGGAGAAAACAATTCAGTAGAATTTCTGGGCTTTAAAGTACTAGTTGTGTTTTGAGTTATATTGGAAATTGTGTCAATTCGTCGAAGCAAGAGGAATTATTTTATTTAACTGGAAAAGAATATGTGCTCATAATTTTTTTTTGATTATTATAAAAACAAGAACTGCATCACGTGACATCATCAGCCATTTTGGATTACATGATCAAGATTTGAACCTGGAACTATTAGAACATTTATTTATCAGGACTATTGCAATTCCATTAGTTGATTATTTTTGTGAATTCTATATTGGATTAATGTTGGATTTGATTCTCTAAAACCGTAAGTTTAAATATTTTCTTTTATGAAAATAATTGTACTTAATAAATCGTTTGATAAATTTTACAAGCTTGTTAGTTTTCACTCTTTCTGTGTTGCTGCTTATTCGAGCCTAAGTATGTAACTGTAGTTATAGAAAAAAGCAAGTAGGAGCAGCCTTAGTAATGTATACCTTCAACTTAAGGTAAAATTTAAAACTATTTGTTATTTTGTGCTTACTGCAGTTATATACTCTAGCTAAATGGAGTAAAAGTTTTAAGTTCTTTTAAATGGTTTAGTATGGTGTAGAATGTTTTCATGGTTTAATAAATAAATTTCCTCAACTGATCATCAGATCATCAGCTTTCAACTGGGTTTAGTCTGGTGTATAAAGTTTTCAACTGGGTTTATTATGGTGTATAAAGTTTTTAACTGGGTTTAGTATGGTGTATAAAGTTTTCAACTGGGTTTAATATGGTGTATAAAGTTTTTAACTGCATTTATTATAGTGTATACAATTTTCAACTGGGTTTAGTATGGTGTATACAGTTTTCAACTGGGTATAGTATGGTGTATAAAGTTTTCAACTGGGTTTAGTATGGTGTATAAAGTTTTCAACTGGGATTAGTATGGTGTATAAAGTTTTCAATTGGGTTTAATATGGTGTAGAATCTTTTCAACTGGGTTTAATATGATGAATACAATTTTCAATTGGCTTTAGTCTGGTGTATAAGGTTTTCAACAGGGTTTAGTATGGTGTATAAAGTTTTTAACTGCATTTATTATAGTGTATACAATTTTCAACTGGGTTTAGTATGGTGTATACAGTTTTCAACTGGGTTTAGTATGGTGTATAAAGTTTTCAACTGGGTTTAGTATGGTGTATAAAGTTTTCAACTGGGTTTGTTATGGTGTATCAAGTTTTCAACTCGGTTTAGTATGGTGTATAAAGTTTTCAACTGGGTTTAATATGGTGTATAAAGTTTTTAACTGCATTTATTATAGTGTATACAATTTTCAACTGGGTTTAGTATGGTGTATACAGTTTTCAATCGGGTTTTAATATGGTGAATACAGTTTTCAACTGGGTTTAATATGGTGTATAACGTTTTCAACTGGGTTTAATATGGTGTATCAAATTTTCAACTGGGTTTAGTATGGTGTATAAAGTTTTCAACTGGGTTTAGTATGGTGTATAAAGTTTTCAACTGGGTTTGTTATGGTGTATAAAGTTTTCAAATGGGTTTAATAAGGTGTATAAAGTTTTCAACTGGGTTTGGTATGGAGTATAAAGTTTCCAACTGGGTTTAATATGGTGTATACATTATTCAAGTGTGTTTAGAATTGTGTAGAATGTTTTCAACTGGCTTTATTATGGTATAGAAACCTTTCAACTTTTTAAAGTATGTTGTAGAAAGATCTCAACTGGGTATAGTAGGCAAAGTAATTGCCAGATTACATCTACATTCATCTAAGCAAGCTCTACATATAATTCCTTGGAACATTTTCATTTTTCTCATTGTTGAGTTCCTATCTACTCTGTTGTGGTATTTGTTTCACTAAGCCTTATTTCTTAAGGACAGCAAATCTAACTTTGTTCTGAGGATGGAATCTACTTTTAATAATAATAAAAAACTAGCTAGAAACAAAATATATGCTTCAAGTTGCTTTAAATTCCAAAAACATGGTTAAAAATAATCAATAACTCATGATTCAATTTGATGACAGAGTTTCAATTTGATGACAGAGATTCAATTTGATGATAGAGATTCAATTTAACGATAGTGATTCAAATTGATGATATAGACTTCATTATTCCACTTACAAAACTTAAGAGATCACCTTAAATTCAGTGTCATCATTTAACACCATGTGTAAAATAAATCCAGAATCTCTCGATTCGGGTTGTGTAGTTAAAGAAAAACTAGAAGACTAGTTTCTGTTGCATTTTACCCTTTATTATTAACCAACAATTCTGTAAGGAAAGTTTGCAAAATCAGAGATGTGAAATTTATAAATAATAATGTACTCATTATAACACTATCTTGGCAATCACCAGGTATACAGCCTTATATCGGTTATACTGCCTTACATTGGGTATATTGTCTCATATTGGGTACACTGCCTTACACTGGATACACTACCTTACATTGTGCATACTGCCTGACATTGGGTATACTGCCTTACAATTGTGGATACCACCTTACAGACAGACTGCCTTATAAGTAAATAAGACATATAATTGTCCTACTACAAAATGGGACCCATGATCATTCTAACATTATAACAGGAACTGTGTGATTATGAAGGACCTTATCATAAGTGAGTGCTATACTAAGAGACCATTTTTATGCAAATAGAGAAAAAGGTGGGAGACAACTCTGAAGACATGGATCAGTCTGGTTTCACTATAATTGTAGTTTCAATGTATTATTAATGTTATCAATATGCTTTGTGGTTAATTTTGCTAATATTTCGTTTTCAGAAGATATGCTAGGGATTGTTATGATGTAATGTGTAATTTGAGACGGACTAAAAATATCTTTGTTTAAATGAATACTTAGTATATTTATTTTGAATATATTAACCACAATATATATTTTAATTTTTATACACATACAGCAAACCTATTTTATGTTATGAATTGTGAATTTATTGTTTGTTTTTCACAGTATCTGCGAACTGGGCACTAAATACTAATACAAAGTCCAAATATTGTAATTTATTAATGTCAATGATGTCAATGAAAATTTATACCTATATCTGCAAATTTTAAGGAAAACAATATGAAAGGATGGTACCTGTTCAGCAAGAAATTTCCAGTTCCAGCAGACCTGTGCAGCCTGACAAAGACTGATTGGCTCCAGAAAGGAAAAGATGTACAAAGAAAGAAATCGAGGAAGTACACGTGTGAAGTCTAGATGTTGAAACGGCACATTGTTCTCAAACCATTCCTGCACAAATCCATACTGGGACTTTGAGCAGTGACTGAAAATTGTATGCAAGAATTTTTTTCTCTGGGAGTTGGACCAAAGATCAAACTGAAATGTGAAAAAAAATGGTCTAATGGCAATGTCTTAAATTAAGCTAATGCCTTAGCAAGCCAGATAATGACCCGTTAACCTCTGGTCTCATGGAAATGTCTTAAATTATGTCAATGCCTTAGCAAGCCAGATAATGACCCGTTAACCTCTGGTCTAATGAGAATGTCTTAAATTAAGTTAATGCCTTAGCAAGCCAGATAATGACCAGTTAACCTCTGGTCTAATGGGAATATTTAAATGTTTCCTGATAAAACAGCATGCAGATTACTACCATTCACTGATGCATTATGGGTAAATATTCATTTCAGATGAGTGACAGATTGGCAAACACTGTCACCACTGTATCTATATTAATCTGAGCAACAATCACCACAGTAAGTCAAGAAATATTATCATAAAAATGTTGGGCCCAGAGTGGTCAAAAGTACTCATCTTTATGGATCACTGCCATCTCACCTCTGCGTGAGTTCCCATCTCAGGCTCAGCCGATGTGGGTATGTGAGAAAGTTTTAAGTTCATCAAACTCATCGAAAGTCAAATCAGAAACATAAAATATGTATCACTTTCAATGGAACATTCAATATAATCAACACTGAGAACTGAGTCCTATTGAGATAGAGTATTTAGCTTTTTGATCCAGAATGATTCTTTAACTTTCACTAAAACCTAAATATTATATCTCAAGAGGAATAAATTCTCAGAGTAAACTGTATTGAAATCTCCATCAAAGGTAATATGTAGCATACATTTTTTGTTGACATTACATTTTATGTGTCATCACTTTCAAGTTGTTTAAACTGAGAAGCCACTAATGATGGCAAATTAGCCAAAATGTAATCAAACCCCAAGTACACACACACACACACACACACACATATGATAAATGGCTTCTGATAGTGAATCTGATCTCACTGACAAGAGATGTTATTCCAGTATTTTTGTACATATCTACTATTTGCATATGTGTGTACTTGGGTACTATCCATGTATGTGTGTACTTGTTTATTATTCCAGTATTTGTGTACATTTGTACTATTCATGTATTTGTGTACTTGTGCACTATTCATGTGTGCTTAGGTACTATTCATGTATGTATGTACTTGGGTACTATCCATGTATGTGTGTGCTTAGGTACTATCTATTCATGTATGTGTGTACTTGGGTACTATCCATGTATGTGTATATTTGTGTACTATTCCAATATTTGTTTACTTTATTTATTATTCATGTATTTGTGTATTATTCATGTATTTGTCTACTTCTGTACTATTCATGTATTTGTGTACATGTACTTGTGTACTATTCTACTATTCATGTATTTGTGTATTGATTTACAATGTACAGTAAAAACTGCTATGAGCAACCTCTGCTATGAGCAATCACCTGTCAATTCTGACCACAATCATAGTGCACGGATCGATTTTATTATATAATCACTGTTATGAGCAACCACCTGCTGAACACAAAAAGCAATTACAATGTCTTGGCAAAATATGCATTTTGATACTGCTATGAATGCAAAAACGAGGATAAATTCCACTGACCTTTATTTAATCCCTGTAAAAAATGACCGCTCATGCATTCTAAATTTTAAAAAAAAAATAAAAAAATAGGCTGGTTATTGATGTCTGACTTTTTTTTTAGCTTTGCCTATAGTGTTTTACAGCTTCTGTCGTAAACCAGACAAAAGTAGATGTAGATTATTTCCTAGTCTGGTTCCATGCTTTTATGCTCCCTGCATTGTTCACTGCTAATCTTATTGGAGTGAGTAATGCAGGGTGCATAAAAAGCAGGAAACCAGACTAATTATTTCCATATTTAGCCTGCTTCCCAGCCTTATCGTCGGATGCAGCATCGCTAGCAACAACCATATCGCAAGAACAGACACCACTGATCTATATGTAATCAATTGTTACAACAACCGCTTGATTAGTAATGATTGTTCTGATAAAGGAATATTTTAAAAAAAGAATTGTTGCTACTAGTGATAGATGGCAGGCTAATGTACATGTCAAGAATTGCCATTGTAGTGGCAAAGTTGACACAGTGGCTGCTTATATTGTCTTTAGCGAGAACCATTTGCAGGATTAAATTGATAGTGTTCAAGACTTCTGAGGTTTGTTCGTATTTCCCCCCACCCTCACCTCCCTGATGATAAGTGATTACATCCCAATCACAAAGTTGTTGTCCATTCAAGTTGGTGTGACCGGGTTACACTTTGCTTTGAGAATTAATCCCTCTATTACATCTTTGAATGAAGCCACTGACTTTTGTCTCAGAGTAAAGGATTCTATTTTATTTGATTAATTGTTAGATATGCAATGCACATGTAAAGATTTTCATATTTACCAACAGCCTAGTCAAAACATTCTTCACCTTCAATATTACAACTGAGCACTAATAATTTTAACACCTAGAACCTTAGTAACAATGGACTAATCTCCAACACAAAAGAGTCAATTTTTTGGGCTGAAGAAAATAATTATTGTAACTGAAAGAAATAAAAAAAAGCAGACTACTTGCAAAAAAGCAGTTTAAATGAGCAGGTGGTTGCTCATAACTGTGTTAATATAATTAAATCGATCCGTGCATTACGATTAATTAATAGGTAAAACAAATTTAGGTTGTTATAAAAGAAAAGGAGTAAATCAGAAATAATTTCATATGCTAAAATATGTGATCTTCAAATGTAAATGTAATTTCATGTTTAATGATAAAAGTATATCTTTATTGCTATATAATTTTGTTTTTAGATGAATGCATACAATAATACAATATTTTAGCAAGAACTATTAATAAAGAGCAGACTATATGTACAGTGAATGTTACTTGAAATTGTTCTGAAACTGGACCTTATAAACTAGTCTTTTTGTACAAATCTTTTAAGAGACAGGTGGTCTCTCATAACAGGTTTTTATTGTATTTGCATACTTGGGCACACTATTCATGTATTTCTGTAGTTGTATACTATTCATGTATTTGTGTACTATTCATGTATTTGTGTACTATTGTGTACTATTTATGTATTTGTGCACTTGCATATTATTCATGCATTTGTGTACTTGTGTATTATTCATATTATTCATGTATACTTGGCCACTATTCATGTATTTGTGTACTTTTATGCAATTCATATTTTTGCATACTTGGCCACTATTCATGTATTTGTGTACTTGTGTATGATTCATATATTTGCATACTTGGCATCTATTCATGTTTTTGTATACTTGTGCACTATTCATGCATTTAAGACCCCAAAAATGTCCTAATTATTCTATTCTACCTGATACTTACCCAATGACTGACCAGATCTGTTCTCTCACTGAAAATCTGTCATTAAAAAAAAAGAAATTTAATCAAAACATGTACATTACAAATAAGTTACATTTTATTTTGGCTGTAAAAAGAAACTGAGTGTTTGCTATTGAAGAAGGAAAGAAAAGATGAAAAGAAGAATGAGGACAAGATAGAAACAATGAGAAGAAGAACTATGAGGCACTTTATTTTTTGTGGATTTTCAATCATACTTCAACTTGGGCTCTGAGTTTTTCATTAAAATTGATTTGGCATAGGGGAGGGAAGCATAACAATCATAAACATACATTTGGATCAATTCTGGCTTTTCAGCAGAGCTTTAAATATAGACCAAATAAAACAAACTAATCAAAATGTTTGGAATGATCAGAACCTTTGGAATGATCAGAACCTATCAAAGTGTTTGGAATGATCAGAACCTTTGGAATGATCAGAACCTATCAAAGTGTTTGGAATGATCAGAATCTATCAAAGTGTTTGGAATGATCAGAACCTATCAAAGTGTTTGGAATGATCAGAATCTATCAAAGTGTTTGGAATGATCAGAACCTTTGGAATGATCAGAACTTATCAAAGTGTTTGGAATGATCAGAACTTATCAAAGTGTTTGGAATGATCAGAACTTATAAAAGTGTTTGAATGATCAGAACCTATTAAAGTGTTTGGCATGATCAGAACCTATGAAAGTGTTTGGAATGACCAGAACTTATCAAAGTGTTTGGAATGATCAGAACCTATCAAAGTGTTTGGAATGATCAGAACCTATTAAAGTGTTTGGAATGATCAGAACTTATCAAAGTGTGTTTGGAATGATCAGAACCTATGAAAGTGTTTGGAATGATCAGAACCTATCAAAGTGTTTGGAATGATCAGAACTTATCAAAGTGTGTTTGGAATGATCAGAACTTATCAAAGTGTGTTTGGAATGATCAGAACCTATGAAAGTGTTTGGAATGATCAGAACCTATGAAAGTGTTTGGAATGATCAGAACCTATGAAAGTGTTTGGAATGATCAGAACTTATCAAAGTGTTTGGAATGATCAGAACATATCAAAGTGTTTGGAATGATCAGAACCTATCAAAGTGTTTGGAATGATCAGAACCTATGAAAGTGTTTGGAATGATCAGAACCTATCAAAGTGTTTGGAATGATCAGAACCTATCAAAGTGTTTGGAATGATCAGAACTTATCAAAATGTTTGGAATGATCAGAACCTATGAAAGTGTTTGGAATGATCAGAACCTATGAAAGTGTTTGGAATGATCAGAACCTATCAAAGTAATTGGAATCATCAGAACCTATGAAAGTGTTTGGAATGATCAGAACTTATGAAAGTGTTTGGAATGATCATAACCTATGAAAGTGTTTAGAATGATCAGAACCTATCAAAGTGTTTGGAACTTATCAGAACTTATCAAAGTGTTTGGAACTTATCAGAACTTATCAAAGTGTTTGGAATGATCAGAACCTATGAAAGTGTTTGGAATGATCAGAACCTATGAAAGTGTTTGGAATGATCAGAACTTATGAAAGTGTTTGGGATGATCAGAACCTATCAAAGTGTTTGGAATGATCAGAACCTATCAAAGTGTTTGGAATGATCAGAACCTATGAAAGTGTTTGGAATCATCAGAACCTATGAAAGTGTTTGGAATGATCAGAATCTATCAAAGTGTTTGGAATGATTAGAACCTATGAAAGTGTTTGGAATGATTAGAACCTATGAAAGTGTTTGGAATGATCAGAACTTATCAAAGTGTTTGGAATGATCAGAACCTATCAAAGTGTTTGGAATGATCAGAACCTATCAAAGTGTTTGGAATGATCAGAACTTATGAAAGTGTTTGAAATGATCAGAATCTATCAAAGTGTTTGGAATGATCAGAACCTATGAAAGTGTTTGGAATGATCAGAACCTATCAAAGTGTTTGGAATGATCAGAACCTATGAAAGTGTTTGGAATGATCAGAACCTATCAAAATGTTTGGAATGATCAGAACTTATCAAAGTGTGTTTGGAATGATCAGAACCTATCAAAGTGTTTGGAATGATCAGAACTTATCAAAGTGTTTAGAATGATCAGAACCTATCAAAGTGTTTGGAATGATCAGAACCTGTCAAAGTGTTTGGAACTTATCAGAACTTATCAAAGCGTTTGGAATGATTAGAACCTATGAAAGTGTTTGGAATGATCAGAACTTATCAAAGTGTTTGGAATGATCAGAACCTATCAAAGTGTTTGGAATGATCAGAACCTATCAAAGTGTTTGGAATGATCAGAACCTATCAAAGTGTTTGGAATCATCAGAACCTATGAAAGTGCTTGGAATGATCAGAACTTATGAAAGTATTTGGAATGATCAGAACCTATCAAAGTGTTTGGAATGATCAGAATCTATCAAAGTGTTTGGAATGATTAGAACCTATCAAAGTGTTTGGAATGATTAGAACCTATGAAAGTGTTTGGAATGATCAGAACTTATCAAAGTGTTTGGAATGATCAGAACCTATGAAAGTGTTTGGAATGATCAGAACTTATCAAAGTGTTTGGAATGATTAGAACCTATGAAAGTGTTTGGAATGATCAGAACCTATCAAAGTGTTTGGAATGATCAGAACCTATCAAAGTGTTCGGAACTTATCAGAACTTATCAAAGTGTTTGGAATGATTAGAACCTATCAAAGTGTTTGGAATGATCAGAACCTATCAAAGTGTTTGGAATGATCAGAACTTATCAAAGTGTGTTTGGAATGATCAGAACCTATGAAAGTGTTTATAATGATCAGAACCTATGAAAGTGTTTGGAATGATCAGAACATATGAAAGTGTTTGGAATGATCAGAACCTATGAAAGTGTTTGGAACTTATCAGAACTTATCAAAGTGTTTGGAATGATTAGAACCTATGAAAGTGTTTGGAATGATCAGAAACTATCAAAGTGTTTGGAATGATCAGAACCTATCAAAGTGTTTGGAATGATCAGAACCTATCAAAGTGTTTGGAATGATCAGAACCTATCAAAATGTTTGGAATGATCAGAACTTATCAAAGTGTTTGGAATGATTAGAACCTATGAAAGTGTTTGGAATGATCAGAACCTATCAAAGTGTTTGGAATGATCAGAACCTATCAAAGTGTTTGGAATGATCAGAACCTATCAAAGTGTTTGGAATGATCAGAACCTATCAAAATGTTTGGAATGATCAGAACCTATCAAAGTGTTTAGAATGATCAGAACTTATCAAAGTGTTTGGAATGATTAGAACCTATGAAAGTGTTTGGAATGATCAGAGCGTATGAAAGTGTTTGGAATGATCAGAACCTATCAAAGTGTTTGGAATGATCAGAACCTATCAAAGTGTTTGGAATCATCAGAACCTATGAAAGTGTTTGGAATGATCAGAACTTATGAAAATGTTTGGAATGATCAGAACCTATCAAAGTGTTTGGAATGATCAGAACCTATGAAAGTGTTTGGAATGATCAGAACCTATGAAAGTGTTAGGAATGATCAGAACCTATGAAAGTGTTTGGAATGATCAGAACCTATGAAAGTGTTTGGAATGATCAGAACGTATGAAAGTGTTTGGAATGATCAGAACCTATGAAAGTGTTTGGAATGATCAGAACCTATGAAAGTGTTAGGAATGATCAGAACGTATGAAAGTGTTTGGAATGATTAGAACCTATCAAAGTGTTTGGAATGATCAGAACCTATCAAAGTGTTTGGAATGATCAGAACCTATGAAAATGTTTGGAATGATCAGAACCTATGAAAGTGTTTGGAATGATCAGAACCTATGAAAGTGTTTGAAATGATCAGAACCTATCAAAGTGTTTGAAATGATCAGAATCTATCAAAGTGTTTGGAATGATCAGAACTTATCAAAGTGTTTGGAATGATCAGAACCTATGAAAGTGTTTGGAATGATCAGAACTTAACAAAGTGTGTTTGGAATGATCAGAACCTATCAAAGTGTTTGGAATGATCAGAACCTATCAAAGTGTTTGGAATGATCAGAACTTATGAAAGTGTTTGGAATGATCAGAATCTATCAAAGTGTTTGGAATGATCAGAACTTATCAAAGTGTTTGGAATGATCAGAACCTATCAAAGTGTGTTTGGAATGATCAGAACTTATCAAAGTGTTTGGAATGATCAGAACCTATCAAAGTGTTTGGAATGATCAGAACTTATGAAAGTGTTTGGAATGATCAGAACCTATGAAAGTGTTTGGAATGATCAGAACTTAACAAAGTGTGTTTGGAATGATCAGAACCTATGAAAGTGTTTGGAATGATCAGAACCTATCAAAGTGTTTGGAATGATCAGAACTTATGAAAGTGTTTGAAATGATCAGAATCTATCAAAGTGTTTGGAATGATCAGAACTTATCAAAGTGTTTGGAATGATCAGAACCTATCAAAGTGTTTGGAATGATCAGAACTTATCAAAGTGTTTGGAATGATCAGAACCTATCAAAGTGTTTGGAATGATCAGAACCTATCAAAGTGTTTGGAATGATCAGAACTTATCAAAGTGTTTGGAATGATCAGAACCTATCAAAGTGTTTGGAATGATCAGAACCTATCAAAGTGTTTGGAATGATCAGAACTTATGAAAGTGTTTGAAATGATCAGAATCTATCAAAGTGTTTGGAATGATCAGAACTTATCAAAGTGTTTGGAATGATCAGAACCTATCAAAGTGTGTTTGGAATGATCAGAACTTATCAAAGTGTTTAGAATGATCAGAACCTATCAAAGTGTTTGGAATGATCAGAACTTATCAAAGTGTTTGGAATGATCAGAACCTATCAGATTAGAAAATCAGCTGAAATAAATAACAACTACTTAGTGTCTTTAGTGCATAATTTTCATACAAGTTTTTGCCTGTAATTTTTTCAAGAAAATCTTATGCAGCAAGAATACAACAGCCTGACCTTGACATATTTTCTTGTATGACCAGCTCCAACATCTTCAAAACTACAACCAACAGTTCAGATTATCTGACACATAAAGCCACTTCAAAATGCTTGCAGTATTCACATTCATGTAACATAATTATGAGACTGAAAAATCAGAATTTCACATTACATCAGTGACATATTTCCACAAAGGCCAACAATGCCTAAGCCAATGTGGGAAAATTGTATGAGGTGGAAAAATTGAAAAATAAAACGGTTAAAGTCAATAAAAATATGCAGCAAATAAAACACTAAGAAAACGCTGTAGCCCCTCATGTCACTACTATTATACAGAGGTGACACTTCTAAATTGGCCAAGGTGCAGTAAAACACTAAATAAGTCCTTGATTACAGTCTTCCTTCATTACAGCGCCTATCACTATAATCTGTTTCTTAATTTATGGCTTGCTGACCTGGACAACCAAATTTTAGTACAAAAAACAATGTTGCTCAAAAAACTTGCACCTGATCAGGTAATTTGGCTAACATGTACTTTATCAGCAGTGAGCTTGCTTTGTTGTAAAGTCAACAGTAGTGGGTTTTTAATTAATTTTTTGCCCAGTAAAGCTGAGAACA
Organism: Unio delphinus; assembly: GCA_029339505.1. NCBI lineage: Eukaryota > Metazoa > Mollusca > Bivalvia > Unionida > Unionidae > Unio > Unio delphinus. Next base: position 18,528,176 of record JAQISU010000076.1, on the reverse strand, counting down.
GTTATGACAGGTCTCACCTATGCCCAGTAATTCCACAAATAGTAATCATAAATTAGCCTCAACATTTTATTCAATAACTAAATCCCATACTTTATTTGCATACACAACAAAGCAAAGCAAACTGTCACTGGTCAGTTTCCCATTGCAACCAATACAATTTACTCTTCCTTTCCCTATTGGATAAAGAATTCAAAAGATTAAACAAAAAAATAACTATCTACTAATCTGCTGATTATAAATATTTTTCATTGTAATTCAGTGTGATTAAAATGAAAGAAATGACTTAGGTGTAACATATTAGTAAAAATGGATATAATAAAATTTATGTGTGGAATTTACGTTATAAAAATGATATGACAGATGGAACAGAGGTCCAATTAGCATCCCTAGTCTTTAACTATATTTGTATTGAAAGTTATGTCACATTTCTCTTGTTCTAATATTTGTATTTAACTATATTTGTATTGAAAGTTATGTCACATTTCTCATGTTCTAATATAGATTATGGATTGTGATTTCGATTAAGCTCAATGAAATATTAGAATATACGTCACAATGTGTATTCCTGGACACATCTTATTATTAGACTCTAATTTTCATGAAGGTATCATCATTTTACAAATAAATATAAGCATAGAATTATGCTATCAAATGAGCACTGTTTTATTCCTAGCACATATCCCCTTTGATGATGAATATACATTATATAAATAACTGATATTTGATATTTGATTTTAACACAGTTCAAAAAGTCTGAAATTGACATTTACTTAATGACCTCTTAACTAATTGCTTGACAGCTGGATTTTGAATTTCCATACTATTTCTCTGTTATTAAGTTTAAAAATAATTTCCAAAGGCTTTCAATCAAAGTTTCTTTTGTTTTCTTTATGAAAAGTTGTGTGATGGAGTAAATTCTGTACTCTTATATACCTTATGTCTTTATTAATATATAAATATATCTCTTACATTTTTTTATTCGATCGGAATAAGTTCTGTTACACAAAACAAAACACAAAAGAACAAAAAAAAATCATATTAGACAAGATTATGATAATATCCCATTAAGTCTAAACCAAGTCACTCTTCATTTACTAATTGTTTTCAATACTGAGGAATGCATGTGACATGCCAAAAGCAAAAGTATAGTGTCTATGGAACCATAAAAAATTTATAGCAGCCAGATAACTTTGTCGGGCAAATAAACTACCCAATCTAGTTGTCTAATGCACATTTTTCTGCCCCTGTACATGAAGAGGGGGAATGAATAATGCCAATGAGAGCAAGATTGAGAATGGAAGCTATTTTCAAAGGGCAGCTTGAGAATGGAAGCTAGGCAGCTCTTCTCAGTCAAACCAGATTTTCAAACATATCAATATTTTTAAGAATTGCACAAGTTGTTTATTTCAATAATGTAAGTTTTCACAGAAAAGATGATATTGCATTGCAGATGATAAGGTTCTCGATAGCAGAAGTCCAAAAACTGGTGAGATGATTTTTAAAATTTGAATACCATTACTGAACTATGGTGCCTCAAATATTTTCCAGTATTTCCCTTTGTGCCTTTGAACTTTTGTGTGGCCTCCCAGTCAGGAAGACAAGAGGACAGTCTTGGGACCTTGTTCTAACACTGTATTATGACTTCAAATTGGCACACCAATAAGCACCCACTGTATAAAGGTGACATTATATATATATATATATATATATATATATATATATATATATATATATATATATATATATATATATGCACAAACAAAATATAAAATAGATTTCAAATTAAATACTGTTCCTCCATCACCTGTTCATTGGATGGCCTGTTGGTCATTGGCGTCCAAGCACTGTTGGCAGTCTTCATCTTCAATGTGTCAAATCGCTGGGACTGGGCAACCTTTTCTTTCCGCATGCTGGTCACTCGGCCCAGGATCTTGGTATCATTGTGTGTCAGCATGGAGAGTTTGTCAGACTTCATCTTTCTGCCAGTCGGATGTCTGGTTTCCATGTTCTGATCTAATATAGCCATCGACATGATGAAGGTTTTTAGTTAATACTGCCACAACACTTGCTAGAATTAATTTTTGCCTGAAATATACAGAAGACTACTGCAGAACACTAAGACTCAATTGCTAATATGTAATAATTCTGACCTTTTGAAAAACCTTAAACTATTAAAATGTTACCAATACCACCATCACTCATAACTATGTTTATTTCTTCAAGCAGGATACACAAGAAACTTAAGTTATAGTAAAATTCATATATATGTCATTTAGTTAGCTATCACTTCCCAATTTCCACAAGTTATCTTTAATAATAAAATTTATATTTTGAAACTTGAACAAAAGTATGTAAATAGCAATTTTTTAATTTTAAGAATAGAATAAGTGAAATTAATATTTTCACTGTCTTACGAACATTAATTTCTTCAAAATTCAGTCTTTAACCCTAAGTGATTTTTCCATGGGTTAATAATGGCTAACACTGCAGTGTTTGGGAAATACCACATTATCATATTATCTGTTTTCATAAACCGTTGAGTACAAATATATATATGTACTCAAATATACTCATAGAAAGCAAAGTCTAAACGTCATGTTATTATAGATTCAGATTTTAAAATGCAATTATGTAAGTCAGAAACATATGTGACAATGACATGTTCTGGAATTCAAGACGTTATTTAACTGTAAGGTCAAAGTTGTTTTCTGACTTCACTCCTTTTGTGAAAAGACAAAAAAGCAACAAACCATGTACTATTTAACAAATGCCTAAATTTACTACAAGTACATAGACAAATTATAAAACATTTCATTTATAGATATATATGTATAATTATGTATTTACAAATATACTGATGTACAAACAAGTGATCTAATACTTACTGTATTTCTTATTAATTTAATTAATTAAGTTGAAAATGACTAAGCTAAGCTACAATTTACCAAGCTGCAATTCTGAAATTACTCTGAGACAAAATGAACTACAAGTTTGCTGTTAACGATATTTAGCAAAAACAATTTTCAAAATATGAAATGTGTTAGTGAGCGCTGAAAATAACCAAATTTTTGTTTAAAAAAATATTACAAGTATCAAATGCTGCTAGTACTGACAAAAATGTATTCTGAGCCCTGATTTATTTATATTATGTGCCATTTCTCAGAACAAACAGAAGGGCCCCAATTTAAAGCAAGATGATCTGACCCATAACAATCTGCATTTTAGGAGGCTCCGAGCTAATAAAATAAAACTATTTGAATTGACTTTGTATCTACACATCTTTACAAGCAATCCATAATGAATAGTAATCCTTCTGAGAATCCACCACATATCAGTCCAATCCCTCTAAAAATCAAACACATATCAGTCCAATCCCTCTAAAAATTCAAATACATATCAGTCCAATCCCTCTAAAAATCAACCACATATCAGTCCAATCGCTCTCAGAATCAACCACATATCAGTCCAGTGGCTGTTAAATAGCAGCCACTCTCAAAATCAACCATGTATATGTATCAGTCCAGTGGAAATTGAATGCCAATCCCTTTCAGAATCAACCACATATCAGTCAGATGGCCATTGAATAGCAATCCCTCTCAAAATCAACCACTTATAAGTCAAGCAGCTGATGAATGACAGTCCCTTTCAGAATCTATCACATATCAGTTCAGAAGCTGTTGATCTATGAAAACTGTTCATGCATGAGTGCAGGCCATCCATCACTAAACTTCTGCTACAACAATCACCTCTTCCATGGTCAATCATGTCAAACAATAATATAACATGTTGGAGAGAACCATCTGTGATGGCAAACAAATGTAACAGTAGAAAACTAAATGGTGGCCACTCCACTTTGCACAAATTCTTGAGTTCAGGTAGCTTATGGACTCATCCGTTTACACCGAGTCTAAACACTCTTCTACAAATACACTGCATCACATCTTTCCAAATACAGTAGAACCTGTCTTGAAAGACCACCCCTTCTGCCAAAAACTAATGGTCTCTCATGACCAGTCATAACACTATGTAACCAATGTATATGTGCAAGGAGAATCTGTTTTTCAGGACAGACGATCTTTCATAGCAGTGGTCTCACAAGACAGGTTTTACTGTACTCTGTCACTGCTGAAATATATTAATTGATAATGAAATCAGCAGATTATACACCCTGGAATTGCAGTTTTTATGGTCATTTTTCCCCCACAGCCAGTAATATCAAAAAAAGTCTGTCTTGTACAACCACTTCCATTAAAAACCAGCCATCTTGAGAAACCAGATTCTCAATTCACCGATAATTCAATATTACATTATTCTGACATGTAATAAGTTCATCTGGCTTGAGATGAAATTTTGTTGGTCGATATGATGGTCTCTCTGAGTCAGGTTCAACAATAATAAAAAGTGGCAGACAAAACAATGTAAAATAGTTACTTCAGTGTTTCTTTATCATAGCTTTTCAACCAACTCACACAGCAGTAAACATATGTTCAAAAACCCAACGACTTATTTGTGCTTGTTTATATATCAGTAAGTAAAATAGCACAAGAGAAAGCATATTACAGCTTAAGTAATCCAACTCTTCTGAATAACCATGTAAATATGGGCTACCAAATATTTAACATATACCTCAACAATTGTCCATTTCTGAGGTATAAAAACTTTCAAATAATAAATATTAGAATATATTTCAAAAGTAATCTTCATAAATATAAAAAAAAAAATATTTGGTATCCTTTTTATGTAATTGTTTAGCATATATAGTTTTCCCCTCGTTTGCACCATCAACACCAGTTTCTTTATTTACTCTAGACATCAGTGTAGTTAGCCATTTGTGAGATATACATTAACTAATTATACATAATTATTAAATATATATGTATAGAGGCTAAAATAATATATTGCCAAGGAGCCTGAAACAACTAACCTTTAATGCTGGAGAACCATTTTTCAACAAATGTAAAAGTCTTGTCAAGCAGCTGAAACAATAAGAAATGATAATATTAAAAAATTAAAATCAAATTTTATACTTTTCCAGCAGAAAGCATTACATCTTTATCATAAAATCATCCCCCTAGGTGCCTGCAGTAGAGGACTTGAATTATCTCCATTTAATCTATAGTTTCACTGTAAATATTGAGTAATTTTTATCACTTGAGATCACACTTATCCACAAGTTGGCAAAATCCTTATCGAATTAAGTTATCCATGTAACCTCATCTTCCTGGTAAACCTCTAAGAAAACAGACTTGTAAATGTATATATTTTTTCCAACACACCAGCATATAGTAGATGTATCTTTTACCTTCAACTCAACATACTGAATGACTATGAACTAGTAATATGCATTCTCATTGATCTGTTGAAGAAATGTGAGTCCAGGATTCTCCATTCAGGTCGATGGTTACTTAATAGGAACCCTGACCTGACGAAAAAATTAAATAGTACTTCTTGAGTACATAATTGCCTGGGGGAAGTGGCACAATTCCTCCCCCCAGGAGTAACTAAATATCCAGCTTTGCTGGAAACTTAAAACAGTGTTACATGCCCCTAGTGGGCGATAGAGCACTATAATTCAACTTCATCATCAACATGGAAGTTAACATTAAGCTGACAGTTTAGACAAGATTAATAACATTGGATTAATACTAATATCACTCATATTATGATGTCAACTCAGATAAATATAAACATATGTACACAATTCATGGACTACCAATTTGTAAAAATCAGATGAACAACATGGCACCATCAAGAAACCTTACCGCAAGACACCATCAAGAAAAGGAAAATATGAACAATTTTGGCTGTAACAACCTTTTGGGCAACTAGAGTAATTTACATAAGGTAATCAGAAAAATCTACTAGTGAGCAACCAAATTTATCGACACAGATTTATATATATATATTCCAGCATTATATCATATATTTAATACAGTAAAAAGCATTTCAGAAACAATATCAACTACCAAAACAAGTGGTCTATCAAAAGTAAAATGGATTAGTTCATGCATTGAGGTTCCAAAAACTGCTGATGAGCATGTCAGATAACTTTATGTTAAAGCAAACAATGAAAAGAACACTTGCAACATTTAACATGCACCACTATTGCAAATATTTATCAGTTTTCTCGACATGAATTAAATCATTGCACAAATGTATGTGGTCTTAAACATTTCATGCTGTTTTCGTAATTCTTAAATTTTAAGAAAACTGTACAACATAAGTCAAGGACATAAAGATATATTACTTTCTCTTCCTACAATGGGTTCATTTTTTTCAAGCTTGAATCATTCTTATAATGCAAAAACTAAGTTACTCAACAGGAACAAGAAACATGTCCATAACTTTTAATGTACATTAAAAGAATTTATTTATATACATATTTTGAATATCATCACCACTAAAAAAAATATATATATGGTAGAAATATAAATTACTTTTTACTGCTAAATCTTTTAATTTTTTTATTTTCTATGAATTGCATTTGTGATGCAAATTATTCAGGTTGTACATTTAAAAGCTTAGTTATTTTAGCAAAGCATGCATAAAAATGACAATTATATATTCCACAATACTGTTCTTAACATTCTTTCAACCACCTGTTAGAAAGTTTGTGTATTATATTCTCATTTTTGATGCACTTCACAAAGGTCTTCCTCTGTTTATGACACTTGTACATATGCTCAAGTAAAACAAATACATACTTATTTAATATAAGTAAGAAATAAATTGTGAGGATGCTGATTTAATTATTAATTACCTGTTTATCATAAAATTATATGCACAAATTATAATAATTTCTAAAAAATCAGAAAATCAGAAATGATAGATCCACTTGAAACTCACTACAGTATTCTGAACATTATTAATGATGCAGTATAGCATTCTAACTAGTGTTGCTGATGCAGTACAGCATTCTAACTAGTATTGCTGATGCAGTACAGTATTTTAATTAGTATTACCGATGCAGTACAGCATTCTAACTAGTGTTGCTGATGCAGTACAGCATTCTAACTAGTGTTGCTGATGCAGTACAGTATTTTAATTAGTATTGCTGATGCAGTACAGCATTCTAACTAGTGTTGCTGATGCAGTACAGCATTCTAACTAGTGTTGCTGATGCAGTACAGTATTTTAATTAGTATTGCTGATGCAGTACAGCATTCTAACTAGTGTTGCTGATGCAGTACAGTATTTTAATTAGTATTGCTGATGCAGTACAGCATTCTAACTAGTGTTGCTGATGCAGTACAGCATTCTAACTAGTGTTGCTGATGCAGTACAGTATTTTAATTAGTATTGCTGATGCAGTACAGCATTATAACTAGTGTTGCTGATGCAGTACAGTATTTTAATTAGTATTACCGATGCAGTACAGCATTCTAACTAGTGTTGCTGATGCAGTACAGTATTTTAATTAGTATTGCTGATGCAGTACAGCATTCTAACTAGTGTTGCTGATGCAGTACAGTATTTTAATTAGTATTGCTGATGCAGTACAGCATTCTAACTAGTGTTGCTGATGCAGTACAGCATTCTAACTAGTGTTGCTGATGCAGTACAGTATTTTAATTAGTATTGCTGATGCAGTACAGCATTATAACTAGTGTTGCTGATGCAGTACAGTATTTTAATTAGTATTACCGATGCAGTACAGCATTCTAACTAGTGTTGCTGATGCAGTACAGCATTCTAACTAGTGTTGCTGATGCAGTACAGTATTTTAATTAGTATTGCTGATGCAGTACAGCATTCTAACTAGTGTTGCTGATGCAGTACAGTATTTTAATTAGTATTGCTGATGCAGTACAGCATTCTAACTAGTATTGCTGATGCAGTATAGCATTTTAACTAGTGTTGCTGATGCAGTACAGTATTTTAATTAGTATTGCTGATGCAGTACAGCATTCTAACTAGTGTTGCTGATGCAGTACAGTATTTTAATTAGTATTGCTGATGCAGTACAGCATTATAACTAGTGTTGCTGATGCAGTACAGTATTTTAATTAGTATTGCTGATGCAGTACAGCATTATAACTAGTGTTGCTGATGCAGTACAGTATTTTAATTAGTATTGCTGATGCAGTACAGCATTCTAACTAGTATTGCTGATGCAGTATAGCATTCTAACTAGTGTTGCTGATGCAAAATAGCATTCTAACTAATGTTGATGATGTTGTTATCCACTGTGAGTCATACTGCCATCACAAGAACAGTAGCTGACTATTTTGGTGCGAAAATTATTTGGCCCACCAGAATAGCTAGTCAAAATTTCTAAAATGACAAACTAACTGGTGAAAAGACAATTAGTGAAATGGACTTTTTTCATGATATGTATCATTGTCTAAGTTTTATAACTGATATATATGATCGGTTGTTGACAGATTTCAACAGATTTTGTTCTGTCTGTATCACTCATTCTTGATCTGTTATTGTAGGGTTTAATGCCATTTTTCAGCACATGATAGGCTATACATGATAGCCAGTATTAATAGTGGAGAAAAAACCTGGGAAAACACCTGGAAAGAACCTATTACCCATGAGAATCTACTGGCAAGCTTTCTCACATATCCACACTGGACGAATCTGAGACTCGAGCCCACACAGACAGAGGTGAGATATAAGTGATCCATAACTGATAGAGCTTTTAGATCACTCTGCCACTCAGCCCCCCCCCCCAATCCTTATCTGTGTTGTGCTCATAATGTCATTCTGAGATGTGCTTTCTCAAGAACTGGGAGTTTGTCACTTCATGATAACAGAGAGTGAGACATTGATAATTGAGTTACTGAACACCAATTTCAATGGACATTTTACAGCTGCTTTTTATATTTTTTTTGAAATTTAAATAAACTATAAATATTAAGAAGAAGAAAAAAAACAGAGGCATAACTTATTTTATATTTGAATTTGTATGGGTTTTTTGTGTGCTAGATGACAAATCTGTGCAAGTTTGATTTTGATGTATGACTAGAAGGACATTGTTATTTGAATATTAGTGTTGATGTAAGACCAGAAGGGCAAAGCTATTTTAATATTAGGGCTGATTTCTGCCCTGTAATACCAGGACATCATTTGAAATTTACATTGCATGAAAAGATTTAATAATTTCTGTGCATGACTAATTAATTTTAGCAACTGACTCACTGAGGAAGGGAAGGCTTTGAAACAGACTATGATAATTCTTCGTACGCAGGAATTTGAAAAAGAAATTATATTTAGGATGTGCAAGGCTGTATAGTGAATAGCTTGCATGCATGTGTTGTGGTGTTATTTCTTTGATATTACATGATTATTTTCTGTTTCAAAATAATGAAAACTCTCTTAAAAGACATCCCCTCCTCCCCCCCCCCCCCCCCCCCCAGGTAGTTACTCGTTACAATTTGCTACATAAACACAGCAATGTGCGATAAATCGCCGTACCCGTTGCAGCGGAAAAGGTCAGATAAAAAAGCTGAGTTAGGATTTTATATTTGGCAATTATTTTGAAATATGAAATAATGCAAAAGTTAGCACCTACAATTTCTTCTAGAGATTACTGTCAAAACAGGTACTGGTCGCCATTTTCTGACTACGGCTTCACCACTGAGCATGCGTAGCATCAAATCACTACGACAACGGGACTTTTAATTCTAAGATCGGTAACTCCTACAGACTTAGCTGCTGTCGATATCCTATTTTTTGCTCGCTCCCCCTTTTCTTAAAATAGCATAAGCTTCACACAGACAAAAGTTGTTTCCAATTACTCCGGCTTGTTGTTAATGCGTAGTATCATCCTTGAATTGAAAAGAATGGGCCGTCAATATCTAAAGTATATATGCAGATTAATCTCACTTGGTTACTATTGCGGGAGGGGGGAGGGGCAGTAAAAACTATTTATCTATTGGAATAAATTTTTCTTGAGTCGGCATAATTAAAGCACCAAGTTAACATTATCTCTAACTAGCTTTCTACCAAACTTGCATAACATATAAAAAATAAGCACGAAACATAACATTGCAAAGTATATATTAGGTACAGTAAGAGAAAAATCACACAACACAAACCTTAAATATACACGAACAGTACTTGCAGTAGCTTCGGTGTGTGCAAAAGAGAGAGAGAGAGAGAGAGAGAGAGAGAGAGAGAGAGAGAGAGAGAGAGAGAGAGAGAGAGAGAGAGAGAGAGATTAATATGGAGTCTAACGTATTAACATGGAAAAGTGTTTTGTGAAGTTCACAGGCTAACCTACGGAAGCCAGTTAGTGCCACGTTGAAATCAATTTTTAATCTCGTATAATTACGAGATACTATCTCGTAATTACGACTAACTATCTCGTAATTACGACTAACTATCTCGTAATTACGAGTTAGCCATCTCGTAATTACGACATAATATCTCGTAATTACGAGATAATATCTCGTAATTACGACATACTATCTACTAATACTAATACTAATTACGATCGATCTCTCTGTTTGCCTTTCTCTAATGGTTGCCTAAATGATTCGTCGAAAACCTTTTCAACGTTCAGATCGATTTGATCACTTGCATCAGGACTATATCGGAAGGAAAACAGTAGAACCTGTTCAAACGGATTTTAAGTCTAACATAACTTTCTACACCAAAACTGAAATGCTTACATTTCTAAGATATCCATATTTAATCTTTAATTATTCATTGTATTTATTCATATTTGTAATTATTTTTATTTATGTATTTTATTTTGTACTAGCAAGTACCCGGCATGTGTTGCAATGCCACTAAAAGAAAGAAAGTGTTTGTGTTTTAATCCTGGCATGCGTTGCAATGCCACTGAAAGAAAGAAAGTGTTTGTAAAAGTGGTCGGGCTTGAGCAGTGCGAACTCGAACGGTTTCCAATCTTGCTTCCCGTGGCTCGTCTGTTGGAACTATTACAAATTCACACCGCGATTGTTTGACGTAACCAAGGCGCGAACCAAACGTAACTAAGTAAACATGACGTATCTAAGGCGCCTACAGTTCACACCGAAGACACGCGAAATTAGGTATCGCTACAGACCGTGTTCGATCACGTGACGTATTTGAGGCGCCTACTGTTCGATCACGTGACGTATCTAAGGCGCCTACAGTTCACAGCGAACACACGGTAAATGTCGCAAAACTATATGAAATACACACATTTGTTAAATGTACAATTTAAATGGTTGTACTAATTCAGAAACCTTCGTGGGCGTGCGCAGAACAACTCACCAAAGTTTTATCGCAATCGGATGAACGGTATAGGAACGCATACGACACAAACAAACAAACAAACAAACAAACAAACAAACATTCATTATATATATATATATATATATATATATATATATATATATATATATATATATATATATATATATATATATATATATATATATATATATATATATATATATATATATATATATATATATATAGATTGTATTTATTCATTATTATTATTATTATTATTATTATTATTATTATTATTATTATTATTTGCTTCGATTAATGTTTAATGTAATTAATGTATTTCAAATTTATAATACCCATTCCTATCATTATGAATCAAATTCTTCACAACTGCCAATAGGTGCATTAATAAAACCTTCACCATTTATTGTCACACATAAAAGAAAGAATATAAAATGGAAAAATCCATCTCCCTCTTGAATCCGTTCATCCGTTTGTAAACATGATACACTCCTAGATCTTCAAATTATAATCTGACATTTCTAATCCTCCCAAACCTCACTGGAAAGCAAGAAACATGAAAATCATTATTTTACATCCTTTTCTTTTAAAATCAATTTTAACGAGTCAAAAAGAATGAAGTTTTATATCATTTTATTTAAAATTACATCCAATGGACAAAACTACAGTTGTTTTTTTAAAACTACTTTTTTTTTCTAAAGGATGGGATCAAATGGATTCAACTTGTAGTTTGCACACTTTCTCTGTTTAAAAAAGGAGAACAAATGCTTTTTCGAAAAGTGTCAAAAGAATGTAGGTGTGAGAATAATGATAACACAAATTATAAACTAATTATAAATATTACGGTATACCGCTACACACGAATTTTTTTATGACAGATTCCAATAACATTTTAGAGAAATATTAAGGCTAAACAAGTTTATGTTTATATGTATCTGAAGCAGGCCCATAAAACAAAACTGAATCAAGCTGATATCTATGAAATCCCCTGTGAACTGGCCGATTTCCTTCAACATTCCCAAGGTGTCAATCTAGAACTGGCAACATTTCCTCCGCAGAAAATTCCAAAACATTTCTATTCGCTGATTGGCTGTGCTTCTTCCATAAATGAAACTTTCCTTTCCCGTCATAAAATCTTGCATCTGAGCAACATAACCGTTTTCTATGCCACGATCGCCTCTCATTAAGGCCGGACATCCGTGACACATCTGCACTGCTTCCATATAATAACCAGCGATTACTTTTGGATTACTGCTTGTTATGTAAACATTAGGCCAAATAACCAGCCTTGAAAAACCATCAATGCATCCGTTTATACAAAGCCCATATTGTTTGAGTTTATCGTAAGAATCGACATGCCAAATGTAATCCATTCCTTGTCCAAAGTATTGTCGTCTCCTAAGACGTCTCCTTAGTCGCAATTGTATACCAGCAGGGTCGAGTAACTGCGTAAGTATCCCCACGGTATCCCTTGATACTTCTGTGTTGAAGACATCGTAAATGCATCCAACGATAGCCTTGTTGATTACCGGAATTACTAACATTCTCTTCGATAAACTGGGCTACCTCTAATACATCAGAATGAAATCTTCTTCTAAACAGACACAGATTACGCAGTATTCGTTTCAGAGTTCTCATGCTAATGCATAATCCATGTATCTGGGCTAGAAAACTAAGAATTTCTGAGTGACTCAATCCCAAGTGAAAATCAAAGCTGCATAACCTTGAACGATCCATTCAAAATGACAAAAAGGTTCCACAATTCAAAGACACTGTAAGTCGTAATTACGAGATAGCTAAGTCGTAATTACGAGATAGTAAGTCTTAATTACGAGATAGCATGTCGTAATTACGAGATAAAATATTGATTTCAACGTGGCACTAACCGGCTTCCGTACTAACCAATGACCGTAATCTTGCCGTGACGAGGCTTCTGTTTTTCAGAGAGTAAAATGATTATTTTTGTATTATCAATTTAAGTTATATTTAGCACTACCTTCATCATCATCCAGCGATATAAACATACTAGCCAGTTAATCGAGTTAGATCGGATAATGACAGTATATGTTGATGTAAAGGGAAACAACCCAGTGGAGACTACAACATCTTCCATGTGTCGTGTATTGTGTATGTGCGTTTTCAGAGTATGTGTGAAACACTGGGAAACAGTGTAGACGACTTCGTTTAGCGAAACGTGACTTAAAATGTCATATAGTTTCAAGCAAAGTCAAGTAAGATTTCATGAGCCACTTATAAATAAAATAAAACTTCTTACCCTTTTATAATGACCTTACGTTCCACCTTTTAAGCAAACGTACCATCTCTTACCAAATATTCTCACGAAAAAACTTGCTCTATATGTGCCAAACAGTATGTTGACCAAACTTTTATCCAAGGTCAGTTTACTTGTTTAAATCTAACCAACTTACACTGCCTCTCTCTCTCTCTCTCTCTCTCTCTCTCTCTCTCTCTCTCTCTCTCTCTCTCTCTCTCTCTCTCTCTCTCTCTCTCTCTCTCTCTCTCCTTCCCAAAAATGAGTTTTGATCATGAATGAAGACATTCACAGTCTGTTATAATGACCAAAGAGTTCTTCGTTTGTATTGTAAGAAAACAATACACCGACATCATACTTAAAAACAAAGTCAGTTGGTGTACTTTATTATTATTTTGTTTTGCTTTAAATTATTTCACTACTGTTGACCTATTTGTTTTGCGTGATAAATCGATTGGCATGAAAAGATATCTATAGCGGTGCATCTTACTCTGTGGAGAGAATAATTTGTAGCCAACCAAAAATATGAGGCGGATTGAGAGAAAGATAGATTTAATGGGACAACACGAGATTCTTCTATTAGAAGATCGCTTTTTCTGCATATCTATACATCTGTTTATGTAAAATAGATGCCAATATTTTTCTACAACTTCGCCATGTAATCGCTTTGGTTGTTCATATTTCCTATTTAAATATCTGACATACCTAATCACGCCTATTGGAAATCCCCCAAATGTAAAAAAAAATAAAAATGTTTGACAGTCATTCTAAAAAGATCGGAAAATGAGATTATTTGGTTTTGTTTTGTCCTGTTGTTTTTTTCTGTTTATTTTTGTTCTTTATTGTTAATTGTTAAACCAAAATTGAGACTTGTATAAAATTACATTTTCTTGTAAAGTTGTTTTTGTAATTTTCTGTCTTGAATTTTTATATCTAGATATACTCAAATGTATTTTTTCTTACCATTGCACAGTCTAAATATATTTTCAAATATATTCTTTCTTACAATCGCACAGTATATATATATATATATATATATATTAGCTAAAATATAGTCAGATTTTAGTTGAAAGAATATTTATATTTAAGAAACATTTTCGCATAGAATTAAATACGATGAAATATCTAGAGTTTAAGAAGAGAGCTGCAAGTTCATTAAACCAGTCACCCTTTGCTTAAAGATGTTCAAAGAATCAATATTTCTCTACTTTATTGAAGTAGAAAGTCCCATACAAATATATGTGCATGTACATATGGCTAAAATTTGGATTTTGTTAACTGGTTGACATGATCATCCAAATTTGTTTTACTGATCTTGTCTAATTTTCACTGATCGTGCAGTATCAACTGGAATTCAGTTTAGTTTCCATTTTAAAATGCATTGTCCATTACCACTAATTCGAAACAATGACACCTTTATTTCCCCAAAAGACCTACAAAATGATGAAAGTCAATGTTCCTTTTCCGGATCAGAATCATCATCAAATACAGATTTTAGATGCCACAATTTTCTCTGCTTCGAAAGAACCAATTTTCTGTTTTGATTTCCCATATCCGTCTGCCATGAAGTGTAAGGAGATATTACTTTGTGCGTCTAGGTTCGATTTATGAAAATATTTTTGTGCATCACATCCTGGGTCATACAAAAGGCATTTGTATTAATTTTCCTAGCATTTCTGGTACTCTTAGTCTCCTCTCGCTCTCAGTTGTCAATGCTTCAGGGGATTAGTGACAGTTAGGTTTTTAATAATCCATGGGCAAAATCATTAATTACGGTATAGCGGATTAGCATTAATTTCGAACCCTGATATGTACATTGTTAATTCTAGTAAATACAACCGCTACAGAGATCATATAATAATTGAAAAAATAAAGCATTAATTTGTGTCATTATGTTCTTTGTAATAATCTGACATGCATGGTGAGAATTGTGTGAAGGTTTTCATTAGAACCCATGGAATCGTCAAACAATAATATCTTTAATTTTAGTAAATAAGATAATAAACACAACTTGTCACATTGCTGTATTATTCTAACATTTGTTACGTATATCTGATTTAATATATATATATATATATATATATATATATATATATATATATATATATATATATATATATATATATATATATATATATATATATATATATATATATATATATATATATATATATATATATATATATATATATTGATTTTAATTTAATTGTTTGTCAGTTTTAAATTCTTTTTTATTTTTCATTACATGCTATTGTAATGTAAATTTATTTACCAAAGATGATGTTTCGATTTCTTCAGAAAAATGGGTTGACCTAAATTATTATTTCGTCAAGAATTATAACTTAGAGACTGACCTTGAATTTGGGTTAGTGGCGACCAGGTAAACAGATTTATTTTAATTTTAAAATGAGTGGTTGTTGTCAAGATCAAGATGAGACTTGGGAATTAAGAAATAAACAACGTTTTATTCTTAAAGTCAAATGATTGGTTTTCATCAGAGTCATGCTAAGAGTACGTGATATAAACAAGCACGTGACCCCCTTCTCGATTTCATAGTTTTTTTTTTTCTTCTTCGAAACAGTGTATTAGAATACGATATACTCTTTGTTTTATTTAAATATTGTTAAATTGGGCTTTTACACTTGACGTTAAGTCAAGATCTGTTGTATCCAGCTTTTTAATCCATGTTAACTTTCCTTCAATGGATTTTAAAGGACTTATACGTATATCTGGAAATTTTTTATTTGTTCGTACAGAATTCTCGGACGAAGACAGTTTATAAAATTGTATTCGTAGTCCCAACACCGGGGTGTTAAATATTGTGTTTCTACAAGGAACTGTAGATAAGCACAAAACAGACTTCAGCTAATGTCATCGTTTTCCATGTGGATTTTCCAACAGGACTAGAACTTGAATTTATTAGAACATTTCATTACTAGGACTTTTGTAATTTAATTCCTGGATTATTTTTGGATTTGATTCTCAAAACTGTAAGCTCTTTTTCCATTTTTACAGCATTTTCTTCCAGGGACAATTATTTGTTAAATTTTACAAAGCATGCTGTTTCCACTTTTTCTGTGTTACTGTTTATTAGATCCTAAACACGTGACACATTCTAATATGATGTTTATAGCTGTTTTGATATATCCACCGGTACTGTTGTTGGAAACATGGTTTAAGAACAAATCATCATTGTAGCTAATACATTTTGTATGTGCTGGATTTTATTTACCCAATCACCAAGTAGAAACACCAAGGGATGCTTAGTCAGTTTTGAGATTTTCAATGTGTCACGTATTCTTTCTACTGAATTGTAAAAGACTCAAATTGTTTTAAATGCAAAATTAGATTTTAATGATTGAACTGTTTCAGAATGAACGATATGAATGGCAAATGTATATATGCGGTAAATCTAAAATCATTGATGCATTTAAAAAGATTGAATATAGTTGGACCATTTATAAAAATAAATACCCGTTGTAGACGCATATCATGTTATCTTATTGCGAAGGATCAAAGACAGTTTATCAACCATGCAGTATTGTTGAGAACGACGAAAGACAATTTATCAGAAATAACGTATATCGCTTATATTATGTACTATAAAGCACACAATTAGAAACTATCAACAAAAGTTCAGTATTTTCTACGATTTATTTATTATTTATTATTTATTTATTATTATTATTTATTATTATTTATTATTTATTTATTACGATCCTGAAAGTATAGCTGCTTCCGCAAAACATAAATCGATTGTACAAAAAAAACAACACCAAAACAAAAAAAAACAGGACAAATAGAAAAGACAATACCTGAAATAAGGGAAATGTTAACTCAACAATCCTGACATAATACACAAGCAAACTAAAACAGATTCATTTCTAGAAGTGTCAATATAAGTCACGTGGACGGAGAGGCAGACGCACGATGATAGGAAAGCATATGAAAAGTGTAGCGATGGGTATAAATTCCTTTTGACCAATTTTATGTAAATATTCAAACTGTTTTAGTGAATGACGTGGTTGTGGTTTTTTTCTTCATTCTTTTCTTTTCTTTCTTGTTTGTTGATTTGCATAACAGTGTTGGTGCTGTTGATCTAGCTTCTTCCGTTTGATTAGGAGATACATCATTCTCATTTACACTTCAGAATCCAATTGCAATCTTGTTTTCCATCGTCATCTGCTATTTCGAACAGGTTTTTAATTTTATCTGAATTGTTCATAAATTTCTTCAAACTTTTTTTTTGTTACTGCAATGCATTTCCTCCTGCTTACAACGTTTTAGCTCATATATATATATATATATATATATATGACAAATTACCCGGACGTTTTGTACTCGCCTCAGTTTTTGTTTCTGGCCATCTTTATCCAGATGACAATAATCATGGGAGTCAACATAAGTTTTCAGCAAACGTTTACCATTCGTAGTTTACACGTTACGTGAAATAATATTTTGACTGGTCTTCCATATGATGCATCCGAATTTGTATATATTTTGACTGGTCTTCCATATGATGCATCCGAATTTGTATATATTTTGACTGGTCTTCCATATGATGCATCCGAATTTGTATATATTTTGACTGGTCTTCCATATGATGCATCCGAATTTGTATATATTTTGACATTAAATATATTTCTACATAATCTTTGAAATGCACATTTTACATGATTTGCCTGCCTAGTGAAATTCCCTTTCTTTTGGAAAAATGAAGAAGTATAGAAACTACAACCGAATCGGATAAATTACATTTTCAGCGAACGATACAGACACATTATATAAACTATAATAATTTATTTTTACAAATTAAATTAACTTAACCATACTAACTTAAGACATTTTGGATGTTCTAAACAGTTCTTCATCTTTTTAAAAGGGCAAAATTCCAAGATATTTTAAAGTAATCGATGACCACGAGTAGTTTGTCCAAAAGTCCATTGTCCTACCCAATCCTATCAATGGATGTGATTAACCCCGTTGACCTGCATAAATCTAACAACAAACGACCGCGTGCATAGAGGTTAATGCATACACATAACTATTATTTCCTGCTGACCCCGTGCTTTACCCCACCATGCATATTTATCTTATGTTTTGCTATTGTTGTTTAGGATTGTATGACTTATATTGAAGCCTTTCCTACTCATGTATTCGATCGCTTTTCACTTGTCCGCTTTGGTGGCATTAGACAATGTGTTAGACATCATCAATCTATCCTGCAGCCCAGGGACCCAAATATGTTTCATTCAGAAAACGTGTTAGTGATTCTGCATGTCAATATGTAAGGCAGTATCAATGTATACTACTACATTTAATAAAGTATACACTGGTAGTACTTTTGTTATCGTCTTGGCAAGCGAGTTTGGAAAGGAGAAGATGTAACTTGAACAGATTCGGGATTTAAAAAATAATTTAAAATTTATTATTTTCTAAAATTATTAGATTTCTTTACACATGTATCGAACTACAAGTACCAGTCAGGGTTAGTTCGTAGCAGTTTGCATAGATGTTAAAAACGTTAAAATTAAAATGAAAAACGTAAAAAAACGCATTTTTTTTTCAATAAATGAAAAAAAACAAAGAAAAAAAAACGTTCGAGTAGTTTTTAGGCAACACAAAAATCAATATTTTATTTGTTTACACGCTACATACCAGTTTTAAAGTTTCAGTAATACAAATATGAAAAAGTGTCAAAAGTTTTAAACCGTAGTCCAGATAACATTGATTTTTTTTCACTCAATGTCGTTATCACTATCTGACCACTCTGTGGTTTCTTCCATATAATTTATATTGTACAGCTTTTCGAAAACGCAAAAAGAAAAAAGAGAAAAAAAGAAAAGTAAACAAGGTAATTAAAAAAAACACACGAAAAAAACATTATTGTCATCTATGGTAGTTTGAAAGCTTTCTCAAAGTTGATAAAGCATTTTTATGAGTGGAGAGACACTAATTTCTTGATTATCGAAAACACTACCTTTTGTTTTCAATTTCATTTTGTATCTGTTAATAATATTCGATGTTCTCCGTCTGAGTTTTTTACATTTATGTTTATGTCTTTTTTCCATAATTTGTCTAAATTTCAAAACTTTCTTGGTTTATCGATTCATCGTGACATTTACTTAAAAACATAGCTATATTACATGTTGTATTTTTTATTGATACGTGATTTAAATATCGTTAATATAATAGAAACATAGTTATTATTCTTCATAAAACAGTTTACTGTTTTGGATTAACAGATCTATATTTCAAAGGCTTCTCTAATTACAACAGTTTTACAAAATAGGTGCAGATAACGAAACTCGCACTGTGCGGTGTCAGCATTTGACTGAGCACATTTTGTTATAGTTACTAATTTTTCACAATTAGATCTTCAACAACACGTTTATCATGATTGCTCAGAACAAATAGCTATTTTGACGCCATTGTCACTGATCTATAGATTATCTCTGCCATTTTGATATACATAGGATGGTGTGAGACCCTGGCTTTGACCTGCTTTTGCGATATTTGCGATGTATCGATATGTCATCTCGGACACGCAAATGGCGACGTGGGAATATGTGTAAATGTAGTATTGTAGATTTACTGTTGGGATTAGACATAAGAATATTATATTCATTTTGGTGAGATTGAATAAATTTATCCAGAGTGCATTAAAAGCGTTGTTAATGAAAATGCTTAATGCCATATAAATCCAACACAAATTCGTAATAATAGACAACACTATACGTCTTCACAATCTCCAGGTTGGCCACGTTTCATTTTATTGATGAAAACGTTATGTAATCAATGTCAGAAGTAACCCTAGTAATTAAATACTTTGTCAGGAGACCATGTTGACATATCTGTCGCGTTTTAAATTAAACAGACGTTACTTAGATTACAACAGTGGGCGCTTTTCTTGTGACTAGGATCGTGTTGTGTATCTAAAGCTTCTATTTTATCAATTTCTATAGCCATACAAAAGATTTACGAAACATCCGGTAAGCGGAGAATTTAGAATAAAAAATAAACCATAATTTATTTTCTGAATGGTAAGATGATCAATAAGCTATGAGCCTCACTATTAATCCCATTTTAGACAATTTCATCTGTCCTCTTTATTTTTATTATTATTATTATTATTATTATTATTATTATTATTATTATTATTATTATTATTATTTGTCTTCTTCATGCATACATTTTTAAGACATAGTTTTAGCTGTTCTTTGACTACCAACATAAATGTCTATTCAGACCACACAGTATCTATATCTCGTGGTATGAGAGCAGTTTTGTGGTGAATATTAATTATTCCTCCAAAGAAAAACAAATCCAAGTCAAATGAAGAAGGCAGTTCGGAAGAAATTGTGTATAATGAGTGTATGAATAAAACCCTGTTTCCAGATAGTGTACAAAACATCAATCCGTCAAAATAACGATGCAACCCGAAATGTCATGTAGATAGAATAACTAGATAGTGTCTAAAGACTAATATTGATTATGAAGTTGGATCAAATGACAGCTAAATGCGAAGTATAATCAGGGTGTTTTATACCATTTTAAATACCAAACGTCAAAGACTTCGCAGAGTAAGAAAAATAAATGTTTAAAGACATCTTTTCGATGTTGAAAGTCCAGTTGCTCTCGCCATTATCACGGTGGGAACAATTTAAACGGGACAAAAGAAACTAAAATACGCTGAATTTAATGATCGGGAGGCGGAAAATCTGTATATATTTAACAAGCGACCAAAACAATTCTACACAAAAGAGTTGATGTAAGTCATGGGGATTGCCAGTGACACACATACATTGTTTGCATGCATACATATGAAAAATTAACAATGGATTTAACAAGATCTTAATAGTTTCATGTTTTCTGTCGGATACGCATGGGTGAAAATGGAAAGTACTAATAAGGGAAAGTACACATGATGCTTCCCCCCAAATAAATAAATAAATAAATAAATAAATAAATAAATAAATAATGAAGAAAAGCCTGACGTGATAGATTTTATGTCTGAGAAAGTTTGTTTTTTCTTTTCCTGTAAATCCTGAACAATTGAAAGTTCTGTCATGCATGTAATGGTATCTGTCCACGCTATTTAAATAGTAGTGTGCGTACTCTTCGTTTGTTTCTTTATTTCCTTTTTCATCCAAGCGTATTTTGACAAGACATATATCACTGTTTGAATTCAAGTATAACCATTTTTAAAGCGCATAAAACGGTTGATCTGCGTATCTCACATCTATTTTTTTTTCTGATGCAGAAACGAAAGTGGGTTTAGCTGTCATAAAGGAATTTACCCATATTGGTATCACATGGGTCAGTTGTCCTGAAAACGTCACAGGAGAGTGAATGTCATATGAGAATGATACATGTTCTAACATCTAATGGAAGTGAAGAAAGTTTTCCTAGCCGCCGGCTGTGCACTATATCTGTCACATTGACCAATCACATCTAAAATGTCAGATATCCATTCCAGCACAAACGGTCGGTAGTGAAGCTACACCGCTCTAACATTGAGCTCTCTGACTTTAAAACTCGCACGGAATTAGAAATGCCGAATACTAAACAGTAAGGTTCAAGAGAAATGGAAATTCATCCGTGATTCGGTGTAAATGGTCGACTCGTGTGCAACACTTTCTACGTCTGTAAGATCGAGGGGGAAAATAACAATTACAAACCCTTAGTTTACTAATTTACAAACTTCAGCACAACACAGAAACATTTTCCTGTTATACTGGAGTTTCCGAACTGCAACAGATTTGGTTATATTGTTGACCTAAGAGTTTTGTCGCCATACTGGATAGGTCGTTCGTATGTACGAGTATATGTCAATGCAGCATTTTTTTTTTATTATTAATCCATGGAAGGTTAGGCTGCGCTAAAATTTCGTTTAAACTTCCCGCAGTTTGCCTAACAAAGCAAGCATTTAAGATCACAAAGCGAAATATCCTTACTATAATCATAAGCACAACAGTTCTCTCACTGAACCATATTTCTATGTCTGGTTTAATTGTATACAAATCTTATACTATTTGTCCCTTTCTATTTTAATCTAATATAGATTTTAACAACTAAACTTAACATTTGATAGTCAGTCTGAGGTCCATATCTAACAGGCATATCAAACAAACAAAAACTGAACGCAGCCTATCACAAAATGTACGTAGCGGTCTATTATCTTCAGAATGTTCTGTCACTGAAATTTATAGCTGCAAACAATTATGCCATCAAAATTAATTCGTCTAAGGTGCTACGCATAATGGTATTTTCGTATGGACTTTGTGAAATCTCTCGCTGGGAGGTAAAAGTTCGCAAATAATATTGGTAAATTGCTGGAGGAAACTGTTTAAGCCCCATAATGTAAGTTTTTGGCATGATACATTTTTAGTTGACTCAATTTTCCATCACCAGTATTGCAAAAGTAGTAAGTAGTACCTACTTTCGCTAAAACAATCCATCAACAGATTAATCTGCTTCCTAAATCAGTAACACCTACCAGTCCTTCCACAATAATGCAAATCTAATAAGACAGGTACATTTTTTTTTCTTCTTTGTGTTTGTATGATCTTAAGATGTTTGTCGAGTTGGATAATTTCTTCTGTGATTTCATTCATAACAATACATTGTCACTGCCTACGTTGTAATTGCCTCAATTTATTTTGTGTGCCATTTTCTGCATTACTGTAATGTTTTGGAATGTACTTTGTTTTTATTCATTCTGAATTTTTATGTTAATACAAATTTATTGTAAATTTCATATCCTTCATTTTCAAGAGCGCTGATTTTTTTCACATATATTTTAGTTTAGAACATCCTTATTAATAAAAAGAAAATTCAAAGTTTTCATTCGTTTTAATACTGCTTTCTATGTGATACGTTTCACCCATCGTCACTAAGAGTAAGAATAATTCAATGCAAGTATGTTTGTCTTGGAAGGACAACGAAACATATCTTTGACATATCATTAATTGTATCGGAGTAATTTTTTATACAGGTACATGTCATATCCTTTACGTTTGACAAGTACTTAATTTTAATCTCTTCATTTTGCCTTTCATTCTTTTGATATTCCAAATCTTGTAAACTTTGTACATGTTGGGCTGGGCTATATATCTGTAGGCGTTATTAGATCTTAAATTAATTGACAACATGAACTCTTTTTTCAGGGATTTGCAATGTTTCTTGAGTCCATTTAAAACTAAGATTGTTGGAGATTTACACCAAATATCTCCATTGCTGTGATTAATTCAAAAGCTGCTACTTTATGAATCATCATGTATCGTTTTTATTCGAGCTCTCATTTCCATTAACATCATCCCTTTTCTATTGATCTTTTGTAAGGTAACAGTGCAGGATATCGTTTTTGATACATTAAATTGACAAAACAACACGTATATTCTCCTGTATGTTTTTTCCCTTCTTCTTCTTCTCATTTTTATGTTTCCTTTTGTTTTTGGTGGTGTTGTTGTTTTATCATGCAACATGGCTTCGAACACACTTGTAATGCTTCCAAATTTGAACACAAATACACGTTATCTATTGATACGATAATGTTGCTTTTATTTTATACTCATGAAATAGCTGTCACCTCTCTGAAAACTATTCAGTCTGTAATGATATGCTAGTTTGCTTAATGTTTACATGCAACAATACTAATTGTACATGTATTTAAAAAATCCGAACCCTTTGCGTTTAATATATTCTGATATTCAAAAGCCCGGATTCCGTATGTTTAATAACAATGTATGAGTGGTTGATAAATACGATCTCCGAGGGTTTAAGAAAGTTGTTTTTTTAAACACCGTAACATCGGATTTTTTTAAAAAACATTTAGCTAGACCTTCGTGTAGCAAAGATCTCGCGGAACAACGTGGATGTTCATTTGAACGAGAATAAGAGAATAAGATCCATGCAAACGATAGCGACACTCCAAGAGGTTAAACAAAATTAGGGTAAGGTCCATGATTGTTGTCAGCTTATCGGCGTTCATAATGAAACGTTATGTCACATAAAAGCAAAATTTGACACCGATAGAATCTAAATGTTCTCAGGCTTTTTCATCAAATCGATAAAATGTCTCTTGTTCACATGGCACAGTATGGTCACGGAAGAAAATGAAGACATAACATCGATTGCCTTTTCTGACGCAAAATAATAAGTGGTACACTCTGCCTCACTCAAGCCATCTAATTTTTTGTACATTGTATTGTGCAACTACATCCGAGTATATATATCGACGTAACGCAATGGTCCAGAGATGATCATATTGGTTTTGATTCAATCAGAACATCCTCGGCCCCATCCTTTCAGTCGAAGAAGAAATCTGAGATGCAATTCTCCTGAACTGAGCAATATAATCGAAACTATTTTTGTTCAAGACGACACAATATGGCCGCGGAAAAAGATAAGGTCTCACTGGATAGTTTCGCATTTTGACACCTCATTTAAGGTAGAAGGCATCAGCCTAATTATCACAATCCTAGCATTTGTCACTTCACACATAAGCTAAATATGTAATGTGGTTTAGAATCACTTTGAATTAGGCTTGATGAATATCCGTGTTTTTTTTAAACATGAACCATAGTGGTGATGTCATTATTTTCATTTTTCATGATCTTAACGGCCAAAAATTATATTTTAGTTTTAGACATATTGAATTTCAATTGTTGGATGTAATTTGTTTAAACTGTCTATAAAATAGTGAAGTCCTTCTAATGAATGACTCCAAATTATAAAGATATCGTTTAAAAATCATAACCAAACATCTGGTTTAAAGAGGCATTTATTTAGAAAACCATTTTCTAATTTCCCCATAAATAAAGATGCATAAGAAGGTGCCATAGGATTACCCATTGCTGTTCCCAACGTTTGGAGATAGTTTGTATTAAGCGAAACCGGTCATACATTCTACGTGTTGGTGTTGTTTATTTTATTATTCTTATTATTATTATTATTATTATTATTATTATTATTATTATATATATATATATATATATATATATATATATATGTGTGTGTGTGTGTGTGTGTGTGAACTTTTTTCATAATGAACTGAATAAACAGAACAATCGTCTACCTTACCAGAGTTTTGACCTCAAGACACCATCAAGAAAATGACAGACGACATCAAGATTACGACTTTTTTCTTCTATTATTTTATTGTTTACAAGTATTTGAGCATTTATATACCATTTATGCAGCTCTTTAATGAATGCTCACTAAATATATTGGAGTCTGGAATGCCCGAATGGAATATGCAGAACTTTAAGAGAGCATTTCTGCCTATAGAAATTGTTTCCTGAGGATAGCAAACCTTTTTTCTGGTGAATAGTACCTCTGACGCAGAATTTAGGGAAGGCAGGTGTTGTATAAATACCATAACGCACATTTTTGTTTTAAAATGGATCCGAAAATTGAAAGCAAATCCTGCTAAAAAAAGTCTTTTTAAAAGATACAATAAATGGTTTATAATGTGTATCGGCAGCGCTCTAGTGAAACTTTAGTTTCCTGCACCCTCAAAACCATCCCCCATCCCCGATCTTATATATAGATTCTACAACTCTGCAAGAATTCCAGTTCTCGTACTCATGCATTTCGTAAAGACAAATGAGTCTTTCAACTGCATCTACAAAAATGTATTCTTGTTTTGTAGCGTTTTTATAGTTGGCATTTACTCGGCAATAAACAATTTCCACGGAAATTCCGATGTAATTTTCAAAGTAATTAAACTCGTCGTTAAACTGCTCTTACAGTGAGCAAAACGAAAGTTGTCTTTTTTAGGTTTTCATTTATTAATAACATTTATTATATTTGTGAGATATTGATAAATCCAGTATGTTTAATCCTAAGAACAAGAAAACTTGGGTTGGCTGTCAATGTGTCAAACGTTGTACATTTGTTATTACATAAGTACAATTATTCTCCAATCGCTGACCTCTTTAGTTTGTACGAGTTGTATTTCATTTCCGAAAAGGTCGAGGAAAATCTAAACATCGATTTATTAACTCCTGTTGATTCCATTCAATTACATGTACTATTAAGAAGGTTCGATGCTATCAGTGATTGAAGTATAACCTATTTAGAAAGCAAGTGAAATTGATTACTTTAACCCAATGTGTAACCTTTGTGTACAGTTTGTTCCACACATGCATAGTTAAGACTATTGAATAGGTATGACAGGCATTTTATAATTAACTATTGAAATTCTGAGAATTGTTTAAATACAATATCTGCGAATCATGGTACTGTGTATAGGATTGGCTATGAACTGGACAAGGCCAAGCGCGTAAATAAATGAAAAAATCCTTTTATAATGGTGCTGTCATGCCATGACAAACACAATGGTCAACAAAGCATTAAATTTAAAAATCAGTTTATTTATCCATTCAATCGCACGCACGCACGCACGCACGCACGCACGCACGCACGCACACACACACACACACACACACACACACACACACATACATACATACATACATACATACATACATACATACATACATACATACATACATACATGCATACATACATACATACATACAATGCCTGCTAAAGCTATTAAGTTGGCATAAATATCAATGCTCGTTGTTCTTGCATATATCTGAGATAATGAATGAATGAAAAGTTGGATTTAAAGTGAAACCGGCCACTAGGGTCATATGTTCACTATTCTGCACTGCCATTTATTTACTTGGCAGTGATTTAATTTATCCAGGAAGATGGAATGGTGCCACATCTTCCTGGCGTTTATGCGCACAGAGTGTGCTATTTAATTTGGTCGTCATATCATACCCCTAAAAAGGGGCTAATGATATGAATGTTAGACCTGGGTGAGTGGGAATTGACCCATCACGCACTCAACCTATCAACCAATCGAAAGTACGTACGCTTATTCCAAATTCAATCCAGTTTTTCTAGTGGATTTCTCTATGCCAAAATTGTGTAAGCCACCGATGCAACTCATCAAATGGTATATATCTGAGATAAATTAGCTTGTTAGAAAATCTGCAAAAAGAAAACGAACGATCATAAGAAGTTAGTGGGAGTTTTACAATCAATCCGACAACCTTGATATACGTACGGTGTGATAATTTGTCATATTACACCCAGACAGAGTGATATTCCCTTAATGTGTCATTAGTCACGAACGCAGAGGACATACCCTGACGTAGAGAGGCACTGAGTAGAGACGAATTTGACTCAGATAGGTACAATCGCCATTAAGTGGCTAGTATACAACAATATAAATTGGTGTTCAAATACTTATTGATCTTACCAATGCCATTGAATAAAGCCAGGTATGTCTTTTCTTTGGAGTCATATAGTGGAAAAGAAATCATTCAGACATCTATCTTCTGTCTATCATAATTGTCAATCTAACGCATACTGCTATCTTGGTATTTCAACGGCCCCAGCCTTAACCTTGGGTAACTCGATAATACGCCCTAATAAATAAAATGTTTAATTGATAATAGGTGTGCTTTCTTCGTAACCCATGGATAGGACTTCGGTCTGAAATCTTTATTACGAATAAATGTATTTGGCAAGCAAGTAAATATGATAATTGATACATTGAACGTATCCAAATGGTAAACGATTTAAAATATTTTATGATAATATTCAATCGTATAATCTTACATTTATTTTTTAAGTCAAACTCTTTCTGTTTAATTTGCCGTTCAAGAAAATTTTTGAAAAGGTAATTTATATCGACCCATGGTTACAATGAAATTGCCCTCTCAGACCAAACCAATTATTCTATATGAATTGAACTTCAAGTACTTAGCTAGATTCATTTATCGTAAACTAGTAAGTCCGAAGCAAATATATCAGCGTTATGAGAAGCTTACATGTGACTTTGCACACGTTTCGGGCGCTGTTATTGCAGATAATTATTAGTTGGTCCTCTCCTATCAATGAATTATTTTCACGTTATTATTTCATTCTCATTCATAAAATACTTTCCATATCATTCGCGTCATAGGCCACCTGGTTTGCAACCAGCTGCACTCGTGTAAAAATGTCCGAAAAATCATACATGAACTTAGTAACGAGCTGTTTTGGTTGCACGTTTTGCATTTCTTGTACCATATACACTCACGTATAAGTTGAATCCAAAAAATAAAAATTACACAGGCCCAGATCTGCTATGGCAGAATGATCCGACAAATCTTGATCTATGCAGCTTGTTAGGATTAATGTCGCAGGTTGGTAAGTTTGACAGATGCTACAAACATGGAAACATATAGTTTTTATTTATATGTTTCTGTAGCCACAAAGAGTCATTGTTTTGTATATGTAGCCGCATTAGTTCAGATGATCCAATGTCAGATTCGTAACCCATGTGTAGCGGGTTCGATACCCGCTCAGGCCAGACCGAGATGTCTGCTTTAGTGTGTCCTAGGGAAAGGCACCTAACTCCGAATTCTTCCGCGTCTTAAGGTCAATAACGTGTTTAAAGTAGTGTTAAATAAAGCAAGTCAAACCTGATTGTCCCACCACCCAGGTTATATGTACTTTTTCTGAAATAATTAATTCAGTGCCTTTCTATATCAACCATTAAAAAATATAACAATAAAAAAAAACGGTTGCAGATCCTGTATAAAGCAAGTCTTAAAAAAAATTAATACTGTTCTTTGTCCAATATTAAATTAGTCGCCTCGGTTGTCGCTGACATACAGGAAAACTGACCGGTTGGTTATAATCTGACTTTTAACGTATACTTGGATATGTCTTGCCGAGAATGTAGGAGCTACTTCCACTCTCTCGACCAACAGGAAGTGTTTCGTAATTACTTATGTGTATTTAAAATCGCTTTCCGACGTCATCTTTACAGATGACGTATTTAAAAAGAAATTCAGTTTAGCTTCACCGACTGAGATAGGTAGGTAGAGTTAGACCTATTTAATCCGGAACCCATTTATCCGCATGTCTCAATATTTTTGTTCAACCATTTCATGGATCATACATGACATTAATGAACCCGCTTAACCGCAGAAAACAGTTGGGAATAAACATGTCCCAATTTAAGACGTTTCAATATGCACACATTATTCCAAAGTCGTATCTACTCAGAAAAAGGGTTTATGCATTGCTGGGGATACAAGCCCAAATACTATATACATATATATATATATATATATATATATATATATATATATATATATATATATATATATATATATATATATATATATATATATATAACATCTGGCTATGGGGGAAATCATGCGATTAATATGGTACATGTAATACCAAATAAACGAAGAAATAAGTAATGATAGTGATGTAAATTGATTATTTTTTATTCATAACAAATCGATTAAATAATATTATTGTATTGGCATCTACTTTGTTTTCTTATAATTAGTGCTCCACATTGTCGGTTTTTATTGTGACAAACAAACCCAAAATCCGCGATTTTTCCAGTGTTTCTTTTCAAACCTTCAAATCGGGAAGAAATCGGATTAAACATAAAAATAACTAGTTAAAACGATCAATACTTATATGATTCTTTTTCATAATTAATAATATACACAATTTGCTAACCTTCTTCAAAGGTTTTTGTAATTATAATTGTGTGTTCTGTATCTAGAGGACAGAACTGCTCGAAACTGTCAGTTGGGGAGATCGACAATCTCGCAAGGAGTCAGTATAGAAGAAAATATATAACCCGGAACATATTGGAAAGCAGTTTTTATAAACGGGGGTAGATCAGTAAAAACCGAATCCTTTTATTTTAAAAAAAAAGAAACAGCAATCACCCCACCACATCTCGGTAATTTATCTGTGAAAATCAGTAAAAACCGAAAAAGCGGAACACAGTATATTATGAACTTCTGAGGAGGAACTCTAAAAACAATGTGGCAAATGTAAAAGTTAATTTGTAATAACTAAAGAATCTATGTATGAAGTTGTGGATATATATATATATATATATATATATATATATATATATATATATATATATATATATATATATATATATATATATATATATATATATAATATGCAATGGTGAGACTTTGTTTGAAAGTGCTATACTCATACCTTGATTCATACAATCCACATGTAAAGCATCTGTAAACACTCACAGACCTGGCGTTGTATAATTTTCATACACAATATTCACATATTCTGTCGTCCGTTCCTGTGCCATTTCCAGAAAACTAACCATACAATGGACCACCATATGAGGCAACAACTTTCATAATTTGTAAATAAAAAATCCCCACTACGGTTAATATGAAATATTTTAAAAGTAAAAGTACAAAATTCTGTAATCCACAGTTAGTGTAAGGACGTCTGGTATGTTAAAGAAACAACAGAAGAACAACATAAAATTACATTCTAAACTTTATCTAACAGTTTTATCATCATACGGCCAAGTTACAGGGTCTGACGTCAAGAATGTCCTTCCTTCTGTATTAATGGAATCACTGGGCACCTCAAGGGTTTGAATCAACGTTTCAAAATTATTTTTCTCACCAGCATTATCAATTAATGCTTCCTCTTCACACTCCACCTCCTCCACATCCTCATCTTCGCTTGAAGATATAATGACATTTATTGCCGAAGTAGTCTTTGTTTTTTCATCAATGTTTGTGTCCACTTGGTCGTCCATGATTTGTGCTTCACTTCTTGCGGTGTTCATTGGCGGTGTTACGGTTCCAGATTCATCGTCTCCATTTACAAAAACTCCATGGTCTCCAGAATCTGCTTCTGTTCTGGATGAACTCTCTAACTCTATCTCCTCCACATAATCCTTAAACTCCGTTTTTCTCTGTTTACCCTTTCCCTTTTCGTCTGTATAAACATTTGGTGGGCTGCAGTCTTTGTATTCTGATTTCACAACCACACCTCTTGAATGTAGATTCTTTCTCTTTTTGGAAGTATTGGACAGAAGACCTTGACGTATGTGAAGTTCCCCTTGGGTCAAACCGTGACTTGGATGAGGGGAATATGTGATCATATCATTCTGAATGACGTCAAATGGAAAGTAATCTCTGGATTTCCGGAACCGACTTAAATTGAATTCTAATTCCAATGTGAGATGCTTTTCAACTTTAGTAGGTTTTCCGTGTTTGCTTAAAAGTTTTAGAGAATTTTGTATGCCTCCGACAGTATGTTGTTTATAAATAGAAGAATCTGTGATGGTTCCCTCACGAGATAATTTGTTCTGTCTATCATACAAGCTTTCAGGACTAATGCACAAAGAAGGTAAAGTCCCACTACGGTCGAGGATATCATAAAATGGAGTTTTGGGCCTATTTTCTCTTCTGCTCAGAATTGATTTGGTTGAGTACAAGTGTCCTGGAGGAGATACTTGTCGCGGACCAGAATGCCATGTGGTATGAATATATACACTTTTATAAGGGCTTAGATACGGCAACTGTTTTCTGTCAATATGCTGTGACATACGTTCGCCTCTAACGTGCATTGCTTGCTGCTTTTGTATGTCTGCGGGATTCAGTGCTTGCTTTAAACAACTGTGAGAACGACTCATATTCTCCCCCATGTTAATCTCTAACAATGTTGTCCTCCTTCGATCGGCCCTCGATAACAATCCAGGTATGAAGCCTTCCGAATACTGAGAATGTTTTTGTATTTTACTCTCGGCTGCTGGATGGATTCTAGATTTTGGTCTTATTCCATCACCACTGGTATGCACATCTTTGGAATTTAAATCCTGCATTTCGTCCACATAGA
Organism: Unio delphinus; assembly: GCA_029339505.1. Taxonomy (NCBI): domain Eukaryota; kingdom Metazoa; phylum Mollusca; class Bivalvia; order Unionida; family Unionidae; genus Unio; species Unio delphinus. The sequence continues at coordinate 18,495,997 of JAQISU010000076.1, read as the reverse complement.
GATTTAAGAGCCGAGGTGATGGCGACTGTTGCGATGGTGTACTCGATGAGTCTCCACCAGAATCTGTTTCCGAGCTTCCTCTGCTTTTTCCGGAATCTGACTTTCCATAGAAACTTGGTAGACTCTTTTCCCTCCTCCATACCTGTCTCACGAACGGCTTTAATTCCACAATCGGCAGCGCTTCTTTCTCTTTCGCCATGTTATCCAGTTTAAAAGAAACTTTAGGTCGCCTAAGCCTGGTCTGTTGTTGTACAACGGTTGTCGGGCCGTCTCTATATGCCATCGTTGCAGTACGTTAAATCACATTATAAAAGCTCCAAACCTACGTTGAATGGGGCGACATAGTGATTAAAGCTCCGTAGACTAATGAACTGTCGAGTATATCATAGCCACTCGATGCCACCAGTTTAGTATTCCAGCAGTCAATTTATTACATTCAATTCCAGTTAACAAAGTATTGTACCGTGTACTGGTATATGTTTGACAGGACTGCAAGCAAACCATGAATTAAAAATTCTCTAATCGAAACTGAACGCTGTTATTTCAAAGCCATTGATAGAGTATTTTATTCCGCATTCCCTCATGAATTTAAGTTAGATTACTAGAACGTGATATTTTAATACTTTCTGATCCCAAGTTGTATTATTCGTACTCCAGCTTCAACCTTGAAGTCACTGTTCACAAACTCTTTTCCGATGTCTGCTTTTCACAGATAAAATATAAGGTAAATTGACATATCACTCGCGACGAGAGTGTCTTGTGTAAATGTTGTCGATCAACCGTTTACATTATCTGCCATTATTAAATAAATTTGTTTTAGATAACGGAATAAAAGAAGCGGATTCGCGGACTTGCCACTTCACATCTGTCTTTTGAATTCAATATCCACTATTTAACAGTTCTCTAAGATTGTACAATTTCAGCTTAGACCTTCTATCAACCTATCCTGACCAATACAGGGGAAGCGTCGAACCAATGCGCTAAACAATAATCCTGTTAATCGATAGTGTGTGTATACTGGATACGAGGTGTATATGACATTGTGTGATTATAAAAGGTTTAAGGTTCATCACTGAAAAATACCATACCGTTTTATTTCAAGATATCGACTTATACATGCAAATATATACTTATTCAATACACGCACACAGAACCCCAAAATGCATTGTCTCTAGGTTATTCTTGTTCATTATACCTGTGATAATGGCGCTTGCCTACCAACAGTGCATTTTACAAATCTTTTATTCTCTCCAAAGTACAATAAAAACTGCACAGTAATGGTATACAATTAACAAAATTACTAAAATAAATACAAAGTTTGGGGTGGTAATTTAAAAGAGGACGTACACATTATATGTTGTATTCCTCAAAATCAAAAGTGTTAAAGCTTCAGCCAGTATATAAACAATATTTCTGTTTTTAAATAGCAACATAATAATGATCACATCAATAAAAACAAAAAAAAAACAAATCGAACATTTGTACCTTATAACTCTACAAAGGTTTTAGTTGCCTGGGTGCGTATATTATCCGCGACCATTATACAGATTTAAATGATTGATATAATGGCATGAAAATTTGACGAGGCAATCTACATATGATTACAACATTCATACCAAAATTCCTTTGAGTGCCCTATATTACTTTTGATTTTTCGTGCTAACAAGACTTGTGCTAAAAATTTCAATTTTATTTTAAATGTTGCAAAAGAAAAGGAAATTAGATTTATTTATATATAAATACAAATGTGCATATACAATTTAGTTTGTCTACATCACACACACACACACACATACACACACACCCCTCAAACCGTGCTAAATGTCCAAAAGTCTAGAAAGTAAGGAAATTGTTTTTTGTGCGTTTAAAATGGGTAAAAATGTCAATAAGTTACAGTAATTTTTTAAATATAAAATCAGGTTATCTAGATATGCATACATAAAAGTTAAACAAATGAAATTGACAAGTTGACAGACAGACAGAAGGACCAAATCAGGAAGCACCTGATGCAAGCAGTGGGAGTTTTAAACCACTTGCTGTAGACCCCGGGTAGTCGAGTGGTCTAAAAGGCTCTCCTGAAATTTCCACTGCCATCCCACGTCTGTTCGCATGAGTTCGAGTCTCGGCACGCGTGCCAAATTACCAAATAGGCAAAGTAGGTACCAGCATATGAGCCCCACGCCTTTTAGGGGCCATGCGTCAATGGATCAAACTAATATTGATAGGAGATAATTTGCGAGGGGGCCCCAAGATTTAAACTGCCTAAGGGCCTTAAAAGTAGCTTTGAGGGTTTCCAGGGTTCTTCCTCCAGCATTAACAGTGGCCGCTATGACAAATTGCAAAATCAGGTAATTTTCTAATCTTCAAGTTGTGAACAGTTTAAATTGTATAAATTTAAAAAGAATTAGAACATTGGATCTCTCTGTATTTTTTGTCTTTACGTCATTTGCATAGTATGTTAAATTATAAAAATTGAAAAAATAGCATTTTAATAAATCAAATCTTCTGTTTTCTTTTTCATCTTTTCTCCAACTGTTTTTCTTCGCTTCTTTTTGTTGCTATTTTCTACTGAATGTATGCAAATTAAACCAAAATGTGAGAGAGAAATCCCGCGGAGGTCGATAAAGCAGGGATGTCTAACGAGACATTAATAACATATCAACCAAGATCGTTTATTGCTAGGATCTTCATATTGTACAGGTACGTGTCACCGGGCATTGAAAATGTCATCAATTGTGCTCGGCAATCTGGTCTATTATCAAGCAAACATTATTTTAAACACCCAAATAAAACTAACTGCCACTAAATGCGGTGAACTGGTATATTCTTGATAAACATGTTTTTAATTAATTCTCGGTATCCTATCAACATAAAATGCTTTGGGTTAAGATACGTTCTGGACTCAGACAAATGTTATTAATTTATAATGTGAATAAATAATTCAGGATGTCGATGACACTCAAATGATGAAGTACATAAAAACCTCCAGAATGACTGCTGTCAGCCAATACAAAAATTAAATTAAACTTAGGGACGAGATGAAATTAAAAACTTATTGTCGCCCCGTATCTTAATTCATTAATTGTTATTTAAGCATTTAACATTTTGATTTACTGTAATTTACTCAGTATCTGAGTATGTCATTAAATCCTTGAAATGCACTCATTACCTAGTAGCGCTCCGGTGTCGTGGTTAATGTAATAGACCAGATGAATCACCATAAACAGTGGATCAATATGCGCAGATGATTGAATTAAGAACTCCAAATAAAAGGTTAAACCAAATTTACGTGCGTACTTTATGTACATAAGGGTATAATAGTTCATTTCTTGTCGAAACCCAGTAACACGGTGGGGGATTATTTTTTCTTTGCACTTGCTGCCGACTAATGTTCTCAACAAACACACTAGATCTGATCGGAATAATTCACTTTATGCTGAACAGGCTGCTCAGCTTTGGAAGCAGATAGGAATGTTCTCAGTGTAAACACTGGTCACCTAATTCCGTTTCAAATAGTTTTATGCCGGTACAAGTTTTATTTCGCACTAATTATGAAACATGTTTGATGTATTTCTATGGCTCAGTATATTTAATATAAATTTAATTATACAGGATATACTTTACGTCTGTTTCAAGTTCTTTTTACAATCAACGAAAGCACATCTGTATGCGTAGAGCAGACTTTAATATGAGGTAGGTAGACAGTTTAGGTAAGAGAAGAAAATGACAAATATAAACGGGCACCCACGTGTTTCTAAAAACGGTACTAGGAATAAGAACATGGTCTCAGTGATAAAAACATGTAGACCCAGGTTACTCAAGGAATTTATTTGATCTAATCACAGGTTCATTTTTCAATAAAGATAAACCGATTATGACAACCTAAACAATTCGTTAAAGAGGTACAAAGTGAGCCATTTTGTTTAAAAAAAAAACATTGAACCCATTAAATATCTGTGTCTTATAACCCAGTTAAAACAGTGTTCCTTTTTAAATCATTATATGCATAAGTGACTTTTCATGTATAATAAATCTTAAGTTGATAATATATACTTAGCACGTTCAACATGGCTTGTGCAACTTTTCGCACGATCAAGGGAAAGGCTGCGCTCTATAGTTTCGTATTTTCGCATATGGTTTTATTTTTAAAGAAAAAACTTTACAGGTCTTCTCACTTTTTCTTGTTATTAAAAAAGAATACCTTGTATGGCATAGGTATTGTTAAAAAAGTTTTTTTTAGTCCCTTTATTTGTGGTGTATGATTCATGTATGTAATTTGAGTTTTAAAGAAACTTCACCAAACCCCTGACACTCTGTCAGAAATTCGTAAAATCTGTGGAATGCATTCAATGGTACAAAATGGGTTGAAAACGAATTGATTATCTTAAAACAATAGTTCCAAGTGGGCCTGGGATCGTCAACCTGTCTGTCATACACTTAAAAACTAAAATGCGCAAAGCATATAAAAACATCTGAATTAGAAAGATGCCTTCGGTGAAGATATATATTAATTATATTAAATGGTTATGAAAAAACATAGCTGGATGGTTTCTCTACTTCAACTATCTTTTCAATAAAAATTTTAGGACAGATCAGCGTTAAATACTTGTCCGTGTTTAATAATAATAATAATAATAATAATAATAATAATAATAATAATAATAATAATAATATATTTGTTCCATTTGTATTGATTTTATAGGTCGTCACATACGATAATTCTTCCTGTATAATTTGATCATTTCTATTCCATGGTTGCTGTAACGGCGATCATGTTTCATGGCTGGTTACTGTCGTGTACGAAACTGAGGGTATGTTATTAAAGTATTATAATTCGTTCCTTGTAAAAATCCAGGTAACACGGTGGGGATATTATTTGCCGACGAACACACTGGATCTGATCAGAATAATTCTATTCATTCTGAACAGACTGTTAAAATTACCAAGTAGTTAGGAAAGCTCTTGGTGTAAACTTTGATCACCTGATACTGTTTCAAGTCTGTTTTTATACTTCGTACACATCTAATTTAGCTCCAATTATGGAAAACGTTTGATGTACTTCTACTGCTTAGTAAATTCAATATAAATTTAATTAAACTGTAACTCTTTTAATTCGCGTTAAAGTTCTGTCGCGTTCATTGAAAGCAGGAATGCAATAGTATATGACTTTGATTGAAGGTAAACAGCGTATAACAAACATAAACGGACGTTCAAGTGTATCATACAACGGAAGTGGAACTAGGACTGTAGTCTCAGAGATAACAACATATAGACCCATGCTACACATAGAATTCATTTGATATAATCACAAATCCAGATTGAAATAAAGAAAACCTGCCTCGAACAACCGACACAATTCGCTATAGACGTAAAACTTAAAAATAAAATTTAATTAAAACTCTTCAACATTATTAAAAATCTGCGACGTATAACTCAATTAAAAGTGTTCATTTACAAAATTAGAATAGAGTATGCATGCGTGCATTTTCACACACACACACACACACACACACACACACACATATATATATATATATATATATATATATATATATATATATATATATATATATATATATATATATATATATATATATATATATATATATATATATATATATATATATCTGAATTTGACATTGTATACTTCCCAAAAAAGTTTAAGACGCATACATGAATATATTATATGCAAAGAGTTGAGGTATTTATCCTCCAAAACAAGAAATATGTTCCTAAAACACAAATCTCATGCCAAACTGCCCGAAAAGGTGACCTAAACACAAATGCTACACAAAAGTGAAGAAGAAAACAAAACTGATTTAAATACACAAATGCCTCACAATAAAATCTGAATAACCTAAACACAAATGCCCCAAGGTGCCTGAATAATGGCATAAACACAAATGCCCCACTAAGGTACCTGAATAATGTCTTAAACACAAATGCCCCACCTCTGATGTGGCTTGGTAAACTTGTCGCACTGTCAAGAAAATAGTT